>JAWRVZ010000302.1:0-552268 GCA_037043235.1 Rhodeus uyekii | reverse complement strand
GGAGCCTCGAACGAACGAACGAACGAATTCGCGGGAGCCGCGAACGAACAAATTCGCGGGAGCCGTGAATGAAAGCGGGGAGATAGGTAGATGATATAAGAATCAGGTGCTCAGTGACCACACACATACATACAGACTCAGGCAGAACTAGGAGACAATGAATTCATGAACCGTGAAAGTTACTGCTTAGAGGTACTGTACGTGTATATTTCACTACGTGAACAAAAGCGATCACAATTAATTAATGTTAACCACTTAATCACTTCTAAAAGTGTCACTGTGGTGAATGATGCAGCCAAACCAAGCGAAGCTGAGAGACTGAATGAGTTAAGGGGTGATGAAGGGGTTGGAATCGCATTACTGTGTTATGACTATACCGTAACGTGTGGGCGAGGAAATTAAGCGGCGAGGGGATTTTTTTTTTCTTCGCCCTCGCGTACAGTGAGCGGCTGCAGGCCGTAAAATGCGCAGAGCAAACTCACAATTCGCTGGCGCCCTCAAAGGACCGGCCGTCAAAACAAACCCCACCTCATCCCAGCCCTCGTGTCTAACGCGCACCATAACTTTGATTTATTTTTTTGGTAGAAAATTTTGCGCGTTATACTCGAATAAATACGGTAGTATTTATATGAGATTTTAATGGTTATAATTTTAACTGTAATTAATACGGTAAAACAAAAAAAATATTTTAAATGGGCATTTATGATTGTCTGGAACGAATCGAGTGATTTTTATTACATTCTAATGGGGAAAATTGTTTTGATGTACGAGAATTTTGAGTTACGAGCTCGCTCTTGGAACGAATTAAACTCATATTCATATTTTTATATTTGAAATATACATTTAACTTTACTTTTACTTCACCATTTTAATTTCATGCTTCTTTTTTTTAATCAAAGCTTAATCAAAGCAACATTTTAAACAAAAAGCTGAGAAAATCGTATTTTTGTCCAAGACTACGTCCGGACGAGATTCAGAAAGACAAATATATTGAGCCCATCAACGCCCCCAAAGCTTCACAGTTGTTAACCCTTCCTCTGCAGTTTTTATTTATATGCTGTTTGATGATCATAATATTTTACATTTAAAAGCAATCTTCAAATTACTTGTTTCTGCTGCTTCTTACTCACCTGTGTTTTGATCTGGAGTCTCTGCAGTATTTCCGAAGATGCATAATAGCACCAGGTATTCAGAAACATATTTATCAATCAATATTTCAAACAATTTAAGTTAATGTATGTAAAACTATGCAAAAAAAGTTTCTCAATCAAGAGTAAACAACATCAAGTATACACAGAATACTAAATTATGCTTTTATGTAACCTGTATCTTGATCAAAAGATTGAGTACAAGCATAGGCCAAAAATAATTCAGTATTATAAGTGAAGTATACTTAAGAACAATTTTAAGAGTAGTACATTTCTGAGTAGTACATAAAAAGTAGACTGAAAGTGTGCTTACTTTCTTATTGGTAGTTTAAAATAAATATACTACCGTAATAGCACTTACAGCATGTCTTGTAGCTCATTGCGTTTAGTTAGGACAAAAACTATAAATATAGTAATAACCACTTCATTGTTAAGAGCAGTTTGCGATATTTTTGTAAACATATTTTTGTTTACTTCCCATTAAGCTGCATGTACAGACACACATCAAACCTCATGCCAGCCAAGATCAGGCCATTCTGTTGAAACATACAGAATTTAGTTCTTGTCAGAGGAAGAAACACATCTTCCCATCCAACCATTAATGCAACAGAGGCAAATGACGGACTCATTCAGCTCTGACTGCATTGAACTCTTCAGTTCCAGTGTGTCCATACTATAGATTATAGGAATGCGGTGAAAATGTACTGGACAACCCCAGGGGTTCATACAAGAGTGTTTTCTAATACTGAAGATTTTCCCAACTCAAGGTACTGGCACACTTTCAATGCCTTTTTCCCATGCTAATCTTAACCCTAGGTTAAAGGGATTGCTCACCAAGAAATGAACAATCTGTCATTACTCACGCACAGTTAACAATTTGTTTCTCTTTTCAATCTTTATTCATATGATAGTGGAGGGAGAAAGGAACTCAAACCTGTGAGTTTGTGCATGTTGTGAACTCACCGCATTGCTGCTTCAACAGGGGTTCACAATTTCAAAAGCCTACACAAGTCCTAGTTCCTGTTATGATATTCTCAAATTTTTGTATGGGTTCATGTTCATTAGTATACATGTTAAATTACACTCACTTCCTGTTTCGATTCTGTACGGCCTGCTGCTGCATCTGCTGCTGTGAAGGAGCGGGCCGTTTGCGACTGGCCTCCATGGTCTGATTGGCAAGTCCAGGCCGGACAGCGGTGTTCCCTCCATATGGTGGCCCTGGAGGCCCCATTGGGGCCCCCTGATGAGGCATTCGTGCTCCTGATGGCATGCCAGGCCGCTGAAAAAAAGGTGACAACCAAAAGATGGACATAAGACAGTGAAGTGGAGAAAATTAACACAATATAGAGTGAATCAATACCTAGTTTTACAATGAAAATGAAAATAATATATGTGCACATATGTGTTTATTTAATGTTTAAGGAAAGGTGAAGATTTAAATATCTATCACTATAGGGTCTGTTAAACATACTATAACTGACTAGTACAGAAGCAGCTGTTGCTTGCTATAACAGCAGAAGCAACTGCACACACAATCATGCACAACCTACTCGACACTTGTGACACCAGAGACAACATTTCACATGTACAAGAGTTCAGGACGGTGAACAAATGTCTCTTTATGTCTATGTAAACCCATAGACATAAGAGCCTCCCCTGAAAACAGATGGTGTGTCGTCTGTTTAAACTTTAAAATGATATTTTATCTTTTAGCTGCAATTTAATTGCATTAGTTAAATTTACTCTAATTACAATTACATCTCCCATTTTAATTATGTTAAAGTGCCCCTATAATCAACCATTTTATCTCTTAACACTCATCTTGAAAATGACATATTTAACCGTTTTTGCTGTGAATTTTTTTATTCATGCCTTAAAATAGCTTGAATGTAACCACAACCTTGGTTCATTTAGTATACAGAAACTACATGAATATGCAAATTAGCCCCACCTCCGCTCGTTCAGAACAGCTCAGAGATACACTCGCTCAACTTTACTAAAGTTACTGTAGTAAACGCTGTACAATGGTATCGCTCTTTACAATGTCAGATAACGGTAATAATATTAGCCTTTTGCTTGATTACATAATCAAACAGCTAATAATGTGTTGCTAATGTTCACACAAACCATGATCCCGTTCACAATCTCATACGCTATTATAGTAACTTTTACACACAACTGACAGATAAACTGTGTGCTCCTATTTCAGGTGCTCCTATCTCCGATTTCAGAAGTTCCTGGGGATCGAGAGGATTTTACCTCGTAGAAGAGGTTGGAGATAGAGAGGATCTGGATCTTTGAATTCAAGTCTTTATTCCCTGAGTGTGAATGAAGAACTAGAACTTTCCTGCTTTTTGTAACAATTTCTTTTCCCCCTTAATTTCCCTGTGATATTTGTCTTGTTTGCATTGTCTGTGTACTTTGCTTGCTGCAGTTGTGTGTCTGAAGTGATTTGTGCCATATATGTTAATTGCTCGACTCTCTTGGAGTTCTACCTATAGTAATTAATACTACCTTGTAGTAATTGCCCTTAATTTTTTAATTTACCAAAAAAAGGGTGAATGTCTGTTGCACAGTGAGCACTAAGGATAGCAATAATGCTGAAACATTCGCTTGCTCATGTTTACCTATTCTCAATTCACATGCACTTTTTGCATGATGCAACTTATAAAACAATTTTTCTTTTGCTAGACTCCTTCAGTCTGTACTGATTTCAATGTAGGGCCAGCAACCTTCTTACTCGTTTTCAAATATCCTCTTGGCTCTAAGAACCTGAAGCAAAGGGATTTCTTGTCTATTTGGAGCGCAGCAGTAATTATTTCTTCTTTTTACATTGTTTAACAGCATTAAAGAGGGCCTGTTATCATTCAACTGAATTATGTATATGCATTTTAAACACATTATGTCCATGTAATAAATGCATGTCCCTGAATGAGCGTGGTTTTATAGCGTATTTACTTCAACAGCTCAGGTATATTTAATGGTATGACCCATTTCAGGGGTGGCCAAAACCACAAAAATTTTTATTTATTTTTTTACGAGTTAGACACATCTCTTTTTATTTACTGGTAAAGCTTCACATTACAAGTACACTACTTTCTTGAAAATTGTATGTATTACACATTCATTTCTCATCCAAAACATTTTACGCTTCATCTATTTCTGCAAGAGATGTGTCAGAATACATATGAAAAATTGTATGAATCGTACAAGAAAAATTAAACTACCGGTAATTCAAATTCACTTTACACTAATGTTATCACTTCATTATAAAACGAAGTTTTCCTCTTTTCAGTTGACTGTGAGAAACCTTTTCTTCAAGGTCTGACTCGTAATCTCGAAACAAAAGTTGTGACTTATTTTACTACGCAATTTAACATTTTCTTTAAAGAAAAATGGCAAACTAAACATTTTACCAATTGATGAGGTCAGTTTAAAAAAATCGTATGGGATGTTCTATGGGAACAGTAACCGAGGGACTCAGAGCTTAGTGAAGGGTCATTACATCAGCATTACTGTATATGGCTGAAAAATCATTTCTTATAATGCACAATTCACTAACCCCGCCTGATTAATGCAGCGCTCAACATTATTAAAGAACGTCCTATGAAGCCGCTAAAGTCAAAGCACCACTGGAGAAGATCTATCAAGCTTACTTCCTAATGGTGTGATTGAATCCTATGGCATAGTTATGTTAAACACTATTACTTTCACGTTGTGGCTAAGTAGAGAGAAACATCAATGCGCTTCAGTTAAACAGGAATGTGAAACAAACGTGTGAAAGTAATGACAAACTGCTGATTTTATCTACGTTTGTGTTTGATTTACACAAAAGAAGTGATTGTGGTGTGCCTAATAATGATGCATCCCATATGGGCTAGAGCTCTGTTATGTCTGCAGGTTTGGAGACTGACGAAGTGAACTCTAGACTATTGTGAAATAAGAGCAGCCTGTGAAGGGAGCATTGAGTTGCAGGGTAATGAAAGACAATGACTTACAATGAGATATTTAGAATTTGATAAGGCCACACGCTCGCAGGTGAATCATTTCTGTTTTTCCCTGATTGATGCAGCTAAACACTTTCTTTGTCTCTCTGTCTGATGTGTTGCCAGATGCTTCCAGCTGTCTTACTCTCATATTAACTGACCAGCAAGGGAAATTATCATGTTTAATAGCTAGAGAGGGATAAAAGAGCCTTTCATCAGATTAGAGTAGCGAGTTCACACATAAACAGAGTAAAAAAAAAAACCCCGGAACATTTCAATGGTCCTGAAATGTACCACTTAAAATAGTTTAAACAATTACTGTCCTTTGCTGTCTCTCTCTCTGTGGCTGCTTTGTTCAGAAACCACTTTGAATATAAATTTGGATGCAGGTAGAAAGGAAAATATTTTATTTGTAATATTTTTCCATGTGCATTTGCACTTCAGAGAGACTGGCGGTGTTAGAGCTGTCAATCAGCTTTGATTGATGAGCCCTTCTGCCCCATTCCTGCTGATAAACAACTTCCTTTTGCTCAAGAACATGCACATCCCTCTATAGTTTATTTGCTTGCTGTTAATATGACAACTGTGCACACATCTGATTGGATAGACTTCCAGAATTTCTCTTTGCATTATTGCACTCCTGTGCCTTCCACAAGTTATTGCAGATGGTTTACATTAGCTATGTTTATATGTAACCAAATAATCAGTTTATAATAGGGCTGAAAACCTTCATGTAAACACCTCAATTTGATTGAGCTCGATTTGAATTCAATTTTGATCTGACCGAAAGGGGTGGTATAGATCTTAATCAATTGGACAGGAAAGACATGTTAGACATGTAAAACTGATCAGTGGAGAAGAGTAATATATGTATATTATATATTATATAGTAATATATTCTTGAAAAATATATATTTTTTAAATCCATTAAGGTAAAATTGCAATTATGCTCATTACAGCCCTAGTTACATCACTGTGGTGGATTTCTCAATTTCTGAACGAAGCACTGAATATTGGCTGATTTCTCTCCCTCTCTCTCTCTCTCTCTCTCTCTCTCTCTCTCTCTCTCTCCAGAATACATGTAAACTAATATGTGAACCTGATTGCAAAGTTTTGGAAAAGTTTCTGCTCCTAGAGTGAAATGACCTGTAGGTCATATTTATTTATCCACACAGTTACACAGTAAGACCGAGTCTGTCATTAACCAAGACTATGCATTTTATTTTGTGCCTGAGCGAGAAAGAGCTACGGTAATACAATGTGTATTAGAGAAACACAGATACTGTGACACCTAATCTAAACTCGACATTGAGCCAAAACGAAGCGTCTGGAAGAAGAGAACAAAAAGAAAACAAGAAAAAAATATGCACAAAAATAACAAGTCACAAGTGATTCATCACAGAGAGACAGAATACATCAAGAACATTTCAAATACACTGATTTAGAACAAGAGCCGGCAACAGATACTGTACATAATTGGCTACAGATTTCCTTCCATACAAACTTTGAGAATTAATTTGACTCACACTAGAAGCTGTTCAAACTGTAACTTAATTGCGAACCTTGATGAGCACATACTGTTCCTTGCCTTGGGAGCAAGGCTGAACCACCACATTCTTGCAGCTCAAGCCGTGGTCAAACATTGTCATGTAACAAAGAATATACAGTATAACTCGCACACGCCAGGATTCACACAGCAGTGCAGCACAGAAGCAGCAAGGTGAACAATAGCAAAGGTCAGGCTGAGGTACTCCAGATAACTCGTGAACTCAGAAAGACACATAGAAGAAACAGAGTGGAACAACACAGGAGAGAGGACATAAAAGGAGAGGAAGCCAAAATAAGGAGCGGGAAACATTTACCCAGGAACAATCAGTGCTTCGCCAAGGTTAATTAGTCTGCAGAGGCAACACCACCATTTTCTTCATTCATCACCCAAACTCAGCATTTATGTGTTAAAGTTAAAGCAACCCTATGCAGAACTGAGGCAAATAGTGAACAAAAGGTTGTTGATGAAGCAAACCAAGATCATTACTGCAAGTGAAAAGTGTTCTTTTTTTAGAATGAGCTATTAAACCATAAAGAAGTCTAATCATCATATACACTACAGTTCACATGTTTCTGACAGAAGTCTCCTATGCTCACTAAATCATGATTTTTAAAACCCAAATAGATTTTAAAACAATCACACATTTGCTGAGTTTGTAAATAGTTAAAGAGGAAAGCTGGGTATCATACATTAAATGACTGAGGATTACACACTACTTTGAAAGTCGTTCCAAACACAACAATGTCACGCATGAAACACGCGCCTTGATGCTGGGAGATGTGAGACGAATGAATGCGTGTTCTAAAATCGGCTCAAAATATCAAACATATTTGATGTCGTCTGACTGGATGGAATCATAGTATGGAGTTGAATTTATTTTATTTTTTTAATCACAGATTGTGCCCATCATACACTACGCAATTTTCTATGAAATCTGTCAATTTAAATCTGCAGACTGCCTCTGACTTTTGGCAACTAGTGTCAACTTGTCCAGTAAATCTGGACAAAGGTCGTACAGTGTATTTCAGCCTTAAAATTGAATTTAATCACAAATACTGTAATAATTTGAATTAATGTTCCCATTTAAGTTATTTGTTATTTATTTATTTAAATATATTTTAAAATGCAATGTGTTCATGTGATGCTGAAGTTGAATTTGCATCATCATTGCTCCAGTCTTCAGTGTCGCACGATACTTCAGAAATCATTCTAATATGCGGATTTGCATTTCCTGTAATTGTCAATGTTGAAAACAGTGCTGCTTCGTATTCTTGTAGAAATCGTGATAACTTTTTGCAGGATTCTGTGATGAATGGAACAATTTTAACATCTTTAAACGGCATTAATTTACATTATAAAATGTCTTTATTGTCATTTTTAATCAATGTAATGCATACTTTATGCATAAGCGAATGTTTAAAATTACTGAGCCTAAACCTTTGAACAGCAGTGTATATCTCACAGTTGTTTAATAATTCTGCATTTAATTCATATAATAAAAAACCCTGAAGAAGTATTACTAAGGTAGAGTCTTTCAAAAGCTTTACAGAATCAGCAAGAAATTATAACAGGAACAAAAACACAGAGCACAAGACACATAATATGAATGCAGCTTTATACATTACACTTGCTTTACTATAAACTGCTTCTCACTTCCGATTGATCCGCTCTGGCTAGACAAAGCCTTGCTAATCATAAATAAAAGATTACACCGCTACTGTAAGTACACAAAGGTTCAGAAAATAAGAGGATCCTTACTGCCTCTTCTGCATCAACCCTTGAATAGTGTCATACGGCAAACATCAGTCAGTGTTACGGTATTATTAGTAGTAATCATTACTACTGCTTCAAATACATCCTTTTGCTCTAGAACTATCTTGAATTTTTAATGAACAACATGACAACAGACACGCTAATCTACACAGAAGATGTTATCTGTGAAGCACCGTGTTCCTGGAGTTGTAATAACAGTGTGTTGAGGCTGAGAGCGGCTTGTGTTTTGAATGAAAGAGCTCGTCACCTTAGGCATGCTGCCAAACGCATGCAGCCTCCAGTGACCAAGTGGCTACCTTTGGCCTTTCTTTTGCGTTTGCTGATCCTTCCCGTTCTTTTTTTTCTTAAGCACTCGCCTTCCTCGTTCGCCTCTCTTCCCCACCCCGTCTCTGCTTAAAAAATAAGAGCGGCGTGGAGCCGGGATCCGGAGGACTGGAAATAACCTTCACATGGACACCGTTCAGCGCTATCACTCAAACGCATGGGCTGTGTCTGTAGCTGAGCTCTCACTGTCTCTCTCTCACACACACACACATACACACACATGTGCTGAGAGGGTACGTACCACTCCATGGACGAGGAACTCAAATAGTTTGCTCTTGGTGGCTTTACGAGCTCCTCCAGCGGTCTCCTCCGAAGCCATTTCCCTCTGGTCTCCCTCCACTCTGGTTCTCCCTCTCTTTTGTCTTTCCCTCTCCCTCGCCTCTCTTCCTTTTCACCCTTCGCTCACCTCCTCAACCCCCCTCCGAGGCTCCCTGCTCCACTTCCCTTACTTTCGTCTCTCTCTCTCTCTCTCTCTCTCTCTCGGAGTGTGCTGCCCTGTCGAGCCTCTCGCTCTCTCTGTGTGTCTCTCACGCTTACGTTTGGTTGAGCTGCCTTTCAGGAGCCCAGCTGCTAGAGAACGTGGGGGGTTGAGAGTTGGGGGTCTTTCAAGGGGGTTCCTGCTGGCCCACCATGACCGTCCCTCCCTCCCCCTCTCACGGAGACGCGCACACGCTCACAGCTGCAGCTGTTGCATTCCATTGGTAGATAAGGGAATGCTCTCTGACTGGTCGCTCGCAGCCCTGCTGCGGTGTAGTTAGTCTCGCCGCCAACCAAACCCCTCCTCCTCTGCCTTCACTACTGCTCGCGCTCGCTCTCCTGTCCTTTGCTGCAGTCAAACACAGCAAGGCTTGGAATACACTGCTCATTCTCAAAAAAATGGAGGGAGGATCCTTAAAGCAGCAGCAGTGAGGAAAAGCTGCCTGTTTTAGAATGAAGTGGGAACATAAGGCTGATTTCTCACCTCTTTAATATAACTCAATATAAAGACTTGCAACTATTACCAGATTTCCCATTTTTGTGAGAGCCACGTCAGTCAGATGGACTTTGCTATATTGATGGATTATACTGTGGATATTGTGGGTTTAAAGCCATTCCTCACCCACAATGATAATGTACAGTAAGAAAAAAGAAGAATAAAGATACGCGAACACTTTAGATTAGGTACACATATTCACTATTAACTAGTTGCTCAGTAACTTGAATATTACTAGCATATCGGCTGTTTAATAGCACTTATAAAGCACATATTATTGCCTTATTCTACCATATTCTCCATCCATTAATCCCAATAGGTTTGATTTAACTGCTAAATCATTATTTTTTTACCTTCTCATTTGATAAGTCAGTTCCTCAAATGTCAACCTAACTAATTTTCCTCATTATTACAAACCTTACTGTTAATATTTGTCTGAATTAAAATAAATCCCTACCAATCAGTTTTTATTTAAATGTCTCAACTACCTTAAATATGATTAAGCTTATATGCACAGAGCGGAGAAGCGCTAATGAAAGTGAAAAAGCTACTCTTTCACTATGCAAGTAAACTAGCATGTGAATGATCAAGCCAGCTATAACAAATATTAACCATATTTTCCCTGTTTTAATGTTCCTAGAAAATGTCCTGAACTGGGAAGTCACTTTCTAGGAGGTACATTTTGCCACTATTTGGTTATTGAAAAGCAATTACATTTACTTTTAGATATAATTCAGCACTTATAACAAGTCCATGTGTCCCTACAAATTATTCAGATGTTTCAGCCAAAACATCAAATGCTGATCAACACAACAGATTTTTGACCCCTTCCTTGAAAGTCTTCTCCATATATTTTTACCAATTCAACCATGACTTCTTTCATGGATTCTTTATTCTGTGGAACATAGAAGACATTTTGAAGAATGTCTCAGTGTTTTCTTGTTTGCCCATACACTTAAGTCAATGGGGTGGGGTCCAACATTTTTCAAAATATATTTGTGTTCCTCAGAAGAAAGTCAGTCATATAGAAATGGTTTTGTTTTTGTTGCTGTCAAACAGCAAGATTGGTGGAGGGCTTATCTACATATACACTAATATACATATCTTATGTACAGTGGTGAAAAAAAAGCAAAACTGCTATTTAGTGAAACCGCAATTATAAATAATAGAGCTTTGACACTAATCATATTTATGATTGAGGTAATAAACTAAGAACATAATACTGAAAAAGACATTTATTGATTACTTGTATAAAAACTAACATGCCTAAGACTTTGAGTCGTTGCAGTCGTTGTAGTTGTTCTGGATATAGTCTGTCTCAGTTTATTCCAGTAATATAAATTTAATGAGAAAAATATAGTTTATTCTTCATGTAATATCTCCGTATGGATCATACTGGCTGTTGTCAGACTCCTTGTGCATACAAAATGTAAACTGATATTTCCTACTGAAAAAGTTATTTTTTTTTTTATTTTTACTGAAAATACTAATGTGTATTATAACTAGACTTATGCACAGTACTATATATTAAACTAATGTCACAGTTCCCTGAAAACAGTTTTGTGGAAAAAGCTTGACTGCCGCAAGTAGTCTCCCATCCCCCTTAACTTGCTTAACTTGAAAATAATGTTGCAAAGCTAATTATTCATGATCATGAGCTCTTTCGAATGACAAACTCATTGCGCAGTAAGAGCTAAATGACAGCTGAGACCAGTTAGGAACGTGAAAACATGGATGCAGGTGATTGGAGGGGTAAAAATAATAATAAAATAAGCAGGCTTGATGACAAATTTTTTTCAGAAAAGAATCATTCAAAACTAGAAACATTCATCGTATTAAAAAAAGAAAAGCATATAGGATCAGTTACAGGTTGACTTGAAGTGTAAAAACTTTCAATGATGCATCAAAAACAAATGCATTAAGAATGAGCTTGGGTTTTCAAATGAACAGACAAAATTAATTTCTCTTGATATTTGTATTTCTTAACACTGAAATTCAATTGCTAACATTCTGTTTCTAGATTTAAAAAATAACACAAAAAAAGAAAATTCTGAAATAATCCATTTACATAAGCATTCGGTGTTGCAGAAGCTTTAAGTTTACACAGATGAAGAAGAATTGCCCTAACAAGGACATAACTGACAAACTACTGGCTCAACCTGTGAATCACCAAAATTACTACCACATTGTCTGGCTGAAAACCCCAAAGTTAAGAGCTATGATTCTGATGGAGAGCTATTAATATGAAGATTAAATGACTAAAATGCCTAAATTAGGAAAAATATCAAAGTGTTTGGATACAACTCATTGTTTATTGAATAATCAGAAACTGTCTAAAAAGTTCATTAATCAATTCTCTCTGCATTAATAAGGATGAAGATTATAAGAGATGCCATAGAGAAGTGGAGAACATGCATACGTCAAACATATCAAGAGCGCTGCATAACACGAGCCTTTATGGGAGAGTGGCACAAAGGAAACAATTACTCAAAATGAAAGCATGTCTGAACTCTAATGTCTGCCAAAAATCATAATAATCAGCAAGTGTAGTGTGGGAAGTGAATTTGTGGTCAGATAAGAGAAGAACTGATGTGACGCATAGCTAAAGCGGACTTGACAACGTATAAAATAAATAAATATGTGTTAAGGCCTGTTTTAGTCTTGATAAAAGTTGGGAGGAAATAAAACAGGGTTCTTTTGCTGTAACATTGTGACCTCTTGTGATCACTTACGATCATCCCATTTCAGGACGTAGTTCTACAACAGCATCTCATCACATGGCCGTAAAGATGTGTAGGTCTCAGTACCCCTTCGAGCCTCCCCAAGTCTCCCTTTTTTCCATTGCAGCTCTGCCAACTGCACAGGTCCCATTGACTGGGAGGTGAAGGGGGGGAGTGGAGGAAGGGGAGGAATTGTGTATGTCTATTGTTGGGGACTGTTGGACAGTTTGACCTCAAGCTGCAGTTTTAGGTTTCTCCTGCAGAGGTCTGTATACGACTCCCAATGAAACTAATGACTTTAATCAATGTGCAAAAGCACTGAAGCATTACGGGCGGCTTCACACTTGTCGTTCGGTTCTTGTTTCTTTTGGACCAGACCAAAAAGTCTTGGTTCACTTAAAATTCACACTTTCTTTTTGAAGACTGAACCTAAAGATATTTAAAAAAAAAAAAGAAAATACTTTTCTGTTGCAAAATATCTGACATTAACTTACCAAACAGCCAAAACCATGCTGTGTACAAGGCTAAATGTTCTTGAGTAAATGTGCATACATATGATGGCATTTTTACAAGCTAAGAAACTGTGTAAAGTCAAAACAGCGGCAGGAATTCCTCTGTTACATGCAAAAGAAGATCTGCTGTAAGAAGCAGCGGTTCCAATGCCTGTACTGAACTATAATAAGGAACATTGTGACTATGACGAGAAAAACAAGGTAACTGCACCAGAGTTTGTTTTAATCAAATCAAACCAAACCTGCTGGGAGGTCTGTTCTCAGACTAAATACACTCTCAGCAATATAGGCAGAAGTCAAAGAGATAATTAAAAGCAAGCTACCCGATTCATTTGAAGGCCAAGCAAATTTGATGCAATTCTGGATTATACTGCATGTAATAACAGCCAAGCTCAGTTATTTGCAACATTTACAGCAGTATACTAGGAAATATACAGTTTTTTTTTGGAAACTGGTGTTGCAAACTATGCACTTGAGCTTAAGCATCTGGAACATATAATATTTAAATCCCAGAAGGATTACAAAACACAATCTAAAACAAAACAACAAGAGATTTTAAGATATTGGTAATTTATAAGAATGTTTTTTTAAATAGAGAAAAGCAGAAAATATTAAAAGGCAACAGGATTTTGAGTTAGACTGATTAAACATCTCTATCCTCTGTTTAAAAAGACCACTTTATTTGTCTCTCAAAATTGACAAAATTGTGAACTAAGCCAACTCACAACTCTTACAAAAGCTAAATGTTTCATCGGCACCACAATAGATTTCAGGTCAAACTGTTCCTCTTATATTGTATTTAATTTAACGAAACTGTTATAAATGCTTCTGAATATGATTAACAGAAAAGCTAAGCAATTGAAAAATAATAGTAACCAAAAAAAAGAGAAAAATAATACATTTAGTCATGGTTCACTTAAAATTCATTCTTACACAACCTAAAAGAAAGGAAAAAAAGATTTTTAATGTCATATATTTTGCGACAGAACTTACCAAACAGCCAAAACAAGGCCAAATGTGCTCGTTGTGTAAATGTGCATAGATATGATGACCTTTTCACAAGCTTAGAAATTGTATCAAGTCAAAACAGCACCAGGAATTCCTACGTTACACGCAAATGGAGATCTGCTGTAAGAAGCATTACTGAACTGTAATAGGCTGTAATCTGTATAAGTAATTGAAATTACTAAAAGAAGAACATTTTATATAAGAGAATGATTATGAAGCAAATTCAGTTGACAGTTAACATGCTTTTGCAACTAGCAAACTGGCCAATAACACTGCTTCGATTTAAAATAACACTTTCTGATATACAACCTACCCTACTGTCCAGCGAGTTTTTGTTTATTTTTATTCTGTTAAGATGCATTAAACTGAACTGATTAAATTGATACTTAACAGAAAAAAGTTAGGTGAACTCAAAATCAAGCATGCTTTGCATCAAACAGTTTGAAAAAAAAAAAATTTCTAAGGGAGAGGTGGTTAGTGTTTAATATTCTGCTATGTTGCAGTGAATGTGCAACAGGATTTAAGCTTGTATTTTCTTTTTTCAGTGTTCATAGTGACAGTGACCTAAGTCATTTCGAACCTGGTGAGGTCCATAAAACTGAACTGAGTCTTTTGACACAAAAATAGTCCAATCGAGCTGCAAGCTCATCCATCAAATCTTCATTGACTGACAGCAGCTTTCATATCTGAGAGGAGAGCGGGGCATTTGAGCACATAGAACACAAAACTATGGATTAGCTCCAGTGGAGAAACAGTGACTGTATCTAAAAACTTCAGGTGACACAGCTCAGAACTCTCCAAGTTACCAAAAACACACAAGAAAATGTGTGCAGTGTAGAGCAGCTCTGTCTCACAGAAAACTTGTTGTCCATTCCGGATCAGTTCACACAGTGCAGGTTTTCTGAGAATGTGGTTTTGAATCTTGAAAATTATAACTGTGGTTCTCAGACCATTCATTTAATTCTACCCCAATATAAAATCCAGCATGCATTTCTAAAGAAAATGCCATAGTGTAAAGATTCATTTAGAATCTTTGGTGGTTATTGTTTGGTCAGCTGTCCCGTGACTTAGCACCTTGACTTTGAACAGCCGCGTTTGTCTTGCCGTTATATTGTATTTTACTGCACTTAAGTACGGTCCTATTAGAACTAATCACTGCTCCAAGGGGTGAGAATTTGTGGGCTTAGCAATTTGCCACCGTAAACAGATATAAATTAGAGAAAGATAGGAAAGGTAAGAGAAGAGATCGTCTCTAGAGTTTGAAAGTGACAATAACAACAAAACCATGCCTTGCTACATCTATAAACTTAATCTTTAAATTCGTTAACTATTTAAATTTTTGAGCAACAGTCCATTAAAATATCTGAATGATTGTGTCACACTGAAGACTGGAGTAATGATGCTGAAAAATATTAAATCATAATACAGTAGAGTTCACTTATCTCGAGTCACGGTTAACTCGCCAATACTATTATGTCGACGTTTTTGAAGTGGAACCACCAAACTCCTTATTTGTCTTAGCATTTCCTTGTGGGTTATGTCAATTCTGTTGTTGCCAAAATCTAATATCTCGAGAACAAAAAAACGACAAATTCGTCATTTCACATGGTTATTTCGTGACTAATTTGCGTACCTAGTTTAGTTTTTTTAGATGAATGCGGCAACACTGTTGTGTAAAAAGACACCAAAAACATGAGCATGTAATAATCATTTAATAACTTGCATCATGTACATCAATACATTTTCATTTTTCTTTCTTGTGAGGGTTGTTGTCTTTGGCTCTGATAGCTGGCGCGCCGCGCTTCCACTATCACTCTGACAGCTGGAGCTGATAGGCTGTCTGACCTGTCAATCATGCAAGAAGACGTGATTGGCTGTGCTGCCATGAGGGCGGGCTCTTCTCATCTCATCAGACACGCTTCTTAAAGGGACGAGCTGCTACTACTCTCAGCTTTTTCTTTTTCTTCTGATTCTGACTTGTGTTTGTTTTCATATTGTGTGAATTTCGCGCACAAGCACTGTGTACCGAGCCTGTACAGTTATGGATAATTGACGTCATGCGAACAACATTTGAAATTCGAAATGTGATCTTACACAAAAAAGTAATCGGTAATATATGTTATATGGGTTATCTCGGCCATCGGTTATCTCAATGCTTTTTTGCAACCCCCGAAGCCGGCAAAATAACCAAACTCCAATGTATATATAGGTGCGGCTTATATGCGGGTGCGGGCTATATCACACGTTTTTTACACGGGGTAATATTTCAATATACTGGTACTGTATTCATTACATCCCTAAGGACTTTTTTTGGTGGTATTTTCTTTCCTGCAAGGTTTGTTGTCTCTGGCCCTTGTACTTTCACTCTAACGGCTGTCTGACCTGTCAATCATGCAAGAAGACGCACACAAGCACTGTGTATCGAGCTTAAACAGTTATGGATAATTGACGTCATGCGAGCAACATTCGAAATGTGAACTTACACAAAAAAGTTCATTAATCTATGGGTGCGGGTTATATAAGGGTGTGGGTTATGATAACAATTTTTTTACACACAACCCCAAAACCCGCGGGCTACATGAGGGTGCGTATTATCTGCGCACACACACACACACACAACTGAAAACTTAGACCAATGCAACTTATACCTGACTAAGCAGAACTACCCAGATCCATAACATGCAACAGCAGAGTTCTGGAGGCAGTGTAAACAACTTTCGGGACAGCTGAACTGTTACTTGCTCGATCGGGCCAGTGCTGCACCACGAAAGCTTATCATTTGCTTATTTAAAAATTTGACTGGGTCAGTAGAAAAACGCCTTAGCACTGAGCCCAGAACAGATATTGTGTTTCTATTATTTTGGTGATATCGGTTCCTCTCTTTTAACCTACATACTTCATTCTCATTCTGTGTATGTGGACAGAGATGGACAGAATGAGGCCAGAGACAGTGAGGGCCTAATTGAGCCTGGTATAAAGATTGCCTTTCAAATTTACATATACAGCACAAAGGTAAACATTCATATCCTTTCATTGTATAACAGACACAGAACATCAGAAAAGCAACCAATCAGCTTTAAAGGCATCACCATATGTCAAAAGTGCCAATTCAATATGGATTTACAATAACAAGCCATTCAACTAACCCAGACTCTCTCCCTTCCTCTTGCTTACTGGGGGAGGGGGGGAGGACTAAATGGGATATTGAGCCTTTTCCCTGTAAAAATTGGGTCAGCTCTCTGTAAGCCAGACAGCCTGTCTCAGAGAGGACCAAAAAGCACCACAGTCAGGCAGAGCGGCACACAGCGTTACAGACTTCACATTTTGAGCCAGCTATCAGACCACCCTGGCTCACAAATGTGCCCCTTCCGAGTCCGGGACCTTAAAGACATGTGTGTAAAATACTGTGGCATGCCCCAAAATCCACTGCATAGCAACAGCAGACTTAAACTTAGGGAAATCACCTGTAATTACACATACGGTAAGAGCAGAACACTTCCATAGGTTGTGAAGCATCAGGATCACCGGTCATCACTAATCAATACAGTGGTGGTCTGAAAAGCACACTTTTTATTACAGGACAGCAATAAAACTCATACGTGTGCTTTAACATTCTAACAGTCCACTGAACTAAACAAAAACAAAAAAAATAGTAACATCCACTAAAAAAGTAGATTTTTTTTTACTGATGACTTGTTTTAGGAAGTTCAGAATCGGCTCTTTTTTGGGTGAGACAATAACTGCATTTGTCGTGGATTTTGATCTTTGAAACTTTGCAGCCCTATTACATTCAGAAACTGCTATATTAACACTGCATAAAAAGGTAAAAGCCCAAAAAAAGCATAATAGGGGCACTTTAACACTATTAAGCAGAGTTTTTTTTTCAAAAGAGAGGCGATATAATCTTTATAAATATCAACTTTCTGAATTGTATCAATGTAAACATTATTTGTAAAAAGTTAACCTTGCAAGTTGATTACTTTTCCTTTAGTTGCCATCACAAACCATGTTTTTTTGCATAAGCAAATCAAACCTCCATAAGAGCTTGCACAAAGATTGCAACGCTGGTTTTACCTGAATGCTGTCAAAGCATTCCAGTCCAGCAAAATAAGGAAGTCCTTAATTGTCCATATCTCTCTGCAAGGAACCTTGGACATAAAAGAAATAGACTTAAAAGACAAAGAGTGATCCATTATTTTGGGGGGGACGGGAAACACATTTTCTGCCGATTGAATAATAAATACAAGGAAACTATACAAAACCTTTTTAGGGAATAAAATAACAGTAAATTTTGACAATTAGACTGCAAAACATCAGCAGACATTTAAAGTGAAGCTTTTTGTAGAACTAAGCTATATTTGACATTTTGATGTAACTGACTCTGATGTAAAATAATAATAATAATACAGTAATACCTCGAGATACGAGCGTCTCTACATACGAGTATTCCAAGATACGAGCAAGCCTTCGGACAGACTTTTACTTCTAGATACGAGTAAATATTCGAGATACGAACACGCGTACTGACACCGATGCCGACGCACTTTCACTTCAGTGTTGACCGACTTCTGTACACATAACCCGCGAGTAGCTGACTTTCTATTTTGAGCATTATTCTTCGTAAGAGCGAAAGTTCTAAGTAAGTGGGTAGTAAGGATGGCAGTGAGAAGAGGAAATGCATGATGACCATGGAAATGAAGCATGAAATTGTGGATAAATATAAGCGCGGTGCCCTCTTCAGTCATCCAGCTCGCACTTATGATCGCAGTACATCCACCATATGTATCCATCCTAAAGCAGAAGGATGTTATCAAGAATGTAAATCCTTCCAAGGACGTGACAATTATATCGAAGTTATGTTCGAATATAAATGAGAAGATGAAAAGGCTTCTGTTGAAAGGAGAAACAAATCTTTATATTTCGTTAAAAGGTCTGCGCCAAGTGAAAGTGAAGGTAGTCAGGCGAAAAAAGGTAAGAAAAGTGATCAAAAGTAAAGAATTCAAATCGAAGAAAAAAAAAATCAAAACAACAATAGAAAACAGAAAATTAAGAAAAAAAATTCTGTAATGCTTAGTTCCTGCTATTCAAGAAAACAAATTAATCCGTTCCAGATCTGTAACAATGGAAAAAATGTTTTTATTGGTATAGACACACACACACACACACACACACACAATTACAGTATGTGTATACAGTGTGATATCAAATAAAATGTGGTTTTAATTATAAATTTAGTAGCTGCAGGTGCGGAGGAGGGAGGGAGGGGGCTGGTAGGAGACACTTGATTCTGTATCGTAACTTACACAACAAAACATAACTTCAATTAACATAACTTAGCTTACATATATTTTTTTTACTTTTCTATTTTCTATTATTGTTTAAATTTTTTCGATTAGTAATCTTTGCTTTTGATCACTTTTCGTTACTTTTTTCATTTAGTAAAAACTATAATTTTCTATTATTTCTTATGGGAAAACATGATTCGAGATACGAAAAATTTGAGTTACGAGCTCCGCCCTGGAACGGATTATGCTCGTATCTAGAGGTATTACTGAACATTAAAAACATTTGTGATGATGTTGTTTTTTCAATTCCAGTCATTTGGTTTGATATTTTGTTAAATATTGAAATTACATTTAAATTATTTTTGGGTCCACTGTATGTGTAAATCGAATTAATTTGAATAAATGAACAGACTTGGATTAAGTACAAATACATATTTAAATCAGAGATACAAACACCGCAGGTGTCTAATAAATGAGAAGACGTATTGTTGGGCTGAACAAAGGGCAGCATGAGCATGAGGCGTTTCTAGAGTCCAGCCCTCCTATCATTCTAATTCTTTACATTTAGACCAGCAGAAAGGCAGCAAAGGAGAAGAAAAGAGAGCGAATGAAAGAAAGAGAGTATTTAATAATCACCCCTTCATCTCTCTGCCTGCACTTTCCCTTGTGAAAGAGCCAATTCTCCCTAAAGCTCTTGAGGTGTGACAGCCAGAAAAAGTGGGTCCTTGAATACTAATGGGATTTCTCTCACTCTCAGAAGATTGCTGGGCACTGAAGCGAACTTCTGTGATCCATTCTAAGTGTTGCTGGCCCCGCTGGAATTGTTTCCAGAGAGAATACAAGGCTTCGAGCTCAAAGACACACCTGCGGCTTGGTCATTTAGACCACAACCTGGCTGGTACTACAAAAAACGCCTCATTTGAAACAACTGACTTAATACTTTGAAGCTAATCTGGCCACAAGGCATTCAATTCTCAAAGGTTAAAACGTTTAACAGATGTCTGAGAAAGTTTCCGTTGAGGGGCACAGCAGATAGAAAGAAAACGTCTTATAAACGTATCAAATCATTTTAAAGCACTGTACAGCAACAAAAGCAATGAATTCTAAATATTTAAAAATACTAACAATGCATTATACCTCAAATTACTGTAATTAACTTACATTTTGGTCTGTTTCTTGCACAAAGCTAAACTACTTTTCTGGTAGTTTACTCCTGATCATTAATTTGTGTCCACTATAAAGAACAATTTTTGCTTTCAGAGATACAAAATGTTTAGGTTTTGACCATGAAGTCTTTCTCTACTGGGTAAATGCCTGAAATAACAGTCTCGAACAGTGTAGTTTATTTTAAAATATTTTCATGAGATGCTTTTCACAGAAGAGTGTGATTTTCTTTTCCAAGAAAGGCATTGATTTCTTAAGTGGCCTCTGTAGACGACATCAGGACTTGTTTTTTTTAACTGTTGAGGTACACCACAGGGCCCGGTTACCCCAGCTCTGCATAAGTTACAACTTAAGTGTCCATTTACGTCAAAACTAGGCTAAGTTACATTTTAAAATCAGTCATAATAATATTTTTTTTTGTATCAGTAAAAAAAACTGTTATTGATCCTTATTAATTTCAAAGTCAGCTTCTGAATGTTGTTTATGCTACACATAAGAATACCTTTTGGATCATGATTAAGTTGTTTCATTGTAACGTGTGTTCAGTTTAGTTGACTCTAGGCTGTTCTGTGTCCCTAATCTTTAGTTAATTCCCTCATTTAGTAATTAGTCCCATTACACTGATTCTGTTTCAGTCAATCACCATGTCTATTTAAACCCTCAGTTTCCTGTGTTTCTTTGTCCAGTATCGCTTAAGTTGTTGTGTAGTGTTTGCTCCCTTACTCATGCGTGTCCTCTTGGATCATTAAAGTCAAGAACTTAGTTATTTCTCTCAATCTTGTGAGTTTTTGATCATATTTAATCATATTTAATTTAGAGTTAGAAAGAAGACTAAACTTATTTCATTTATGCATTTGGCAGACGCTTTTATCCAAAGCAACACATTGACATTCAAATCAGTTCCTCCTTTCCCTGAGAATCGAACCCATGACCTTTGGCACTGCAAGCGCCACACTCTACTGTTTGAGCTACAGGAATTTCACAGCATTTCAACAACACAAATTGAAGGCTGCTATTTGAATAATGAATAATGCTATTTGAAATGACTTTTCTTATGACCTAATGGTGCATCAGAATAAAGTAGTGTTCGTTACAGACTACAACATGCCCAAAAATGAGACAAGATATTATTTGACAAGCCATTATTACAATGTTTGAGTATTACAAATTACCCCTTTCAATTTATTTTAAGATAAATACTTTAAGGATATATTAAATTGATCAAAAGTAACAGTAAAAACATTTATAATGTTACTAAAAAAAGTCAATTTTAAAGATGTATCAATTTCTATTCATCAAATAATCCTGAAATAATGTATCAAGCTTTTCACAAAAATATTAAGCAGCACAAACGTGTTCAACATTGATAATAAAAAGAAATGTTTCTTGAGCAGCAAATCAGCATATTACAATTTCTGACAGATCATGTGACACCGAAAACTGAAGACTAACGGTTGCTGAAAAATAACCTTTGCCATCACAGTGTAACAATATTTTACTTGAATGTATAACTGTATCTTTATCAAATAAATGCAGCCTTGTTGAGCAAAAGAGACTTTAATAAAACATTATTGAACGCTAACTTTTGCGTGGAATAAGGTTGAGAACATTTTATAAGGTTGAGAACACTTCCTTTCATATTCCATGATGAGAAAAAAAGAAAGAAAAACAAACAAAACCAAGTCTAGCAACATAAGGGAGAATAAATTGACAACTTTATTTTTTATCTGTCCCTTAGAATGCTTTCTAGAGGTTGAAATAACCAAATCAAATTGCAAGAAGATGATGGAAATGTAAAGTCTGAAGAGCATCAAAGCACACAAGTGGAGGATCAAATATGATGACCACAGACAAAACTGTTATCCACTCAAACTCGTATTTAGAATTAAATTCTGCACACACAACAATAAGCAAAAAAGGCGCAGCCCCAGCTCTCATACAAAGCAGCATGGACAGCACAGTCCGACTGGTCAACATGAGTGACCCTGCATGTTCAGTCTATCTGCAGTGAGTGGCAGTGTGCGTTCCAGCAGTGCATCCAAGCAGAAGTTACAGAGAATTCCAGCTGCCTGCATCTCACTAGAGATAAGAAGCTTGTGTAGAGCACAGCTACTGAATACTGTTAATTAATTATTCTGGTGATGCACTCAGCAAACACCTGAGATGGATATAGAAGGGGGAAGAATTTGGGAGCAAACAGCAACTCGATGCGAAGACCACCAATGCTTTATCACAATATCCTTTTGAAGAAGGTAACATAACATTAGAAACGCTAAAGGAAAACATACCTTTTATTAATCGGTCTTTAAATTATAATGTTGTCATAAAATAGCTCTCTTATTGAGAGCTCTCTTATTGAGAGTCATGGCATTATGACCCCCAAAGCCCATAAACCTTCAGCTCTTACTTAGTATAAGTGAACAGACATTGACGTCAGGGCCACTCCACACACATAAGAAACACGATGCAACATTATAATATCCGTCCTGTTGGGGAAGGAGAAAGCAGCACAACTTAATAATGAGGTTGCCAAAGACTGGAAAGCAGAATGCATTCAACGCAAATTTGCAAAAGAGAATTATTCCTTTATACTCATTTTTAAATCCTAAGCTGTAGAATATAATATTTATTTCAGCAGAGACACACAAAGTCATGTTTATCTTCTTTGAGATGTACAGCGCTCTTTGCACTCACACCTAATCTATTCTGCATGACATCAAAAAAATCAGTGCTGTATGTGCGTGACCAGGGGTCATTTTTCACATCACTTTGGGAGAAAAACCTCACAGCCACAAGTCCATATGGGAGTTTCACACTTACTGGACATTTGATATATATAGCATAGTGTTAATATTGGATTTGATCTTTGTCACGTATGTTATCATGGGCCAATATCTAAGGACATACATGTAACTGTAATAGGCAAATTATTACAAATATTAGGATATTTAAAAACTCCAAATCTGTGTAGGAGCATGAGATAATTATTGATATATATACATAGATAGATGGATATGTGTGTATGTTACCAGAACTCAACACTTTTTCACCAAATAATACATTTTCCATGATTCCTCCAATTGTTTGTGACCTCTAGAAAAAAAATTCAGAGACTGCATCAACAAAGACCTATTTATATAACTAGAAAATTATGTTATATTCAAAAAAGTTATTTCCATGCTTTCCTAATCTGACTTTTTCCAGGCTTAAAAATCAGTTTTTTAAGTCCCTGACATTTCCAGGTTTTCCATCCCGGCATGAACCTTTAGAGAGAAAATGACCAGAGCTTTAAAAAACAAACACAAAAATAACTGCAGAATTAATCCACCTACATAAATATACCTGTGATAAATCACATACCTTCACTTAAAGACAAAACCAACCGACTTCACATCAACTGTAGGAGTGAGTCTTGAGGCAAGGCATCTTTGTGTCGCTAGTAACGCTTTCAAGCTCAACAACTGAAGCTGAGAGTTAATTGGGCTCTTCACAGAACACAGGTCTCATCACATCTCCACTACACTCTTAAGTGCTGCTCTGAACCCCTCACTCCAGTCGGCATGACGAACATGAAGGACCCTCCATCCGAACTGAAGTCCAGTGATGGAGGAGAAGAGGATTAACACGTGCGTGCGCGCGCATTCAGGACCAGTTCGTGTGTACTGTCTGGCTTCGTATCTGCTTTTTACATTGCCAAATAAACTAGATCCAGTCGGAAAACTCCCATGCGCACTAATCTGACTGCTAGTGACGAGATGGGCGGATTATACACCATCCGGACGGCAACAGACCGCAGACTCTAAACACTGTTGTTTAATAAGTGTTTAGAGCAGATGACATTCTTATGATGTTGCTGTAAACGTCCTACCTTCCTCTCCATGGCAGACGGTTACTGTGGCCGGTTGGTCGCTAAAGGGCAGCGGACGACAGACGAAGAAGCGGATGTGTGTGCGGAGCGATGAAGATGAAGTTCTTTATAGCTTTAAAGCAGAAGCACACACACACTCCCTGTTGCTCAGCGCTCGAGTGACTGGACAGTCAGAGTGGAGAGGGGGAGAGAAGCAGCGGATGCAGCCAGAGACGGTGAGCGCTGAGGCGCAGGCGCGTCCCGTCCGCCGTTGCTTCGAGTGAAACTCGAGGGTTTAGAGGGAGCGTCATCAAACTGCACGCCTCTCCCTGCGCGCCGCTGCGCTCGGACACTCTCACGGGCTGACGGAGAACAGAAGGGACTTTGTCGAGCAGCCCTAACGTACTGAGCAACATGCGGATGAAAAGTCCGCCAATTCTCTGCACAAGATGAGAGTGACGAGATGGCAGTGTTAAACAAATGTACTAAGACCACTTGTCATAAATCCCAAGAGCCGGTTCCCCTCACAGTGACAGACGTTCATAACCGACAAGGGTTATTAAAAGCGATTATTAGAACTAGAACTTTTATTATAAGTGATTGAAGTGGCTTTGTTAAGTAAATCCTTCATGTTCCGCCAACGAAAAAAAAGGTCATCTCTGGGTGAACAATCCTTTCAAGTGTCATTTTCACCGATTTAACCGTTTCAGGGTCTAATTGGTATTTTCTTCAATTTTAATCTTGCATCTTGTAATATGAGGGGTCCAGCAACAGGGGCCGTTCATTGTTTAATTTTGAGTAATGATAATCTTACCAACAGTCTTCCAACATCATACTAATGTCAATATCATGTCCATGAACCTTAAGATGTTTCTTGATACAAGTGGCCGTTGACATCGGGGCCACTAAATTATGATGCAGCATAACATTATTCCTGATGGATTAAGAAAGAAAAACTAGGCTACATCATCCCAAAGCATAATATGCACTACAGAAATGTGTGGTTTCAGAAGTATTTATTGCAGCTTGTTCTTGAACAAGGTAAAATAATGCAATCTTCCTGACACTGATGTCCAACTTCATTCCATTAACATTCACTCGGAGTAACACCCGACACTTAGCTTTCTAGCAGATTCAAGATTAATTTCAAGTTCACTGACTATTTCAAATCCCAGTCTCAAAACACAAAATAAACTGTTGGATAGTTACTTTTGCAATGCATTACAATATTAGGTTCCAGAAAAAAGCAACTATGGTAATTTTTATGGAAAGTAATGTGTTGCCTTTGCTTTACATTTTCTCATGTGGGCTAATTGAGGTTATTTGTTTTATAATAACAAATGCAAATGTAAAGATCCTTTCACACAAGAAATGAATAAGTTTCAGGCTGAAGGAAGAAAATTCACAGCTACACAGTAGATGGTGCAGGTCAAATAAACATTTTAACTGTCCTGCCATTCTCGACCGTCGAAGCATAGGATGCAGGAAAAGTCCAACACTTTTAAGCCGAGTACACACTGTACGATTTTGGCTGTCTTAGACAAATTTTGCAAATCCTAAAAAACTCCTCTTATCTTTGCTCATTAGTTTGACATGTTCACCAACAGCTGATTAATGACCATTGCGATCAAATTTGATTTGACTCACAATCTTGCAGTGTGAATACTCCTACAACCGTTAAATTTTCGTTGTTTTTCAAGACAAGTCATCAGAATAGAATTTATTGTCCATTAACGGGAAATTTGTTTTCACAGACGTGTCGTCGCAGCAGAGCATGGACCGTTTTCTCTCCAGAAGGAGAAGGATTCAATCCCGCGTGTAATACCGCTCACTTTTACTGAACATGATTGATTGATGTTGTAAAAAAGTTTTCCAGTGCGTTCATTTTTAACGTCTTGATTGTCCTATAGTCTAAGATTAATGACAGCTGAGATCACAGAGCATCACATTCGTACAGTCTGACAAGCAACAATCTAAAGGACTATTATAAATCATAAAGTGTGCACCCGACTTAAGCAATTACAACACATTAAAAAACACACACACAAAAACAAATGTGAGGTTTATCTAAAGTCATTTTTTCTTAGTATGGATGCATTGGATATTTGAAAATCAGCAGCAAATACTTTGGCTAATAAAAATAGCAGTTTGTGTAATATTCCAAATTTGCATTTCACTGTTACTGAATCGGTTTTTGGTTAATGGAGTAAATGCTTTCTCACATTTCATCTAGGACCATCAGGTTTACACAGCACACAACGCCTCTACACCTTTACTCCCGATTTTTCTCACCATGAGGACAGGTAACTTCTTATTTGAAAAAGTAACTCAGATATTTAGTTGTATTGTTTTAAGAAATGCATTAGTTGTAATAAGTTACCCCCCAAAATTACAAATACATCCAGTATTTCATTGGGTTTTTAACTTGTGCACAGAAACCACATTCATTTTAATTTATAGAAGTCTGCTCTTTTGGTAAAGCTAACAAACAGGTACACAAATCACATACATAGATTCTCACATTCTTTGTGTGACACTTTTGTGAAAAGACATCCATGTACTTTGGACAGTTTTATTTTGTGATTATTATTACAGTGATTGTTCATTTTCATATCAATCCTGAACATCAAAGTAATCAATTGTGGGCTCCTCGTTAGATGGTTTCATCCAAGCGTTACTATTGTCAGCCCTGAAACAAATGCGAATTAATATCTTTATTAGTTAAGATACACTTTACACTCAACAAAACCTTTCAGTGTGCAATAATCAACAAGATGAATGGGGGGGGGGGGGCATGTATAACAGTACAAGCAACTCATACGATCATACTGTTAATTTACAATTTAGGGCCTTATAGAGTAATCGTATTCACTACCCTTCAAATATTACTTTTATTCAACAAGGATGTATTACATTGATCAGTGAAGACATTTATAATGCTACAGACAATTTCCATTTCAAGTAAATTCTGTTGTTTTGAACTTGCCATTCATATGAAAAAATAATAATATCACACATAAACAAAAATATTAGGCAGCACCACTGTTTTTAAATTTTGATAATTATAAGAAGTGGTTCTCGAGCATCAATTCAGCATATTAGAAAGATTTCTGAAGGATCATGTGATCCTGAAAACCGACATAATGATGCTGAAAATTCAGCTTTGGCGTCACAGGAATAAAATCACATTTTAAAATGCAAAACTCTCGTAATATTTCATTTTTCACTGTATTTTTGACCAAATAAATGCAGCCTTGGTGAAGATAAGAAGATTAACAGCAGTGTAGTGGTGAGATGTGTGTGTGTACGTACTTGCTGTTGTGTTGTTTGACGTGTGCAATGGGAGGAGGGGCTCTGGTAACAGTTTCCCTTTCAATCAAAGCAGCCAGACTCGTGTTAGGACATGCTGATTTCCCCCTGAAAAAACAACATATATAAATCAATCATGTTCAAGAGCACCCAATACTACCGACAGGGCATATGCTTAGCTGAGAGACATCCTCAAAGTTTACCTGCCTTTGCTTTTATGCCAACCAAAACAATAGTTTTCAGTATTACATTTAATAAGCCTAATCTAACATTTTAGTTTATGCTGACCTGATGGCAGTGACCACTACATTGCGCTTGGGTTCGCTATCATAGCTGAGGCTTTCCACACCATATGCCTCAGCTAGTTCATGGATAATTCTCCGGTGTTCACGCTTCATAGGTGGGAAACAGTGACTCCTTTTAGATTGTTTACCCTGAGGAAAAACAATTACAGAGCTGTGAAAAATTGTTTGGGAAGGCCTTTTTAATAGCCATTTATGGTGTGGTCATTAGTCTAATCTTACCTTAGTAGCCAGTTCAACTAAATTTCTAATTTCTTCCTCAATTTCACTGACAAACTTGAAGTCTTTCCTGTATTTAAAAAGAAAGAAAGAAATCTTAAGTGTGACTTCAGGCCTTCACTTGGCTCTATGGTAGACTAAACATTAAACAATTGTGTATATATTCTACACTTCAGTTTTTCTTTAAACTGTCAAAGCAAATGTGTGCAAGAATCCAAACTAAACTGTCAATGTTTGAGTGCACAGTTACTACTGCTGTAGAGCAGTGAGACGAGAAAATAACAGATACAAATTTGTTCATTTTAACCTCAAATTCCATGTTTGGAGCTTTTGAAAACAGTACTATACAGTTTATACATTTGGCAAGCAATAGAAACTATTAAGTGTAGTGAATCAAACAGCAAGACTGTACAGAAGTATTTCAGTAAAACGGCTGGTGGCTTCACTGTGATGTCTCAAACTGCTGTGCCATAGATTTATGCGCTGTTGATACATTCTTGTTTTAGAATTTAAACTACCTTGCATCCTCTTTGAGAGAGTCAGTAAATTTGGAAGATGTTGACTTGTTGAAGGGATCCACTGACTGATCAATCTGCAGAGCCTCAGCCAGCCGTCTAGGGGCAAAACAGAAAATCTAGTAATTTATACAGACATAGACGTGTAAATAAAACCAGCCTTTGTCATGTTCCGTTCACCTGTTCCTCTCCAGTGTAGCGCACTCTTGATCACACTCCAATCTGAATAAAAGAACATCCGAATAAAATGTTACTCCACAACTGAAGCATATTACTAACAAGGCCTACTTCAAACTTCTATGGAAGACGTTATTAAAATGGAGTTATCAGCCACTGTAAATGTTTTTAAATCACCAAAATCAATATCTACTTGCATTTTGTTCTTGGTGAATGTCAAGTTCCCTGCTCTCCTTCAATGCGACTTTGAACTTGTCAGAAACAGCAAAGATCACTAATGCTGTCAGTTACACAAGGTAAACGCTGACCCACAGACTACTCTTCTTGGCGACTAATAAAAAAAAGCAGTCGTGCAAGCTGTAGTTTGCGAGTATACCTGGCCTTTTTCTGCTCCTTCTTTGTGAGCTGTCCAATGTCAACAGATTCTCCCAGCTGGATATCTGACAGCTTACTGGCCACAGCAATAGCTGCATATCTGCAGAATATAGAGATGAAAATGGAGTTTGACCGTCTGACATTGCTAGCAGCAGTATTATTTGCCAATTTGCCAACCGGCACAGCAATTAGTGTTTAGCAGGGAAAAATTAGGAAAGAAAAGAAACTTCTAGTGATTCGGCCAAATTATCAACATAAAGCTTAACTAACTTCAGTCGGTATCACAACTAAATTACACATAATGTCTATGAAGGCTTTGATAGCATGCTGTGTTTTAACCTTTGATAGGAGCTGGCTGCATCGGCGCAGGGGACAGTCTCTTTCTTGCGGCCACAGTCACACTGCAGTGCCACCTAGAGATTGAAAATAGGAAATAAGAGTGGTGTATAATGGCTCACCATTTAAAAAATTGTTTGGTAAAGAATAAACGTGTGCAGAAAACAAAATTGTATAGCTGAGGAGCAATGTTTGTGTTACAAGAATCAGATATTCTGTTCTTCTAATCTGTTTTCTACTCTGAAGATTAATTGTGACAATCTATAATAAACAACTGTAGTACATTTATGTGAAAACCATAATTTACTGCTTCACCCCAATACTTTACATAACCTATTATGATTGTCTGTGAGCTTGTGCCAGACCACAAGCACCCTGCGGCTGAGGAATCAGATCAAGCTACAGCTGAGGAAACAAAGGAGCGCTTTGAGCAATAACTGCATGTTCCATCAATAACCAACCAAGTAGATTTAGAAAGAGGAAAAGACTTTACCTTGGCACTGCAGATACTGGGTGGGCAGGGGATTCCCGGGTGGCAGGGAGCAGCACAAGGGTGCCCACAGCTAGGTTTAGGATGAGTGCATGGCTGCTTACACTCTCCTTCTGCTTGGCATTCTCCGCGATGGCATATTTTCTTACACCGATGAGAAGCGCAGGGTAAGAGCTTATCACACACTAAACCACATGAGATGTCCTGCAGGTGGCATGGGATATTACTCCTTTCCTAGGAAGAAATGTGAAAGTGAAGACAAGGAATTTTCCTTGAATAAAGAACTAAATAGGATTTGATGGTATATTGTTTGCATTTATTAAAACTACCTACTTTTCAAATGTTATGCTTAAAATATAAAGACATCTTTTTACCTCATGATTACCCATGCACCACTTCTTAGTGAGGTAGGTACAGGGAGGACATCTCTCATCACTATGGCATGAATGGAATACTGGGAAAAATCATAAAAAACAAAACCATCAGCTTTACAATTCATATACTTTTTAAAGGTTTGGGGTCAGTAAGAAATGAATACTTTCATTATGCAAGGAAGCATTAAGTTGATCAAAAGTGAGAGTAAAGGCTTTTACGTTGTTACAAAAGATTTCTAATTTCATTTTAACCTCAATTTCCATGTTTGGAGCATGGATCCTATTGGAGCTTTTGACAACAGTCCTATACGGTTTAAAAGTTCTGCTGTTCTTTTTAACTTTCCATTCATCAAATAATATAAAACAAAATATATCATAGTTTACACAAAAGCAAGCAGCACAACTGTTTTCAGCATTTATGAGAAATGTTTCTTGAGCAGCAAATAATCATTAGAATGATTCCTGAAGAATCATGTGATGCTGAAGATTGGAGTAATGATGAAAATTCAACTTGAATGCCATCATGGGAATAAATTACAAAGTATATTAAAATAGAAAACGTATTTTAATTAAAAAAATATTTTACAATAAGTGTTTTAAAACAAATAAATACAGCCTTATGCAAGTTTACGACGTAGTTTATGTTTTTGTTTCAATTTTTGCAATTGTATCTGAACTGAAAAATGCCATCATTTTTTTATTCAACTTTCATAATAAACTGTGTTACTGAGTATATCTGTGATTGTCTGATACAGGCAGAAGTACCTGGGTGATCACAATCATGACTCCGGGTACACAAGTTTTTACATTCAGGAGGCCTGGTTCCACAAGGGATGGGCGGAAAGAGCACAGTCTCCCCACAGTAGCACGCCAACTCGTCAAAACCTTAGAATGAACACACAATGCTGATGATAATGAAGAAAAGGGATGGACATACATATGATGCTCTTTAGATAGGCTCTCTTTGGTAAAGCTTACTGGTTTGCCAACAAGGCTGGCAGTTACCACGATGACAAACGTCCTGACATCGGTGCAGACCGCAATTGAGCTTGTAGCCACAAATCATTGAGCATTTATGCTCCATATCCTGATAAAGAGAGAGAATGTTTACTTAAACTTCTCTTATGACTATTGTAAACCTTTCATGAAAATATAAAAGTCTCACCACACAACACAACTCTCCACACTTGTGCCTGCCGCAAGAGCGCTTCTTGATGCAGCGTTTCTCACAGGTAAACACCATGTCCTCTGTAGAGGATAGAACATTGGCATTACAATTGCGACTGGAAAACAGTAATACCTCGAGATACGAGCGTCTCTACATATGAGTATTCCAAGATACGAGCAAGCCGTCGGGCAGATTTTTGCTTCTAGATACGAGTAAATATTTGAGATATTAGCACGCGTACTGACACCGATGCCGACGCACTTTCACTTCAGTGTTGACCGACTTCTGTACACATCACCCGCGAGTAGCTGACTTTCTACTTTGAGCATTAGAACTTTCGCTCTTACGAAGAATAAGTAAGTAAATAAGTAAGACCATGGAAATGAAGCATGAAATTGTGGATAAATATGAGCGCGGTGGCCGCTTCAGTCATCCAGCTCGCAGTACATCAGAGTGATCCTAAAGCAGAACGATGTTATCAAGAATGTAAATCCGAACAAGGGCGTGACGATTATATTGAAGTTATGTTCGAATATAAATGATGAGATGGAGAGGCTTCTGTTGTTGTGGATAAAGGAGAAGCAGATCTCCCTCGACAGATATTTAGTCAAAAGGACTGCGTCAAGTGAAAGTGAAGGTAGTCAGGCGAAAAAAGGTAAGACAAGTGATCAAAAGTAAAGAATACAAATTGAAAAAAAAAAATCAAAACAACAATATAAAATAGAAAAGTAAGAAAAAAACACGTAAGCCAAGTTCAGTAATGCTTAGTTCCTGCTATTCAAGAAAATTACAGTTTTTACTAAACGAAAAAAGTAACAAAAAATGTGATCTAAAGCAAAGATTACTAATCGAAAAAAATCTAAACAACAATAGAAAATAGAAAAGTAAAAAAGAATAATATGTAAGCTAAGTTATGTTAATTTAAGTTATGTTTTGTTGTGCAAGTACCAGCCCCCTCCCTCCCTCCCTCCTCACACTGTATACACATACTATAATTCTGTAAGTGTGTGTGTCCATACCAATAATTTTTTTTCCCCATTGTTACAGATCTGGAACGGATTAATTTGTTTTCTATTATTTCTTATGGGAAAACATGATTCGAGATACGAACAATTCGAGTTACGAGCTCTGCCCTGGAACGGATTATGCTCGTGTTACGTCCTCTGACATATTGTTAGGACATGTGTCATTGTGGCCAGGAGTTTCTGTCTCTTTCTCTCTCATACCAGGTGCCGGTGATAATTGGTAACGACTGTGGATTCGTTCATCGCAGGAAGCGCACCCTTTAAAGCTGGAGTCTGCGCAGAAGATCAGCGCGGAAGAGAGAGGAAGCTAGTGGCTCAGTGTAACGGCGAATGTTGTGCCGGCAAGATGTTTTGTTGATCGCGTTGCATGCCTTGTAAAAAGAGTCTAATGACGGTGGTTTTCTTGTGGTAATTGTTGAGGTAGTTCAAAGGCTAATGTCAACTGGTGCCACTTTTCCGCTTAATACTTGTTGTGGTTGTTAAAGGTATTAAGAAGGTAATCTGTCATCTGATGCCTCTCTTCCGCCAAAAGCTGTTGTGCTGTTGTAAATACTTTAGTTCTGTTTGTTTTCACTTCCCCGTTTTGGATGGTGCCTATTTTTGTTTATAGAAATTTTCTCCTGTTTTTGCTTAGAGAGGAAGTAAGGGAAGTTTTGTGTATTTTCTTTTTATTTATTTTCGTTAGGACATGTAGATTTAAAAAAACTCAGCTAGTTTGTTTTGTTTATTGTTTTGGCACATTTATTTAATTAACCGGAGGCTGTGTCCCGAATAAACGAATTTAAGTTATACCTTTCAGTTTTTTCGTTAATTTATGTTCCACCCCGTTACCCCTAGAGCGGGGTCGTAACATAATTGGGGGCTCGTCCGGGATCGATTTAATTCGGAAGGATAGAATCGAAAAATTTGAAATCCGGATCGAAATTAGTTCGGAGGTTATAAAGTGGAGATTCATCCGACCGTTTGGTTTGGGTGAGTCAACTTCCTTATTGTCGACTGCTTCAATTTAAGTTGGGGAGAATTCCAAGGTAGACATGGAGTTTGATTTAACCGCGTTTACCCTTTCACCTCAACTCCCAGTGACAACCGTAACGGCCTCAGCAGTGTTGCTGAAAATGGTTCTGAACACCGTGGACAAACCCAGTCTGAAAAATGTATAAAATGTATTGAAGCTCTAAGGATATTATTGTTGGTATGTAATTGTTGATGTTTTCTTGTTTCTTTTATAGTAACAACCTTGGGTTGTCTTTTAATGGTGGGGGTGTTACGTCCTCAGACGTTGTGTTTAGAGACACTGTCATTGTGGCCAGGAGTTCCTGTGTTTCTCTCTCTCTCTCTCTCCCGCTATCTCTCTCTAGTACCAGGTGCTGGTGATTATTGGCAACGGCCTCGGATTGGTTCACCGCCAAAGGCCCGCCCTTTAAAGCTGGAGTCTGCACAGAGGAAGATGGCGGAAGTGGTGGAAGGCACAGAGAAAGCTATTGGCGCAAAATGAACTGTGTTTTGGTGCACCGACAGGATGTGTTGTTGTCTGCATTTTATTTACTTTGAACAAAGAGCAGGTTGTTGTCTGTGTGCCTGTTCTCTTGGTGACTGTCAAGGTAACTAAATGGTATCCTGTAAGCTAACACCACGCTTCCGCCCAACGCTGTTGAGCCTTTGTAAATATGCGCTGTTGTGCGTCTTTGTAAATATATATATATTATACCTTTCAGTTTTTTCGTTAATTTATGTTCCACCCCGTTACCCCTAGAGCGGGGTCGTAACACTCGTATGTAGAGGTATTACTGTAGTATATTTGTTACATAAAGTGTCATTACATAAATAACTACCCCTGTTGTCCCAAACTCTTACCTTCAGTCTGAATTGCTGCACAAGGAACTTCCTATAAAGACAGAACAGAGCATGAATTACATTTGCCTTTTTCAGAACATCCCTGACTTTTGTGCAACTGTATGATCGCTGTCCAACCTTGCTATTACTGCCACATCTGCATTTGATAGAGGATGTCAAAGAGCATGGCCCACAGATGTCCTCATGGCAGAGCTTTTCACAAAAGTGGATTGAATCTAAAACAGATCAGACAAGTGCAAAAACAAATGTTACCGTCTATGCTTAAGACAATGAAAATGTCAAGTATTTACTCCCAACTGTAGACAAATGTAAATATTTAATATTCTGCCAATATATAGTAACAAGACGACAATAAAATAGACTTTGTTTACTTATAACAGACTCATAAACTATATAAATGTCTACTACTAAGAATAGTCTGCTAGCCATTTCCAAACAGGTTTCTCAAAACCTTTTCTTCCCTTATGTGATGTAAATCTGAGTGAAAAGGCTACTGGAACGAGAAAAAGAAAGGCAGAACTTGATTTTGTCCGTTGGAATTGATTTGATCTTTTTTATTTGCTAATTGCTTCGATCTCATGTGAGTGATAAGTTCCTGGAGCGGAGGAATTAATGGTGCACGTCATCAGAATAGAGACGATGTTGCAAGGGGTAAGAGCAGTTCATGTTTTTGATTAAAAAAAAAATAATGGCATGCAAAGATCATTTATAATAAAAATTGACTTTAAAATCAGAAAAATAATTTTAACAACCAACTTATATTTCAGTTCAGTTAATGTACAAAAGAAACTGGCCCATACCAGCATCTCCACATGGCAGAGGCTTGTTGCAGGTCTTGCCACAGGAGGGGATGGGGTCAGTGCAGGTCTTTCTCTCCGGATAGCCGAGCTCTAGAAGTTTAGAGAGTGGAGTCTGTCCACACGAACAACTGCGTAGCAGCTTGGGGCTGAGTGCACATGGCTGGCACTGCCCAGGGTGGCATGGCTGCTGACAGCGATGAGACTGGCAGTCTAGCATCCTAGAGCAACAGATTGAGAGATGAAAGCTCACAAACAATTACTGAAATGAAATGATCAAAAATGTTTGACATCAAGCCTCTGCAAACTTGTAAAATGATTAATGTCATAAATTAACAAGTGAGAAGATTTTGCGTTAGTACATACTTTCCACAGGGCTTGCAACAGGAAAAGTATCCTGATCCATCAAAATTCTCACGATCAGTTCCACACGCCACCTCCCTGAACACCACACCACAGAAGCAGGCTAAAAGGGCACAAAGACATTGCTGGAGAATTACAACGTATACAGTTAGATGACAATAGACTCTGAAACCAATTAAACGTCACAAGGACTACTGTACTTACCTTGCTGAACACGAAGTTGGCAGGGTTGGCATGGCCCTGAGTGGCACACCTGGGCACAGGAGTGCTCTGAGCAGTTCAGAGGAGCCCCACAGACGTCGTCACAAAGCAAAGGTCCTGCCTGACTGCAACGCACCTGTTTACTGCGCACACACGAGAAAATGCTGTCGTTTTGCCTTCATGTATCTGGGTAAACTACAGCATATAGAGTTCATTACAAATAGTTAATAGTACCTCATTCTCCCACAGATACAGAACTTGGTGATAAAAGCCGGGCATTGTGGGCAGGGACCAGGATGGCACAAGCTACAAAGCGCAAGAGAAAGTCTTATGCAAGAATGTCAAAACTACTATAACTTATAAATATAGAAATAAATATAGCTGCAAGCAGCCATGACGGAGCCAAGCACAAGGAGGGCATTAAATGTCATGCCGACATGGCTGGCAGCATCAGACCAATGGCAGTATTTATTAAATACATTACAACATGACTTCAGTCTAAATGGCTAAAAAATCATTAATACAGTCACTGTAATTTGATTGAATAGTTTATCGCTTTAGACCAATAGTTGGCGCTGTGTCCAAATTCGTTAATTGTGGTCAGAATTAGATTACAATGACACCTGCAAAGATTGGTGTCAACTGAGCAAAGCATTGCTGGCATAGAGCATTAAAGTAATTTTTTATCACTACCTCAAATTTGTAATTGCGGTATACGAAAACGATTTTGTCTATTGACACGAAATCCATAACTTTTTGTCAGCACAGTCTGAAGATGTTACGATTTGATTTTGGTGAAAATCGGACAAACGGTCTGGGAGAAGTTCGAAAAAATTGGTTTTCAAAGAAAAACAACATGGCGGACCGGAAGTTTGGCCGACTATGACAAATTTGGTATCTGTGTTCTCGGATTGACCCAAGGAATGCATAAAGACCATTTGTTTTACAATAGGTTAACATAATGAAAAGTTATTAGCATTTTTGTAAATTTGGTTATAACTTTTGACCACAAGGTGGCGCTGCCTCAACTTTTGGTGTCGTCTCAAGCCCAGGTACTGAAGACACATATCGAGTTTCGTAACGATAGGCCAATTCGTTTGTTAAATATAGCAATTTATGACAAAATTCAAAATGGCCGACACTCAAAATGGCCGATATGGGAAAATTTGGTATCGCACGCCTCGGAATGATGCACTGAATCTAAAGAGACCAGTTTTATGATTTTTGGCCAAAGCGTTCAGGAGTTATAAACAAATAATTAACTTTTTCATATCTCCTGACCACTAGGGGTCAGTGCTCCAAAACTCTGCATGTAGCCTCAGACCATGACTTCTATGACACACACCAAGTTTGGTCAGAATACGTAAATGTGTTGCGGAGATATAGCCTCAATTTCATTTTTGCGGCCATTTTGTTGAATTCTTTCGCAAGTTATTTGTAAACGGTTTGACGAATCAACTTGATTTCCATAACTTTTGATCAGCATAGTCTGGAGATGATGTGGTTCAATTTTTATGAAAATCGGACAAAACGGCCTAGGAGGAGTTCGAAAAAGTAGGTTTTTCATAAAATTCAAAATGGCGGAAAAATTTTCATGACGGAAAATGACGTCATAGGGTGCATTCGAATCGTCTTGAGCCAAGGAATTAGTGGACGAAAGAATTTTGTTTCTAGGACATAAGGTTCAAAAGTTATTAACGTAAACGTGAATGCAACTTTGGACAGTTGGTGGCGCTAGAGGGATTGAGTTAGAGACTCCAAAATTTTTTGGGTTAAAGATTGGACTGTCCTCTATACGTGTGCCAAATTTCATAACTTTCCCGCAAACAGTTCTATGGGCTGCCATAGACTTCCATGGCGGAAGAAGAAGATTACATTACAATAGGTGCCTTCGCACCTTCGGTGCTTGGCCCCTAATTACAGATTGTAAGCGAGCTGCCTGAATGACTAGTTAATAATAATAATAATAATTCATTACATTTATATAGCGCTTTATCATAGACACTCAAAGCGCTTACATGGACGGGGGAATCTAGTTGAGTAATCACTCTAAATTAATTTATATGTTTTTTCTTAAGATGTCATTAGACACGTTTCTTAAGTCATGGCTTAAGTTACAGAAATTTTGGCAAAGGTATGCAGGCAAAAAAAGAAAAGTGAAACCTTTACTACTGAGTGGCCTGACTTTTACTTTATAGGTGAATTTCCACCGTACCAACTTGAACAAAAGGGAAATCTGTGTGGGGAACTTTTTCACCCTCACACAAAACTGATGGATTACAATTAAAATTTGCCAATTATCAACAGAAAGTGAGACATGATACCTCAAAAACAAAACACAGGTTATGTGCTGCTGGGCTCTTACATGTTACAGGGGTGGTTGCATTCTGCACCACTCCTCTTTTTCCCACACATGTCTCCACAGCTATGAGGGATCTCAGTGCGCTGAAACTCAGGATTCGTCACTTTGCCTATTCACACAAATGAATAAAGAACCTTCCATTTTACAGCATTATCCATAAAAAATAATAATAATTATACATGCATATCAAAAGATTCAGACAAAAGCTCATGTGAGGTGCAGAACACAGATTAATCTTACCACAGAAGCAGGTGTACACGTTTGGGGCTTTCAGTGCCACGTGCTGGCATGCAGGACAACGCCAACCTTCAGTGGCATCTGTAAATATTGTACCATATAAATGCGTTATTAAATTATGTTTTTCTGTAGTATAACAGACTGCTTAGCATACTGTATTTGTCATTTGCAATCATGTGTACAGTAGCCTGCCAGTATAGTAATGTTAAAGCCCCTTTCAAGTAATGTCAGTTCACTTGGTAGCCATATTTGCAACACCTCCAGGCAGCTACTTTGGGCATTCAGGATCAACTCCCATCTACTTTAAACCGCTCACCAAATTAAAACACTTCAAAAAATAAAATCTGACAAAGTGTTTTTATAAATGTTAATTCTTACACTCAAATAGCCTTATAAAAGCGGACATTTCAGATTGGTCCTACCAATGCAAACACGCAGTCCCAAGCGGGAATCTTCTAACGGCAGCTATGCAGAGGCGAGAGGCGATTAACGTACCATCAGCTTGGGATGCAGGTGATCGAGCCCATTTCTTGATACAGTTAAGGTGGAATACATGGAAACAGCTCTGACAGCTCCAGACCGGAGCCATGAGCCGGATAACTTCACAACAGACCATACACTCATACTTTTCCTCCGTCAGCTGCTCAATTAGACAACCTATATAAATATACACACATACACACTGTGTTAAAGAAAATGATAAAAATGGCTGTCATCAAGACATTAAGTAGTTCAAAGATGGGTGTTTAATACAACTTTTTTATTTGTGCTTAATGTCTAGAGAAAATATAAAAAGGGAAGGTCAGAAATCTTCAACACCCATAATGCACTGGGCATGACCCGTGTGTTCATCTGACTGTCAAAATGCATAAATACATTGTTAAGTTTTAACAAAAGTCCAGGAACTGTAAAAGTCCACCGGATCACACGTTTTGTGTCAAATCTACGGGTAGATCTGACAACATGTAACATGGAGGAGGAGCACATGTTGTTCATTTACATATAATACTGACTGTATAACAATACAAAGCGCATTGAAAATCAGTGAGCTTCTCCATTAATTATTATAAAAATAGAGAAAGGTGTGAAACTGTACAGTAACTGTAGGTAAAAAACTGTTTGTAAAGGTGCAACAACAAAAAAAAGCAGTGGTATATGTGACTGTCCAGACCTAAAGCACATCACCTGTCTGTGTTTCTTTGCTTTTGGGAGGCTCCATGCGTTTCACTGGTCCGGTTCTTCGCTCAGGACCTCCAGCTCTCCTCGGCCCTGGATTCTGCGGTAGAGGCCGTTTCCCTCTCGCAGCTTCTCTGTTCCTGTTGGACTCCTCATGTCTTCCACCATCATCTTCTGCACCTCTCCTCTCCTCCTCTTTGACCTGAACAGGTTCTCTTTCTCGCCAATTCCCCTCAATCCCAGGGTTAGGGATCGGTCCTTTCCTCCGGGAACTGGGTTCAATGCGGCGGTCTCCACCTCTCCATCCCTTACGGTTCCTCTGCTCCGGGTCTGGATGTTCATGAACTGCTGCAGGCTTTGCATCTGCTCCAGCAACCAGGTTTTCCTGGTTCTCCTCCCTATCCCCTATCTCCTTTATCGATCTCTCAGCTCTCACGTTATTGGGCTTCTTCCGGCGGCTGTCTTTGTAAGACTTACTTACATCAACCTCCACGGATCTTTCCTTCTCCTCTTCGGCCGGTCTGTTAGAAGAGGTCGTGTCGGGTCGCTTAGGACCACCAGCTCCACTGTCTCTTCCTGAAGAGTCGAGATCACTTCCAGGTTTTGTCCATCTCTCACTCTGGGGGTGACGATCATTATTGCGCTTACCATCTACTCGTCCTCCTCTTTGTCTTCCTCCTCTGCCTCTACCTCTTAAGCCTCCTCTGATGGCAAACTCAGGAGTGGGTAAAGTATTGATGGCTGGGTTTTCAAACTCATTTTGACTGAAGTGATGATGAGGCCTAACATGATGAGCCCTCCAGTCGTGACTGTGGTCCGGCTGCCTGTAACTCCTAGAGTGGGGCTGCTTCGGTTTAGCTTGCGGTACAAACTCAGCAGACTCTGGATTCAACTTTGACGTGGTGTCTAAAAGTAAAGAAAATCGATGACAGGCTTATTTTCTGACCTTTGACTTTATTACTATAGCAGTATCTATATGGCCGTGACTGGGTGTTTTCTTGGCACTGGCCATTTATGCTCACTCTGACACATGTCACGGCTTTTTTGCAACATGCTGTAAAGTAACACGGCAAAGAATAGACGTCACATGCTTTTCTCTGTCGAAAATATGTTTCATAAATTTACTGACACTCTTTCGTGGTTTTAAACTGCTAACCAACTTCCTTCCGTGACGATGACTGGTGAAATATTATTATCTAAACTGCGAAGTAAATAATAAATAATGCATAATGCTGTTACAAAACATCTCTTTGTTTTATTTTCTAGAAGAATAAACTGCTGAGTTCACCGTGACGCTCGTAAAAAAAAAAAAAACACTCTTCCACAAACCGCTCACCTGAAACGGAGGCTTCAGCCATTCGGCCCGGACTCGAGACAGTTTAGATGCGATTTCCTGCTGAGTATATGAGAATTACACTGGGAAACCGAAATAAAGAGAAACCGCTAATGAATATATTATGAACTACATTGACTGACTGAGTTGGTGCTACTTGTACCGAAACTGCTCGTCCAATCAGAAGACGGGAGTCGCTGACCGAGACACGTCACTGTTTCGTCACAGGTTCTTTTCTTCTTCTCTAAATGTTAAATGCAGCCAAAAGGTGCATTTACCGCCACCAGCTGGACATGAGTGTGAAGCGTTGACAGAGATTAAAGGACAGTACGCGTGTTGAGTGTGTGTGTATACATATATTCACCCACCTGTTATTGGACTCTTACTCTAGCAGAATAAAGTAATCACTGCTAATTGTAAATAAAGTATTTATACAATGACATTGATACCTAAAACATTTTATCAAATATTTTTGCTATTAAAGTACAACACAAACTATGTCCCAACTCACTGTACATAGGAGTGTACATAGTTATATTGTGTGAGCAGTTGCATGTCTTTACTTGACCATTACATATTTATTATGTTGTAACTACCATAGATACTCAAAAATATTCCCATGGAATATGTTCTTGAACTCTTTTACTGCCATTGATGGAATTTTCCAGGGGTGGAGCTTGGGTCTAGCAAAGAGGAGTGAATGTAATTTGGGCCTAATGAGTGGAGCCTGGCAAAAATTATGGATGTTAGTAAACAAACAAATCACAGATATGACCAAAAAAAATGTTTTTCTCAATAACTGAACATTAAACATACCTTAATTTTACAATTCATTTTTTATGAATGGCATGTCTTTTTACCAGATCAAGGAACGGAAAAGGAAAAAAACTGGAATCATCAATCAAAAACATTAAATCACAATTAATGCTTTTTTGCTCCTCTGGCTTTTATGACCGCCTGTATTCTTTGGGGCATGCTGGACTGCACAAATTAAAACAATATTCCATAACATCCACATCTGGTTCCAACTTACTTTGATAGCAGTTGACAGATAAGCTTTGCAGGATGGAGACTTCTTTTGAACCAGTTTTTTCCCATTGGATTGAGACTGTTTGCAGGCTGTGTCATTGAGTAGATGTGCCTTTCCTGAAGAAAAGCTTTAACACTCTTTTTTTTTGTGGCAAGATGCATTGTCATCCTGAAAAATTGTCATCACCAAACCCATTTGATACGAATGGCATGAGAAAAGTGTCCAAAATTGAAACGTACACCTGTGCATTGACCGTTGAGACAATGATTGCCATCTCCCCATGTCATTCACCTGACATGCAACCTCCTATCATAAATGAGTTAGGAAATTTTATTGTTTTTCTCAGGCAGTCATCTTTATACTTTTCATTAGAATGACACAAAACAAATGTTCCAGCATCATCTCCTTTACCAATGTAGATTTGTGATTCATCATTGAATATTAATTTCATCCAATCATCCACATGATTGCTTCTCCTTAAGCCACTGTAACCTTTTTTGGTATTTTGTTTTGGTATTAGTGCTGGTTTTTGTTTGGCTTTTCTAAATCTAAATCCCATTTCATTCAGACGGTTTCTTACAGTTCTTTCATGAACATAGACTCCTGCTTCCATCCATTTGTTCTGTTGCACATGTTCTATTTTCAAGGCATATTGCTTTAAGTTTTTTATAACCCTTTGATGTTTCCCTTTTATAACTTTCCCATTTAGTTTATACTTGCTCCATATTTTAGACACATGACGGGGAGCAACCAATTTCTTTGGCCACACAAGGAGTTTTATAATCCTTTCCATTGTTTTAACTGACAGCTCTCTTGTTGGGGACATGTTTCCTTTCAATTAGCCAAATCCAACATCTAGTTAATGTGTGCAAGCATTCCCTTTTAACTAATGACAAATGACAAGTCTTTTTAGACTTGTTCCAGTTTTTGTTTTAGAAATGGAAATTGAAAGATTCAATAATTTTTTCCTCAACACTAAGTGATTCCATACTTTTTCCCTGTAATTGATCTGGAAAAAGACGTCATTAATAATAATAAAAAAGTGCCAGGAATATTAAGCTATTTAACAAAACCTTTTTTGTGTCACATCTGTGATTTGTTTGTTTGCCATAAATAAATGAACGTCCTCTAAGTGTGGAATATCCCTGGAATAAACCTATCCATAACTCGAATGAATCAGAATGGAGTTGGCTAATGCATTTGACGACCAGATGCATGAGTCTAAGATGTCAGTTTAAACAACTTTATTATTTTAATCAAATTTTATGTAACCAAATTGACAGTAGTAACACAAGAGTACACAGATTACAGCATTGTGTATTTCATTGTGTATATCTCAATGTGGCACAACATGACGATTATGATTATCAAAAATCAGGTCGCTAATATGTTTGTTATAATATCACTGGTGAACAGAAAATTCATCTTATTCAACAAACATTTTGTTTGAGATTATTTCACAAAATAAACATCCACTTCAGACCTCACATTTGTACACTCAAATATATTCAGATTCAATGCCTCGCTCCCTCTCTCTCTCTCTCTCTCTCTCTCTCTCTCTCACACACACAGAGTCTCTCTCGCTCTCTCTCGTTAAATTTGCAGAAAATAACCAGGTCAAGAAAATCAAGAAAGTTGATAAAAATAGAATTTAGACCTTGATTTTTGGTGAGCCACCCTGTTATGAGGATAAAAAAGAGACTAATATATATCCCTTGCATGCATTATTAAAAACGCCTAACAGACATAAAGAAAATAAACTTTTAGGAACTGCCCCAATGCATAGGTTTGCTGAAATATTTTAACAGAAGACAAAATATCAAGTTGTACAGTATTAAGGAAATGTTTTCCAGTTGTTTCTTTCTATATATTCTGTTTCTGACAGTTCTTTGGTCACAATACTCAAAATGTCTTTAGGATAGTAATATAATGTGCCATATTTAATTCAGTTTTATAAGGATAAATATTGTAAACCCTCAAAAGCAAAATCCTCATTTTTATTGAATGCAATGGAAACGTTTTAGAACATATTGAATGTTCATCATATGAGGTTGTAATGTGTTGTGTTTCTCTTCCTTTAGAGTACGGTAATAAATCACATTCTTGAGTCAAAATTAATTCATTATTGCAGTTTTCAATTCCACTGCTTTTAATCTTTGACCAAGATGACCTTGACAGCAGTCAGTGAGCTCTATATCAAATATTATTTAACATCTCAATGTCTCATTCAAGCTAAGGACTCACAGCTGTCAGTAGATACCTCTTGCCTTTCAAATGGAAATTAGTCAAAATCCTTGATTTCAATTATGATGTAAGTGATCATTGTGTACTGCAATATTACGAAAAATAAAATCTAAACAAAGACGCTCACACACGCAATCTCACAAGCGCCTGTCTTGTAAATATGCATTAGTAACATAAATTGAGGAAAAAAATAAACTTGAAAAAAATATATATATATATGTGCGTTAAGTGGGTATGTGCAAATGGTTGGAATATGGACGAAAAATGTTAATACCGTTGACACATTTGTTCACAGAACATTTTCTAATTGTATCCAAACAAGAGATAAAGACACAGTATCTATAACTAAAGTCATAAATCAAACTTTAAAACATCAGCTCAAATCAAAGAGAATATGACAGAAATCATTTGGAAAACAAAACATAAAAACCCTACAAAACCCATTTGAAGATATATAAAGGTCTATATAATGAAGGTGCAGTTCAGAAAGTGTCATGACCAGAAAAATCTCTCTGAGAGGCACACAAATCAGAGAATCAAACATAACAGCCTTTTAGTTCAATGGCGATTTTGAGGGTGAAAGGTCAACGCCTCATCCAGTACAATCATGTTTCCAGTGCTGCTCCCCACGTCATGACAGGAACTGAGCAGAAAGTTTCCTCTGAATGTAGTTTTGTTCTGAGTGTTAAAAGCTGGATCCAAGCTTTTGTTTTGTGGATGCCTCTTCCATTCAAACACCTAACCAAACCCTCACTGTTTCAGTTTCGCCAGTGTTCGCAGGGCTTGGTGGAACTTTATGATTTGAGATGTGTGGATTTGTAGCTAGACATCAAGAAAGATGCTGGGCTGTGTGTGACTTAAGAAGTCAAAGTTCAAATCTCAGCACTGCTCTGATTCAATAAAGCCTTCCTTTTCTTGACCTATAGGCTCTACCTCTGCGTATGCAGGGTGACCAGAACCTCGACGAAATTTCATAGCAGGCCATCGGCTGGGACGTCTCTGTAAAATGTATATGAAATTGATAAAGGATGTTTAAAAAAAATGCTATACATAAAAATTCTACTAGACAGTTCTACATGTATTAACATTTACATAGATTTTTTTTCCAAGCCAATAAACATTACTTTTAATAAGCGTATAATAATTCTGTCTTCATTTGCTCACACTCATGTCAATCCAGACCTTTCCAGGCTTTCTTGCATTTGCGGCGCAAATAATTAATTTGAACTACTTTGAATGAGGACTGAAGCTTTCAAGAATGAAAAAAAACCCTGCATTGCTGGTCACCAACATAAGGCATGTTTTGCATGCTGGTTTTGGGTTTTCTGGTCACCAGCATGAAGCTGGAGCGCTCAGTTTTGCTTGAGAACAGCATTACTATGCTGGCCCCCCAATAACTAGACCAGCTCTAACCAGCATAAACCAGCCTGGACCAATATGGAACGCATGCTGGTTTACACTGGAATTTTCTGCAGGGTTTCCAGTGAGGAAGTTGATTCAATTCACAGAAATGCTGTGAAACGAATCACACACAATTATTTGTTCACAAGTCCAACTTGACTTCTTTTAAGCTGCTGTTTTTAATCTTTTTTTTAGGGCTTCAAAGCTTTGGTACCCATTCATTGAAAGTGCAGGGAAAATAAAGATTTTCCCTGATTCACATTTCACAAATTCACATTTTGTGATCCACAGAAGATAGGAAGCTTGAAAGTTTTCAATTTCTTTATTAGGTGAACTATTTCTTTAACTAAACACCTGCACACTCTCACCTCAATGAAGAAGAGTCCCGCAGCAGAGCTCGGGTGGTGGTAGATGTAAACGGTTACCAGGACAACGGCCACCATCATGAGCAGAAGCAGGAGCATCCCAAGAATCAGCCCCATGTGCAGGGGGTGAGTGCTGTTCTCTCCTGTGCTTTTTGCTGCAGCAGCTGAAACACACATTTTTCCATATTGAAAGTTCTTAACACTGACCAGGTGCTGTTATTTTCATTTCACTCATACTGTCAGCATGAAACATACATAACTGCACCGCTTGTAATATTCTCACTGAGAATGAATCAAGAGTACAAGCTCTTTTTTCCCTTCATCAATCTCATCCTTGCCTCAAGAACCAGAAGACTCTTGTATCTTGTCGTTCGTATTTTGAACAGAAGAGAGCACTGTTTCCTCCTCTAATTAATGCTCTTTGCATCTTCGGGTTTCTTTGGCCTATGTATCCGTCCAAAAGGCAGATAAAAAGATTAATGATGGAAGAGAGACAAAGCCATAAATCTTAATTTTGTATTACAGACCTTTCCAACCGGCCCAAGTGAGAAAGATTTACTGTGGTCTGCAGTTCTTGTGTTTTTGCACTATTGCCAGGCCCCGATAAAAACCAGCTGAGCAGACTCTGTGGCAGCTTTAAGACTACCAAATGAGTTGGAGAATTTTGTCTCCCCCTCCCCCCCTTTTTTAACAGTGTCGATTATACATGTAAAGATGTTGGTTGGATCTGCTTTATCTTAATGTAAATCATATCAAGTGTGTGAAATATTAATAAACTTCTTTTATTCAAGACACAAATTTTCAACAAAAGCAAATTAATCTGACTTTCAGGATACCTACAAAAGAAGATATTTTGATGAATGTTTCAATGTTTTTTGTCCAATTCGGAGATTCGGATCCTAATGACGAATTTAAAGGACCAAAAAAAAAAAAGACATTTATTCAAAATATCTTCTTTTTTCCCCCAACTCCTGTCGATTTGATATATCTGTGACAAAATCTCTCCACATATCTTGACAGGGTGTAATTGCTTTTCTTTTCTGTCAATAACTTCATACCACATTGTTGTATTTCATTTTATTATTACATTGCAGTTCCTTACTGAACAATTATTAATATATTAGTATATTCATTTTATATGCTTTGACTCATGTCATTTTTTGGCTCTGTATCTTTTATCTCAATATGAATTGAGAAATGGCAACTGTAAAAGAAAAAAATCAATTTTCTCTCTCTCAAAAAAGCCTAATATAAAGTGTATTATACAGTTCTTTAAGTCAGAAGGTGCCAAACTGATTGACAGACATTACAGGGAAGAATTAATAATGAAGCAGGGTTTCTATTGTTATTCATTATAGCCAAAATTGCCTATGCCCACTTACGCATAGGAAGTCATTTATTTTCAATAAGAGGGGACTGAAGATTGGCAGCTAAAGACAGCCTGGCTTGATGACGGTCATACTGAAATAAAATATAGAAACTGTGACCAGGCAGTGTGCTGTTACACTTTCAGTGTGCTGTTCCTCAAATGTTTTGTCACTCATCAGTCATCACTCTTTACCTGATGGCTTCAAATACCATTTTAGACTTCAGTGGATCTGAATCTGCCGGCAATGCTAACAGAGAGATTTTGTTGGAATTGGTTGTAAAATCCTTAAAAGCCTTGGCTTCACTAGTTTAATTGGCACAGATCTCAAATTCCACATCTCCCACAAAGAAAATATTCCAGATTCACCTTAATTTCAGTGTAAAGAGATGATATGATTAGCATCCCTCCAGTCACAAAAGATCTCCTCTTAAAGGGATAGTTCATCCAAAAATGAAAATGATCCTATGATTTGCTCACCCACAAGCCATCTAAGGTGTACTTAACTATCTTCTTTCAGACTAACAAAATCAGAGTTATATTAAAAAATATCCTGGCTTTTCCAAGCTTTATAATGGGAGTAGTGAATATTTTGACCAAAAAAGTCCATCCATCATAAAATATTTGTTTGTTTGAACCGTGAGAGGTGTCTAAGTTACTCCATCCTACTCTTATACTTCATACACTGTGTCGGAAGTTACTCTTTCAGCACAAGTCGATGCTAGTTATTTTTGTTTACAAAGTTTTAAATATAGATATTTTCTCACAAAAACCCATTGCTTCACTTACGCACCCCCATATAGCTTGCGGGTGTTGTGCAAAAATAGTTGACATAACCCGCACCCTTATATAACCCGCACCCATAAATTGATTAACTTTTTTGTGTAAGTTCACATTTCGAATGTTGCTCGCATGACGTCAATTATCCATAACTGTTCAGGCTCGGTACACAGTGCTTGTGCGCGAAATTCAAACAATAAGAAAACAAACACAAGTCAGAATCAGAACAAAAAGAGAAAGCAGTGTCTCCCGCTGTGCAGCAGCACGTCCCTTAAGAAGTGTATTCTACAGGTGTTGATCATCGGATGAGATGAGAAGAGCCCGCCCTCATGGCAGCACAGCCAATCACGTCAGCCTATCAGTGCCAGCTGTCAGAGTGAGAGTACAAGCGCCAGAGACAACAAACCTCGCAAAAAAAAAAATCAGAGAGAAAATACCGCAAAAAAAGCCCCCTTAAGTCCTTAGGGACGTAACAAATATATTGAAATATTATTACATGTAAAAAATTTGTGATATAGCCTGCACCCCCACATAACCCGCACCCCCTGCGGGGTTTGTAAAATCTGGTATAACCCGCGGGTTATATGCGGGAAAATACGGTACTTTTATGGTGAGCCCCGCAACCACAAGCCCTACACCATCCTCCATCTGGTCTAGGTAAACAAAAAACAACTGATAACAGCTCAGTGATATGTCCCGGGTCCCCCATATGATAACAGTAACTTTTCTCAAATGTTTACAGAACAAGCGGTAACCCAGTGTGCATGTATTTTTCAGTATTTCTGTTCTATTACATGATAGAAAGTCTAAGGCCTTCTCAAGTTGCATAGCAGACCCACCTAATCTGCTGCCTATTACACATCAAACTAAGATTGCTGTAGGAAGAAAAATACATATTTTTAAAAGTTAGCACTTTTAAACATCTGCTCCCTTAAAAAAAAATCACTTCTAGTCAATTACTTAAGTGTCAGAAAACCGCAAACAACATGGATTTTATGTTTTAAAATGAAATGTGGCTAGAAAACTGCTGTAAAATGCAACAGTCCTCAATGAAATGGCTCCTCCTAACTTTACTTTTATGAGTGTCTGCAGAGCGGTGGAGGCATAGCTTCTCTATTTAAAGATGTCTATCAATGCAAGCAAGTTTCATTTGGTGATTACTTGTCTTTCGAATATCTGGCTATTGTGTAAAAAGGTGCATGCATTCTACTTATTATTTACAGGTCTTCGAAATACTCTCCAGTCTTAGTTGAGGACTTGAGCTGTTATCAACAATTTCCTCAGAGTTTGACTGTTTTGTTATTGTTGGGGATTTTAATATTCACATAGATACCTTTCCTGTAGCTGAAACAGTAGAGTGTGGCGCTTGCAACGCCAAAGTCATGGGTTTGAGGGAAAGCAAGAACTGATTAGAATGTGAACCTTGAATGCAATGTAAGTCGGTTTAGATAAAAGAGTCTGCCAAATGCAGAAATGTAAAGGCCCAGTCACACAGCGAAAACGCATGAAGAACGCACGAATTACGCACAGATTTTCGTTTCTGCGCGGCGTGTGCGTCATATGCGTAATTCGTCGGTGGAACGAACGAGGACCGTCAGTGATTGTAAGTGGATGTGCGTCGAAGGTGGTTTGTGCGTGATTTTGAGTTTTGAACGGTTCAAAAATTTTCTGACGCACATATGTGCGTCGGTGTGCGTTATTTATGAGTCGGCGTGCGTAGTTTATTCGTTGAGTATGCGTGACATGCGCGGGACACGCGTCAGCCGTCAGTGCTTATGCGTCGGAACTGGTTCGAAAGCGCGCACGTCCACTGACGCCCCACCTTCATATCACTCATGAACCGCGCACCGCGGCGCGCGTATCACGTTCATTCCACTGACAATGTGGATTCTGAAAGTGCTTGTTCGTGGAACGTTCGCGAAGCATGCGTGTTTGGACGCGCTCCGGCAGTGATTCATGCGTCGGGTGTTCGTGGAATACTTTGGTCAATTTCTCGACGCACTAGCACGCACAAACCCAATCTATGCGTGATTTGTGAGTAATTCATGCGCGATCGGCTGTGTGACTGGCCCTTTAGATAACACTGAAATAAATACAGCAAAATATATCATAACTGTTTTAAATACTCTTGATCTGACTCACAGATTGTGTACACGGACCTACACACAATCGTGGACACACTCTATGTTTACTTATTAGTAAGGGTCTAAACTATTCATAGATTTGTATTAAGGACGTAGTGTGCTATTTATGAAGGCTATATCTTTAACACAAAGCATATCCGCAGACTCTTGTTGATTTTTCTCAAAAGTTAAGAGTGTAATTGATGATATTGCTACTTAAAAAGTCAGGAAGAAGAGAACAGACAAAAGCACCTTAAAAGAAACTCAACAGAAGATATGAAAAGACAATGTAGAAAAGCTGAGAGCATTTGGTGGAAGACAAAACTTGAAATCCACAATAACATATATAAAGACAGCTTTCATGCATTCAATGTGGAACTAGCCAAAGCTAGACAGACCATCTCAAATATTATTAATAGCAAGTTAAACAACACACATACTGTATACTTTTTGATAGCGTTGAGAGACTAACAACACCCCCACCTCCTTCCCAAGTTACATTCCCAGTGAAATGCTCCTAGACGGCAAATACAATGAGTTCGGTTTCTTCTTCTCTAAGAAAATCAATAATATCAGAAACGTGATCAGCACACCCTTGAACAAAGGCCGTGCAGATCAGACCACAACCTCAGAAAAAAGTTAAAACATCAACCTGCGCCACTGACACATTTCCAACATCTTTTTTCAAAACTGTTTAACTGTTTAGAAGCAGACCTCCAAGAAGTGGTAAATATCTCACTCCTTTCTGGGGCTTTTTCAAAGTCCCTTAAAGCTGCAGTTGTTAAGCTGTGCTGTCATGATAAATGATTGCATATTATTTCATGTATATTATTTCTGAGAGAGGGACTATAGATGGAATGCAGCTTTGTAGCTAATTCTGGGAACACACACTAACTGCCCATTCTCCCTGTTGAATAATAAAAAAAAGAAGTAAAGATTTTGTACCAGAAACAAACAGGTAAAGAGCCATCTTTTGAAATATTTTATGGTGTGTTTGAGTGTGAAACTAGGGGGCTCTTTTGTTTTGCTATGATCATTCTTATCTTAATAAATTGTTTATAAATATTCATTAATGCACATGCACTTTTAAACTAATTTAAATCAGGAATTGCAACATTCATATTATTCTGCATTTGGTTTGACAGTGCTTTCTTCTTGCTACATGTTTTCATTGGCAGCATTTGCTTTTTTCTGCTTTACTGATGAAATGATGAAGCCCTGACTGCCGTTTCCGACTGGTAAAGAAATACTGAGCTTGCTCCAAATTAAAAACACATGACCTGGATCATTCTAACAGAATTCTTGAGAAAAAAAGAGGGGAGGAGCATATATATTATATGTTGGGTTTTCATGATTTATGGGCACATTCCATTGACAGAAGGATTTTCATACTGTACAAACTGTATATTCTATCCACTCTAAACCTTCCCATCACAGAAAACTGTCAGAATAATTTATAAGATATTATTCTCATGAGGACCAAAAAATGTCTTTATTTTAGATATTGCCATCTTTGTGGGAACAATTTGTTCCTATAATGAAGGGTATACCTGAACCACACACACACGCACACATATGTGCACACTGAGAATGACCTCATTTGTTCATGAGCAGGATTGTTAATTTATCAGAAAAGTGAGATCAGAGTTATGCAGCGTGTTGTTGTGTAGTTCGTTCACAGACGCACTTTGAAACCACATACACTGCAACAATGATAAGATCTTACCTCCATTGTCTTTGAGAGGTAGTGCAATCTTGGTGTCATCTATAAAAATAGATGAGAAAAGAGACAGGAAGAGAAAGAAATTATAAAAAAAAATAAAGCTCATTTTACATCTACGTAGTTTCTCTGAATTATAACATCATAGACCCTAAAAACAAGCTCACATCTAATAAACAACAGTAAGTGGGTCACACATGTGTGTGAGAACAATTTCAAAGAGACTGGAGAATATGTTTGTGATTGGAGAGTAAGTTACGGATTTGTAATGAATTTTTAATGAGCAATCCATTCCAAGATTCTTGAATACACTTTCTGGTAATCTAAAAATATTCTGTCTGATACAGACAGGTCAACATCTGCTGTAGGCAATTTTGATGGGAAGTGAGTAACACAAATACTGCTGATGCTGCTTTGTGGTATCCACTATAGCCAGTGGCATTATAGCAAGATATCTAGCGTCTCATTTACATCATGTTACACCAAAGCTTTTCATTCACATACATGCATCACCTATTTAACTGCAATATACTTTACACATGGATCAGGGTCAGAGATGGAGAGAAAAAAGATTATTCTAGATGACTGTAATAGACAAATTAATTATGATAAAAATGTTAAACTTAAAATGTCTAAATATCTAAATTAATAGACATGACAACTTTGCATTAAGTTAAGTAATGCCAAAAAAATTAGGCTACATTAAAGGTTCCCTAAAAGAATAGTTCATCATTTATCATTTATTCATGTCGTTCCAAACCTATATGACTGTCACAGTCTTGTCCTGTCTGTCACATCCGAATTCCTTTATGTATCTTCCAGGTCCTGCACGCTCCTGTCTGTGTCTAGTCATTGCCCAAGTCTTGTCAGCTGTTCCAATCCCGTGTTCGTCAATACATACCCTCTTGTGTTCCCTTGTCTTTGTCCTTCTTTAAGGTTTCGATGACGTGGTCTCGTGGTTGCACCATTAAGTGCCGTTTTTGTTCCATGCTTTTGTTTATCATTTTCTATTAAAGCCTGTTTTTGTTGACAATCCTCGTGCTTATTGACCTGCTTCACACACCCACATTTTCGTGACAATGACTTACAAAATTTGACTAGACAGATTTTAATTTTTGGGGTGAACTATCCACAAATGCAGGTTACCACAGCAGCATCACATGTACAGTAAATGTACTTTTGATAAAGCATTAATTTTTTTATTATTCGGTATGGATATCTCAGCTTTTTAATTTTGTTGTCATAATAACGTAGAAACTAGGCAGTTAATGAAATAACCATTCAGTAACGAATGAGGGATGAAAAAAAATCAAGAGTGTCTAAACAAGAGTTATATGCCTTTTCATTGACCTTTTAATTCACTGTCTTATTGAGCATTCTGAGAAACTATTAATGAAAAGATTGTTTCACATTCTGTACCTAATCACTTTAAGTGGACTACTGGCAACCCTGGGACTAATGTAATCTTTGTAGTCAGATCTTTCCCTGCCTGTAAAAACAAAGAACGGTAGTACCACCTAACTTGTGCAAGTTAGTCAATAGCCTGCCTTTCATTTAAGAAATGACAGAAAAAACAACAACAAACAAAAACCAACATCATCTTTTATATACAGCTTCCTACACAGCTCAACCACAAGTCCTGCTCTTAATAAATTTGCATTAAACCTCAAATATGTACTCATTGGCAGTATTGTTGAGTTCGGCAAAAACAAACAAACAAATGATCTCTGGACATATTTGGATAAGTGATGCATTGGCATCTGAACAGCTCAGTGCCCAAGTAATAATTAGAAGGGGGAAAAAAATCACTTCCACATGTTGACCTGTGACAGACAAACAAACCAGACAAACAAGTAGAAAAAAAGGTTGACTTTCTTGTGCTGATGTGTGGGTACAGCTATTGCTCCTCTACATTTTAATTATTTATAAGCGTATTCATAATTCAGAGATGAGATTGATAATTTAGGATGTGTTGTTTAATGTCTGATGTGTTTGTGCCTATCACAAAGAAAAACAGAACAAAGCACACAGCGTGAGGTCAAGGTTATATAACAGTTGGATGAGGTTCTATTTTCGGTGTATCTTCAATGTAAGAGACAGTGTTTATTTAAAGAGAGATTCTTGTGTGCTGGTGGAGGAAAATTAACATGAGCATGATTATCTATTGAACGCCATTCATGAGCAAACCCCTTCAGCTATTTCCGCTAAGTTTTTCAACACAGAGCGTTTCTTCTCCAGGAATTGATTTTCCCCAGACTTATAAAGCACAAATAAGTCTTTCTATTTCCATGTCTATTGATTTATGTAGAATCCATTGGTGCCCTCTTTAAATTATCCAACTGCATTCTTACCACGAGCAGTCACTTGTAACTAATGGTTTAGATAATTGACCCGTTGGTTTCCTGTTGTCAGAGGATTGTAACATCAGTTTCATAATCCATATTTTAATCTGAGTGGTATGTTTGTTGGTTTAAGTATGACAGTACCTTCTGTTGGTATGCTGGTCGGCATGTGCGATGGAGCTTGAGTAGAGTGACCCTCAGTAGTTCCTCTGTTCCTTGTGGACATCTTATCAGCAGATGCAGTGGTCAGTGGATTGAGATTGGTAGTGTTGATGATGTCACAGGTGTTATCCTTTGTCTGTGAATGAAAGACAGAAGAAACGACCTGAAAAATCCACATTACAGTTTAGTTATGACGTAGGCATTTATTTTGGCGCTGTAATATTACAAATACAGTATTACCATAAATATTACAAATACTGTTTTACCATAGTTGGTGTTAAATATGGCAATATTTTATTATCTAACAACTGGGGCAATTAATTTAACATGTTAATCAAGTGCAATTAATCAATGTTTATTTCGATGGTTCACATTCAACTACGTGAACTAGAGTTAGTAGAATGAAAGTGACGTTTGAAGGAATACTCAGAATTTGTCCTCTGCATTTAATCCATCCAAGTTAGTCAGAAACTACACATCAGAAAATGAACTTTGAGTAGTGAACCCACACTACACACCATGACCCACACACAGTTGGCAGCCATTTTTGGCTGTGATGATTTCGCCAGGGGAACGAAGTCTTAGGTTACAACAGTCATTTCCTGATAGTCTGCACAACTGTAGGTTACCTTCAGGTTACCAGTCTGACTCTCAAACCATTAGGCTACAACTGGCAGAGCAAATCTCAACGTGACCACAACAAGGTCTCAAGTGGATCATCAAAATAATAAGTTATCAAAAAACACACATCCATGCCCTTTTACCCAAATTCCAACGGCCAAAGATGCAAGTCTGTACAAACTAATAAAGCTAAACAAAAAAAGCTAATGTTTACAGTTCAAAAAGATAAAAGACATTTCCATTCAAGTTACTAATAACTAGTGGGGTTTACTGTACAAGCAGTATTTTAGAAAGGCAGAAGGATAGAGAAAATGAAAATGAGAGAGAGAGAGAGAGAGAGAGAGAGAGAGAGAGAGAGAGAGAGAGAGAGAGAGAGAGAGAGAGAGAGCGCATGGCAGACAAGTTCATCCATCATGTAGGAACAGAGATTTAGAATAGAAACGAACACACATCCACATACACACCTCATCCGGGCAACCATTATCTACCCAGTCCTGCCGATGGCGATCAAAGCCACTGGAACACCTGGAATGAAAATTACAAACAGTCATTAGTATTTTAAAGAGGGCAAATAAACACACAGACATGATCTCTATCTTTTAAAAATCCCATCTGTGGCCAATACAGAGAAATCCTGTGAAATCTTCTAAGAAACAGCATAAGTGTGTGTTCCACGAAAACTATTCTTTTGGGTTTAAAATAACCTTTTGGGTGAGTGAATAAAAAAAATGAATTTTCATTTATGAGTCCTCGCTGTGGTCCAGAACAGGAAATTCAAAACTGTGAAATATACTGAGGACTGTCTACAGCAGTATATCACTGATAGATGCAGGATTATAGGCAGTACAGCTAGAATTTATTTTCCTCCCCCCACTGCCTTCACTTTTTCTTGTACACAGAATGGCACACAATGGTTCTTGGCTGCTTGGCATTCCTGATGAGATACAGTCACCCTTACTCTTTATCTTTCAGCAATTCCCCATTCTCCATTCATCTTTTGTGGCATATTATCTCATTTCAGTTCAGTCCCATTCAACATATACACATTCATATGAGCTCTCACCTTCTTTTTTAGTGCTTATATATTGAGGTCAAAAAACACACATTTGCTTCACAGTCACTGCAGAGGTGGTAAACCAACCGGTTCATTTTGTGTGTGCGTGTTTGTATGAGAGATTTATTTATTTGCTTGTCATGGCTCATCACTGTAAACAAAAATGAAAGAATCCTTATTTTTTGTGCTTGCAGAACTAATGATTTTATGCAAGAGTTGATATAAATGGACAAAACAATTAAAATAATATGGAAGAAATACTTTCATCTATCCAATAAGTTAATACAAACTGACAATCTACGGAAACCGTGCGTTTTACAACAGCATTTTTTACTCAACTCCTGTAATGGTGTGGGTGTGATTGTGCAAGCATAAGACACTGCTTTAAACACATGATGCGCTCTCTGGAAAGAAGCACCTTGACCAGTGGTGGCAGGGGCACAGTAGTGTGTGTCTAACTGAAAGCTTTGGATTAGAGGTTTCATGACACACGGACAGGAAGCAGAGCTCTGTTAACAGGCTCACAGAAAACTTTCTACATTTTTACATTTTCAAAAAACACCACTTAATATGAGCGCTTTTCGAGCGCATACATACATACATACATACATAAAAAAAAAAGAAGTGGGTCATGATTTTTATCACCATGGGAATATGTGGGTCCCAAGGCCAAACCAGTTGACAACCACTGACGTAGGGTATATTTGGACCACACACACAGACACGCACAGACCAGCCACTATGGGCCAAAGATGTGGCACTGCATAGAACCACTGGCCTTGTGAGACTTTTCATTTTAACATTGTAATTTTGTTGCTCTTTTGTGGTGGTTACATTTTTTCTTTATTACCTTCACATTTATTCATTCAGCTACATTTTTACCAAAGCAATTTGTTAATGAGTAATAAAAAAAGTTATAAATCCTAGGTAGTAGGGGTGCACAGTATACTAATATATGATACCAGTTATACTATTTATAAAATAATATTATATATTATAATAGTTATAATATTCATATTTGATATGCTCATTTGCCCTTATTTTTTTATTTTACTGTCATTTAATACTCAAATGTATTTAAAAAAAATTCATCACTCCATTTTAATGTGATGCTTAAATTCATTTGTAGTATTTGTAGTAATAGTTTATCTGGCCAGATTAATAGTAGTACATCCCTAAAGAGAAAGTAACATGACAAGTGACACAATACAAAGTTTCAGAATTGACCAAAGTACAAAATGTACAAACTAGATTTTAAATGATTTAATTATTTAGTAAACAAATTTGATTGTGTGTAATTTACTTTTATAGCTTTGCCACAGTCATTATGTCTGCTTTCCTTTTCTCACACAAGCAGTCACCCCAAACGAGCCCTGATGAATCAAGAAAGTGAAATACATCTTTCTGGGTTTGAGGTAACCCATGGCAGCGGCCACATCCTTCGTCAGCACTTCTCCAATATTTCAGAATCTCTTTTACATGTTAATGGCTGTAAATGCAATCAGCTCAAATGTATTCTGATCCAGTAATAATCTGATCTTGAGGTTAAAAGAATGCTTTTCCGAGTATGCAAATCTAGGTTTTTGATGATAGTTACTAATACACAGTATAATAATAATATTAATAATCTGTTATTTGAATTACTTCCGAGTATTGAAATATGAAATATATTATGTGAAACACCCTGCTATGACACTGAATCACCCAATATGACACTATTCAGTTCTGTTAGTTTTGTTTTGTGTACGTGTGCTTAGTCAACTCGATCAGATGTCAAATGCTCTCTCCAAAGACAAGTGGTAAGTTGTTGATAAATTGTGTTAGATTAAATCAACTGAATTACCTGCACTTACTATATCATTAGCCTACTCTTTCCTTCCCCCCATCACACACACACACACACACACACCCTTCATTAAGCCAAAAACACTGACTTTAATTACTGCAGCAATTTCTAACTCTGCATTGTTTCCATAGGCTTCAGCCAAACAAAAATAGTTATGCATATTGATGAAGATTGAATTGAACTTCCTTGTCTACCAAGTGAACACTCAGTGTTCCCATTTAATTATACAATCCAGACAGTTTAGAAGCAGGTTTCTAGAGTGGATGGAAAAACCAAGCTCCCACTGACACTGAAAGACGTATTTATGTTTTGCATCATTACGTTGCGTATGTAATGGTTCATACAATAACAAATAGCACTAGAAATGCCACAGCTCAAAAAAGTCTGCAGCACATATGAACTTAATAAAGGGAAAAAAGGTAAACACAAGCGAACTGGCCCTTTTCTTTCTTTGCCAGTCAAAATCCAAATCTCACAATAAACGCCAACTGGAATGTTATGTGTGGGTGTCTATGTATGTGCTTGAGAATGAGAGGGAGGGATTGAAAGAGTAGACAGATGGAAGGATTGCCAGGAAAATAAAGCGGAAGGAGGACGTGCGTCTCAGTCTCGTCTGTTCTTTGGTATGCGGTCTACAGAGAAAAGCTGCCTGGGTTTGGGAGGTGAGAGCCCGGGCATGAATCAGCAAGAATGTGACTTTATTTTCCCTCTTTCTCCCATCAACGGGAAAAAAGGATTCTCTGCCACATTGGAAGCAACATTACTTTGAAAAATTCAATGCAAGATGCAAGAGAGATTTCATTAATGGTTTACACATGATGTTTACAATTCATTTAAATTTTTAGGCCATTTTTAAGGCAATCTTGTAACATTGTGACTGCTGAATTAGAAGTGGTGAATTATCTCCACACATCTTGTGAATGTCTGTGTTGAGAATGCTACTGTTTCAGCAACTGCTGACAGAACTTGTAAAATGTAAATGACTCCCCTCCTTCATTGCACCACCTCAAGAACTGAGAACCATGTCTTTAATTCCAATAAAATGAAATTGGAATAATGGAGAGAGAGAGAGGTGGATGAAGAGGGGTTTGTTTTCTCACCTATTGAGCCGGTGACACCAGCTGCAGTTGAAGTTAATCTGTGATTCCATGCAGGAAGTGCAGCTTGTGAATTGAAGACATGCTGCAAAAGAAAAAAAGCGACATAGAAAATGCATCAGTGCAGAATCAATCAAGAATAGAGCGGAAGGCTAATAGGACAATGAACTGGATTTTTAAATGACTACAACAGTCTAATATAAAATCTGATATTTTAGATAAGAGGTGCAATAGTATAAGACTCTATTAGCTTTAAGGTCATTCATATTTATGTTTTTATGGTAGACAGCGAGATTACATACGTGTATATATATAGTGTGTGTGTGTGTGTGTGTGTGTGTGTTCAATGGCTTACTGGGTAGCGGGATCATTTCTACAGCTGTACTGTTGGTAATTTTGGTCTTTAACAGCTCCACTCTGTGGTACTCATGGATTGTCTTCCTCCGCACATCTAGAGTCACACAAACACACATTAGAATAAGCATGTGAATCATTTGGATTGTTGAAACTACTTTAGCACAAGAAAACGGAGCGATAGTAATGGTGTTTTTATGTGAAGTTTGGTCTTCTCTTGTACTCTGCCTCTTAATTGCCATCTTGAACACATCTACAGTACTTCAACTTGTTTAATCCACCTCATTTTCACTGTAAGAGTGCGCATGGTCATTTTAATAGAAAGGTGTCAGCCGCTTCCAGTTATTTTAGTTGTATAAAAATAGTCTGTTATGCTGCTTGATGTTAACAATGCAGGGTTGTTTCCTCAGAGGAGGCAAGGGAGACAGAAGATCATCCACAGCACAAACATAAAACAACACATACTAAAAAGTCTTTAGAAAAAGGAGTGATTTATATAGTGACAGCAGTGGTTAAAGATACAAGGGATAGGAAGCGTCTCTCTTGCGTCTTAACTCTAAGCCAGCTGAGTTTTAAAAGACCCCCCATGGGTTTGGTGGGTGAAATTAAGAAAAAATAGTGAAAAGTTACATGAGAGGTGACAATGGCTCCATTACACTATGATTTGTTATTGCGCAGTTCACACAATTATCCCACCTCAAATCAATATCAAAGAATTGGTCTGAATGAATAAAAAAAGGTGTTAATGGGGAAACAATTCAATAAATTAACTCAGATATCACCAACTTATGTCGTGTCCAAATCAAAGTTGAAATGACTGAAATGTTTTTTTTTTGTGCGCAATCAGCTTGATGAAAATAGCCTGGAAACATCCTGTGTCTGTGATTGTTGTGACACCAGCACTGTTTACCGAGCTTTGATGACTGAAGATCTGAAAATAAGTTGACTAATAAAAAGAAAGGATGAACATTAGTTTATAAATAAAATATACACAAAATCTGTTACTGCACTCTTGTGGTTATTACTTTGGAATAAATGAACATATGTTTATAAACATGAGATCTATACTTAATAGAAAGAATATAATTAAATTGGTAATGTAAAAAACTAAACAGAATTGAATTGGTTGTTGGTTTTATGATAGTGTAAGTAATGTTTATTTATTTAACCTGGAAAATTTGTCATCGTTAAGCATAACTGAAACATGAATACACACATGGAACCATATAGATTGCAACCACTTCATTCCACAAATAGATGGAGACATTTGATTTCACAGCAAATCATAGGAATCACTGCCAAAAACATTATTTCTAAATTTTTCTGGTTTGTAGTGATTGGTATCAATTTTGAAACTACAGGGAGTGTAGAATTATTAGGCAAATGAGTATTTTGACCACATCATCCTCGTTATGCATGTTGTCTTACTCCAAGCTGTATAGGCTGGAAAGCCTACTACCAATTAAGCATATTAGGTGATGTGCATCTCTGTAATGAGAAGGGGTGTGGTCTAATGACATCAACACCCTATATCAGGTGTGCATAATTATTAGGCAACTTCCTTTCCTTTGGCAAAATGGGTCAAAAGAAGGACTTGACAGGCTCAGAAAAGTCAAAAATAGTGAGATATATTGCAGAGGGATGCAGCAGTCTTAAAGTAGCCAAGCTTCTGAAGCGTGATCATCGAACAATCAAGCGTTTCATTCAAAATAGTCAACAGGGTCGCAAGAAGCGTGCGGAAAAACCAAGGCGCAAAATAACTGCCCGTGAACTGAGAAAAGTCAAGCGTGCAGCTGCCAAGATGCCACTTGCCACCAGTTTGGCCATATTTCAGAGCTGCAACATCACTGGAGTGCCCAAAAGCACAAGGTGTGCAATACTCAGAGACATGGCCAAGGTAAGAAAGGCAGAAAGTCGACCACCACTGAACAAGACACACAAGCTGAAACGTCAAGACTGGGCCAAGAAATATCTCAAGACTGATTTCTCTAAGGTTTTATGGACTGATGAAATGAGAGGCCTTTTCGGGTTGAGGATGGAGTCAAGCTCAACTCCCAGTCCTACTGCCAGTTTCTGGAAGACACCTTCTTCAAGCAGTGGTACAGGAAGAAGTCTGCATCCTTCAAGAAAAACATGATTTTCATGCAGGACAATGCTCCATCACACGCGTCCAAGTACTCCACAGCGTGGCTGGCAAGAAAGGGTATAAAAGAAGAAAATCTAATGATATGGCCTCCTTGTTCACCTGATCTGAACCCCATTGAGAACCTGTGGTCCATCATCAAATGTGCGATTTACAAGGAGGGAAAACGGTACACCTCTCTGAACAGTGTCTGGGAGGCTGTGGTTGCTGCTGCACGCAATGTTGATGGTGAAATGATCAAAACACTGACAGAATCCATGGATGGCAGGCTTTTGAGTGTCCTTGCAAAGAAAGGTGACTATATTGGTCACTGATTTGTTTTTGTTTGGTTTTTGAATGTCAGAAATGTATATTTGTGAATGTTGAGATGTTATATTGGTTTCACTGGTAAAAATAAATAATTGAAATGGGTATAAATTTGGTTTTTGTTAAGTTGCCTAATAATTATGCACAGTAATAGTCACCTGCACACACAGATATCCCCCTAAAATAGCTAAAACTAAAAACTACTTAAAATATTGATACAAAAATATTCAGCTTTGATATTGAGTTTTTTGTGTTCAGTGAGAACATGGTTGTTGTTCAATAATAAAATTAATCCTCAAAAATACAACTTGCCTAATAATTCTGCACTCCCTGTAATAAAACTCACACTTGAGAGGATGAGGCAGCACTGAATGCATGTAAAGGTATCAAATGCTTTTGCAATAGGACGTATGGTTCACTGAAGTCATTTGAAAATATTCCGTCTTGGGCATCTCTAACATTTATTACTCTTAATTTTTTTTTTTTTTGTGCTATGCATTTGTTATTCAGTACCTGTACGCAGTCTGATCAACCAACATTAGTTTGATGTGCTTCATCTGGTAATTCAGTATATAAAATAGTATGTGATTCAGTATATAATAGTCTTTGAGTTAAAGTTAAGCCACCCATTATTGACATGCACAGGATCAAATGTATTTACACGCATGTATGGATACAACTGCACATACAGATGCATTCAGTAAAACATCATCTACGTGATTGGTAACTGACTTACCTAAAAGCAGTGAAATGGAAAATTGAATTAGAATGAGAAGAGGTTGGGTACTGTAGAAAGTTTTCTATATCTGTATGTGTGTACAGGTTTGATTATACTTCAAAATTTGAAAATCTCCCTGCAAATTTAGAAAAGCACAAAAAAAAAACGTTATAGTGGCCTTCCCTATTTGAAGACTCATGTTTAAACTAAATCCTGCAAATAATCTTTTGTTTTAACTTTACTGCCATCTACAGATTTAAGAGTTTGGGTGAGCTCTGTATCAAAAAACACTGTCCTCTCTAATAGAATAAAACAATTTGTACGTTTATTTGTACGTGTGTATATGGCTTTTTATGTGTCAGCCTCTGGCTGAATGTGTACAGTAAGGTAAGATAACATGAATGTGTGTCGGTCTGAAGCTGAGGAAGTCTGACCTTGTTAAAACGTACTTGTTGGTGTATTAATACATAAAAGAGTTGCTAAATTTTAAGACAGGAAATTGCAGCTTGTTCAGTGATGGCAGTTTTTCTGTTCTTGTGGGTTATTACATTTCTTGCCCATGGGGTGTCACAAAACTCCTTAGTAGCGTGCTGATATTGCCTGGAGATCTGCATGTGTGTGCACGTGCATCCTAAACAGTGTGACCCGATGAGTCTCCAGACACTAATTAGTGAAAGAGAGGCAAGACCAACGCAGGTTATTACCACTCTCAATCATTTAATCTCATTCTAGACCCTCTTCTTCCCCTTGGAGATGACTCTCTCTCCTCTCCCTCATATTGTAGCAGACAGAATGATGCAAATCCTGCCCTTTCTCAGCAGACAGTCACAAACAAACACACATACGCTTGTAAAGAATAAGCTGTCGTGGAAAATCATGAGCTTCCATTCATGATGCCCTGACAGCAAACACCTCCTCTCCTCTCCCACACTCGTTCACAGCCCAACTCCAGACATATTTATCTGATAAATTTGTCTCTGCAGCGCACTGGGTTTGGTCCTGCTGGGCACACTGCTACAGCAACATCAAAGACTTTTCCTGCTTGGCACACCAGACAACAAGCAGACAGCTTGAGGAGGGAGGTGATTGGAGCTTTGAGATAATCCCAGAAGTTACTGACTGTCAGAACAAACATACTCCCCGTTTTCTGAATAGCAGATGTCATACAGTATGCAGATGGTTTACATATTCACTCACTGGGGATCTGCTGAATTTTATGGACCACCACAAAGGCATCAGACAGCCCAACCTTCACTGGATGATTGACAGAGCTGATCTTTGATATCTGTACTGGGACCTGAAATAAGAGCCCAAATTATTTATCTCATCAATCATCGACATAAAGAGGTGAATTTTGACAGCAATAAAGTAAAGAAAGAAAGAAAGAAAGAAAGAAAGAAAGAAAGAAAGAAGACATAGTGTGACTAGACCAAACGCAGAGAGAGGGAGAGGCCTAATTCAGTTAGGAGGTTTTCAAGCTGAATGAGCTTTGCAATAATCAGATAAATCTCAACAGCCTTTTCAAAAATGCCTTCTGACTAGAGGCTTTTCTTTATATATTTCTGTCAGCAAAGTTATTCATAGATATTTTATTCTTTATTCATAGAATGACTACACATACAAATATTATATTACCGGTATACATATGCATGTATATAATATAAATATTGTCAATTTGAAATATGATTTACTTAATGACTAAAGGTGACTCATGAATCTTAAGTCACATTTGACTGCACATGATCAGTACTAAAACTGGAAACCATTTCAGTTACAATTCACTTGGACATTACATGGTACCTGACCATGCTTGTAAGTGGCAAATTGAAAAGTGACACACTCACAAAAACTCTGATGGAACAGGAAGCAATCACAGAAGAGCCAAGTCACACAGTGAAAGAGACAAATAGAAAACAGGATGAAAGGCATAAGGAGGATGAAATAAAAAATATATATATCAGACCTCTTTGTAAGCAAAGACAATTCGTCCATCGCTGTGTAATGTGGCCTGGAAGGTGAAACTTCCTTGATGATAAGAATCCTGGAGATGGACGTGATCCCACTGGACAACCAAAGCAGTTCCTATAAAGCACATCCAACTAATATTTAACAGTATATTTAATGTTAATGTTCTCTACTTACAATACTGGCTCAGTTTCTGTGCCTGTAGGACTCTGTAATAACATTTTGAAATGATATAATGTGATACATTTGATTTATGGCAAGTCAAATTGCAATATTTTTGATGGGTGTGTATTCGAATATTTATATTGGACATTTCTGTACCATTATATATTTCTACTACATTTTTCTGTCAGATAGGGGACTCTCCGTCTCTCAGTTTCTCACAAAAACACACTCCAGTGCCTCTGTCTCTTACCATTGTCAAAATAGATGACAGTTGAGTTTCTGGAGAGGCTAGGGTCAAAGTTTGCCATAAGTGGAGCGATATATTGTGTGGCTGTCAACATTCGGTGAACCACATCTCCCGTGTAGATGAACCCTGAAAAGACACACAAACACACACAATCCAAACCACTACAATTCATAATCATGTATTAACAAAAACATTTAAAATGTGATCTTCAAAATGAAAATAAGATAAAGACATGTTTTTGTTAAAATGTTTTTGGCATCAATGTGTGAACATGTGTGTCTCTTTCCTTCTCTAAATCTGTGCTCTCCTCCTTTCTCATCTATCCATCCTGGCAAACAGCCCTGGCTTGTCTCCAAAGTGATTAATGCTCTAATTAGCCATATAAATGCCTCCTTCCATCCCACTCACAAACAGGAGAGAGGACCTTCCAAACACACATACATAATCTAAAAGGTGTCTTTAGCATTTGTCTGCTTAAATCAATGCAAATCTTTCCACAGGAATTCAGCAAATCTAGACAGTGCTGACCACCTCCACTTTCTGTAAACACAGAGCACTTTAAAACTCATTAAATTAAATTCAATAAAATAAACAAATAAATAAGACAAAAAAACAGGGATTACTATTATTTACAAAACAAAACAGATTAAAAAATAAATAAAATTCATTAAAATATCATAGCAATGTGCACCCTCATCATTTTAAAAAGTATTTAATAACGTTATAAACTACTGAATCCACTGTCATCAGCAAGTACCATGTATGTTAGGGATGTTTTAAAACAATTAAGTTTTACTGAGAGTTTATTGTTTCATTACTGTCTCAATGACAACTAAACAATCATTAGACTACAAAAACATTTATTAATAAAATAAATAGCAAAAGCAAAAGCAAATAGTGACTACAATGCTCAAAAAATTAAAATAATTTTTTTTTAAGCAATTAGTGGTTCATTTAACAATTAACGGACACCAAAATCACGAACAACACTGAAAGATGGAAAGTAAAAAACTCAAAGTAAAAAAGTTACAGGCTGATCCAACTTGCATGAAGTTAATCACAGCAACTCGTAATTTAAGTCAGTAGTGTGTATGGCTCCCACGCGCCTGTATGCATTCATGACAAAGTCTTGGCATGCTCTTGACGAGATGGCGGATGGTGTCCTGGGGGTTCTCCTCACAAACCTTTTTCAGGACATCAGTGATTTTTTTGGACCTATGATAATATTTGGCGGCTTTGGATGCTCCAATAAATAATGTCCCAGAGGTTCTCAATTGGATTCAGGTCTGGGGAACGTGAGAGGCCGTCAATGGCATCAATGCTTTCTTCATCTAAAAACTACCTACACTGGAGCTGTTACGGGAACTCAGGAGCATGTAACACCAACAATAACCGACAAAGGAATGAACAAAACAGGCAGACTATATACACACACAGGAAATGAGGAAACTAACTAGGAACACCTGAACACAATTAAACCCATTAGACACCAAGACAACAAATGACTTCTAACCCAGACAAGACAAGATCACATTGCATGAGATAAGTGTAACAGTAGCCACATGAGGCTGAGCATTATCAAGCACCAGGAGGAACTCAGGGCGGACTACATCAGCCTGACAATGGCCTGACAAAGACCTGACAATGGCTCTGAGAATTTCAGCACGGTACCTGACAGCAGTAAGGGAACATTGGCTAGCACATGAAGGTCTGTGCAACCCTCCAATGAAATTCCTCCCCAGACCATTACTGACCTGCCACCAAACCTGTCATGCTAGATGATGTTGCACGCCGCATAATGTTCCCAATGGCATCTCCAGACTCTTTTACATCTGTCATGTGTGCTCAGTGTGTACCTGCTCTCATTCGTGAAGAGAATCTCAATGGTCTTAATGGCAGACAGCCAATTCTGGTGTTCTCTGGCACATGCCAATCGAACTATACATTGCTGAGCAGTGAGCACAGGTCCCACTTGAGGATATCGTGTCCTCATGAACTCTGTTTCTGACAGTTTAGTCAGAAATATGCATACCAGTAGCCTGCTGGAGGTCATTTTGTAGGGCTCTGGCAGTGCTACTCCTGTTCACTAAAAAGGTGAAACTGACTTGGTGTTATATTGTGATGATTAGGTGTTCCCTAGTGTATCTGCAGTGTATCTGTGTATCTGCACCTCTGTCTGACCGGTGGAGAATAGCATTTATCAAAAAGATGGGCTATTTACATAGCTATTTTAATAGACAATCCAATCTTTTCAGTGCTGTTTATTATGAATCATTTTAGACACCTAAAAGTACCTCTGATATAGGAGAGCATGGATTTTCGCTCCTAAGAACATAGCTTCACTGGGAAATTTAGATCACTTGGGTTTCACCGTTTATAACCACAGCAAGATGACTGATTTAATTATAGGGAGAAATTATATGGTGGTGTACTCTCTATATCTTTCCTTCACTCTCACCGCGCCATCTTAGACACATTCCAGGAGCCAGTGAGTCACATGAACCACAATCATAATAAAAATCCCCACAAATGCCCTCATATCTACAGCATGCACAGTCAGCCATTATTAAGAAGAACCTCTCACAGCTGATAAATACAGCAAAATCCTTGAGAACACTGTGACTCACAGTCAAGCTCTTATGCCAACAAACAAGAACCAATCAATTATGTATTCCTCTGTACGCTCATATAGATCATATGTTCTGCTTCTGCCCTATAATACTCATATCGCTCAGAGACAGGCAGACGTTCTCTTATAAGCTAAATAAAAATCATTGGTTGTGCTGCATACATCACGTGGAGGAGGACAGTTCACTTACCGCCGGTTGCAACAGTGATCTCTCGCAACAAATGTCCATAAAATGGAAAATCAAAGGAGAGATTGACCCGCTGAGGATGAAAATAAAACAAAATTTAGCTTGCAATTATAAAAAGATCTAAACAATAAGAAGATTCAATATAAAATTATGATAGAAGAGGCGTGATTACAATAAAACATACAGTAAGTGTACATCCAGATGGTCCCCGTGGACTCTGTGGTTGGCTAAAGCAAACGTAACTCAGCTAATAAATTTGACTTCTATCCTAAATCCATGGTAAGCTTGTACGCTGTGGTTTCTTTTGTTTGGAATGAGCAATGTGAGGATATCACAGTCTGTTCCAGTAATGGGATTGCGACACAACAAAACCTGATCCCGTTTCAGAGAAATGTGGCATTTGAGGAACAACACTTAGTCTTTTTCTTTCTTAATCCACAAGAACAGAAACTCGTAAAGAAACAACAAAAACAGGTATAAAGCTGAATATACAAAGTGTTGTTCTAGTAAGGAACATGTACTGTATTATAAATGCCTGACGGAAAACAGTCAGTGGAGTTACAATGTTGGCATTTCATGCCAGTTGCATTTTAGTGTAATGATTGAATGAATGAATGAATGCTGTCTTACCGCTGCTTGTCTGTGTGTATTAGACAGGATGCCGTGAATCTTCACCTTCTCCTTATCCATCTGATCAATATTTACCCATAACTCTTTGCTCATAGGGTCACTGGGGCCATACGTTTTTGAGGTGTAGTAGTTATGATCTGTGTCTTCCTACAAGGAAACAACAGACAGACAGACAGTCAGAAAAAAAGAGACAAACCTTACTGAGAAGAAAATCATACAGGTCTAGAAAAGCATGATGTTGTGCAATGAATGACTTTTCAGTGAACTATCCCTTCAACAAACTATCAATAAACAGCCCAACACAATCCATATTTGTTTATGACAGGCTTTTTAAAATCAGGGGCCATGAACCCATGCTAATTATCACATCATAAACAAATACCATTTCAGGTCTTCCAGTATTAAAAACAAAACCAAACACTCTCCCAGCAGGAAATATGAGCACACAGAGGCATGTTTACAATAAACTGAGCCAATCTATGTTTGTTTGTCCTTATTTCCATGCTGACTACATATTTAGGAGGGACAGCGAGAGGTTTAATGGACTGAGTGTTGATCAGCCGTGCCTATAGAGGTGTCTGAGCCTCTGACTGGATAATATGAAGACATAAAAACAGTGAAAGAGTCAGCGGAGTTCTTTTAGCCCAGTTTTCCCTCTCCATTCACCACAACGGAGCTGGGTGATAGAAAGACTCAAGTAAGAGGAAGATGAGTGATTGAGACACGTGTTTAGATAAGTGTGGACGTATGTGGTATGTACATCTGTGTGCGAATGTACATAAACGTGTGATCAGATATACCTAGTACATCATTATACAAGAAAAAACTAAACAGACTAAACAAAACTTTGACATTTTAAATAAACAGGTCTGCAGGTTACATCTGCCATGCAAATGGATGAAAAATCTGAGTGCCAGCAGAAACAACCCATCACTGCTGATTGGTAACAGCATAACACTTTGGACTGGGATGGAAGAAAACGATCAACTCTTGAAACGAAAATCAACTCATGGGAATTGTATCCCTCAATTTACTGACCATTACTAATCACTTTCTACAAGGACTGTCATCAGTGATCCTATTATTATAAACTTGTGGGATTTAAAAAACAAACCAAAATTGGTTGTTTACTGACCAAGGCAAGGCTGTAAAACCCTAGGAAGAAAATCCCTGATAAAACCCATAAATGTTTCCAGTGTCTTATCAAACACCCTAGCACTCTGGAACTATATGAATAATAAAATTCCCAGAAAGAAAAAATATAAGCTATGTAATCTTTGATAGTTTATTCTCGTACAATGCAATACAAGCAGAGTGACACAGGATGAAAATAAAACAAACTAAAACCTAAAAGCCAAAACTAAAGCCTGAGACCATGTCATAAAAAAGCAACAGAAATTCAGGCCATTGAAAATAAAAAAATGACAGAAGTGTGTGTGAAATTAACGATGCACGTGGTGTATGGGTGTATCCATGTTTATACAGGAATGCGTTTGTATACAGGAGCTGGTAAGAGTTCAAACACTAAAACTCCATCACACAGACATTGTAAAACAACATCAAAGGAAACAGCCATTGGGGATAAAATTTTGCAACTACATACTGTACACACTCACAGTGCTTTGAAGAATCATCATGTGGGAAACTAATTCAATATTGAGAAAGTGCACATAAATCGTTTTGTGATGCTTTTCGTATGATATAATAACCACATTGATCAATGTACAACTGTTCTCTGTCTCTCAGTGCACATTTTTGTGTAGTTTTATTATCCCAGCCACTAAGAGCAACTCAGACCAACAAGAATGTCTATGCTGGTTAGTGCAGGTCAAGCTTATGGAACAGCATGCTGTGCACATGCAAAATCTTCTAATAAAGCTGGTTGACGAAGTCTTGCTGGTTAAAGACAGTTCACCTAAAAAATTAATTCTTTCATAATTTACTCACCTTCATGAAATTTTCAAACCTGTATGACTTTCCTTCTTCTGTCAATATATCATGTCAGTAACTGTTTTGGATACCAAATAATTATATTTAAAACATTTTCAGAAAAAGTCATATCAGTTTGAAATGATATGAGGGTGTGTAAATGATGACAGAAACAGACGATTGCTGGTGGTCTTTTGAACAGGCATAGTACAGAAATGTTTCCAGACCCCAGGGCTGAATGACTGACAGCCTCTAACTCTGTGCAGGCAGATTGACAGCCTTTCTATCTGTTTTTATGGTCTTCAATGCTCATGCTGAGGCCCTGCTAAAATTCCATGCTGGTCTGAATCATGGCTGGTAAAGGTGCTTGACCTAAGGAAGTCTTGCTGTGATATCCTTAAGATATCCTTGTCTTTTCAGTGGGATGAACCTAACCCGAAATAGTTTGCTCTTTCCAATTCCCTCTCATAGCAAATAAACTACACCTTTTGTCACTTAGTTGAGTTCTCAGAGATTGTGTGTGTGTGTGTGTGTGTGTGTGTGTGTGTGTGTGTGTGTGTGTGTGTGTGTGTGTGTGTGTGTGTGTGTGTGTGTGTGTGTGTGTGTGTGTGTGTGTGTGTGTGTGTGTGTGTGTGTGTGTGTGTGTGTGTGTGTGTGTGTGTGTGTGTGTGTGTGTGTGTGTGTGTGTGTGTGTGTGTGTGTGTGTGTGTGAGAGAGAGAGAGAGATAAAGAAACGGTGTGAGATAAACAAGTTAATGTAAGCTAAACAATGTTGAAAATAATTAAAAACCTGAAGTTACTGCTTGACAAGCTGACCTTAAACCCAAAACTCAAATGCCTGTTACACTTACGGGTAGCTAGCAGACATCTATTTAAGAACTCAAATATTCTTCTCTAGTCCAATTGTTAAAAGTTAGGAGTGATTTTTTTAAAGCTACAGTATGTTCAAAGTCTCTTATGCTCACCATGGCTGCATTTATTACAAAATTATTATTACAATTAAAAAATAAAACAAATGTAAGTTTTTTAAAGGGTTGCTTCACCCAAAAATCATTTTCCCACATTGCAGGTAACCTCGTCTCATTCCAAAACCGTAAGATTTTCATTCAACTTTGGAACACAAATGAAGATACATATAAACATTAATCAGCAAACTTAAACAGAAGCTAAACCGTACTTGCTTGACGTGCAAGAACAAACCTCATTTGTTCTTGGCACATCAAGCAAGAAAGCCTGAGTTTCCATTTATTATAACCGATGTGTGAGTTGATGAAACAATAAATTAAATCTGTTCATCATATAAAACGATTGTGTCTCTTCAGAAAATTTGGACAAAACTGCTCAATTAGTTTTACAAGTGTCAAAGTGGTACTTGCTCGGACCGTCAATGGAGGGACAAAAATCTTAATTTGTTTGAAGATTTGAATGACATGGGGGTGATTAAATGACAGAATTTACATTTTTAGGTGAACTAACCCTTTAAAGCCACTGTTATTATAGAATGTATCACCATATTATTATAGAAACCATATTATTTCAATGGTCATGAGTCAAGTTTTTTAAGTGGCACAATGCATCCTCAATTGCAGTATGACTGATCTATTTGTTTTATTGCATTTTTCCTTTTAATTTAAAATCTTCACACACTTCTTAACTACTTCATGAAATATCTGATATTCTGATTCAATTAAAGTTTGTAAGTACCGTATTTTTCGCCGCATAAGACACATTTTTTCTTCCCAAAACTGGGGGGAAAAAGTTGGTGCGTCCTATCCGACGAATATAAAGAATCGGCCGTAGCCATGGTGATGATGAATACGGTAAATGTATTTTGTCATTTAAACACCTTTATAATGGTAATGTTAGTTGATCTATTAAGGGCAATGGGCACCGCCGTGTTAGTTTGTGCTTCAGTGCTGAGAATCCGAGCTGTTGGAATTGCAACACATACATAAAGCAAACATTGTGTTGTAAAACACTGAACAGCCGTGATATTTGACAACCACTGAGCAGGGCTGTACTCAGTACCGGTGGTTAGAGCCACTGCCCCTCTTCCCTCATCAGCACCCCTCTTGCCACCCATCCATGATAAAAGCTACTATCACTCAGCTAAAGATCCACTGATTCCACTGATCCACTTCATGTTTTCCCACTTGCTTCACAGTCTGTGTCCTATTTGGAGAGTGGAGACTGGTAAATTTGTATTTACGAGGTGGGAAGTTATGTTTACGATGTCAGGTGCATTCAAGTCATTTTTGTCAAAGCAAAATGGCAGTTTACTGTCTCCTTTTTAAACTTTACTTCTAGAAAATAAAGAACAACCAGGCTTATGTTTTTCAAACCACTTTAAACTTGATCATATTGTAATATTACAATGTGATCATATTTTGTGCAGGCAATTAGCTTATGTTGTAGTAAATAAAAAACCCTGAGAATGTCACTGTTAGCCAGGAACAGACAGACTTGACGAAGAAGGCACATAGATGAGGATAAAGTTCAAAAGCAGGGTTTAGTAATAAATCCAACAAGTAAAATAAACGGAAAAATATGCTAACCCAAACATATACCGGACAAATGACAACTGAAATAGAGTGACACATATACTGCAGGAGATGGGGTGAACACAGCTGAAATGAATGAAAAATCATATTAGCATTTATGACAACAAACAAGGAGCAGGAAAATGAGAAGAAGAAAAACATATTACAGATAGTGGTGGATCCTCAGAATTAGTAATATAGTAGTCTGTTTTTGTATCTCTGTCAGTAATGTTCTGCTCCTGGTCTTCTAATGGTTACAACTAAAATTCTTGGTTAATCAAATTATTGTACCTGACCGGATCTAATACAGTAATACCTCGGTTTACGAGATAAATTTGTTCCAAGAGCTAGCTCGTAACTCAAAATTCGTTCCACATGACCATAAATGTCCATTTTAAATATTTTTTGGGTTTTACCCTATTAATTACAGTTAAAATTATAACCATTTAAATCTCATATAAATACTAATTAATAATTGACAATTAAACAAAAAAAATCCTTGACAATTTACTGTAACGCGCACTTTAGCTTTTAGTAGCGTCGATGCTGGCGTGAAGGAGAAGGTTTTACTGCTTACAGGGAGAATTTCGTACCTTCTTTCTTACTCATCTTGAGGGCCGTTGTCTATATGCTGTACTGTACGTATATATTCTCTACGTGAACAATAGCGATCACAATTAATGTTAACAACACTGTAAATCACTTATAAAAGTATGCACTGTGGTGAATGATGCAACCAAACCGAGCGACGCTGAGAGAATGAACCAGTAATTTCCCAAAGTATGTTTCCTGTTACAATCAATTGTCTTTATTGACACTATTAATCGATAAAATATATTATACAGTGGTACGTCGAGATACGAAATTAATCCGTTCCGAGGCGGCCTTCGTATAATGAGTTTTTCGTATCTTGGAACACATTTTACATGTAAAATGGCTAATCCGTTCCAAGCCCTCTAAAAACACCCCATTAAATTTCATAATAAAGCTAAATTGACCTATAAACAATGAAATAACGTAAAATGTCGAAGCTTACCTTTCGAGTGAGGCTATCTCCGGAAGTGGCGGCAGAGAAGGAGGAGGACAAACGTTTCGTACACTTAACTTTACGAAAACACATGCAAAATTTAAAGTTTCGGGTGTGGAGTGGCTGAGCTAAAGCACGCCAGCACGTATGTGTAGAAGATGCATGATGGGAGGGATGCTGTCCAATTAGAGAGAAGGATCTCATGGCTTGGCTAGCATCAGGAACCAATGGGAGAGCAGGAGGATGGTTGTCACGGTTCTGTCTCTGTTTCCAGTGTTATTAGTGTTCTAGTGCACTGTTTCTCAACCGGTGGGAACATTCCAGAGGGGGTCGCGAGAGTTTTACTGTGTTCTCATATTTTCGAATGTCGTATGTTTAATCATTATTGTCCTAACTTTCTAAAGCTATTTCTAAAACATAAGTGTCAAACTCACGGCCCGCGGGCCACATCCGGCCCGGCGTGTAATTATGTCCGGCCCGCGAGATCATTTTATTAATGGCCCGCGAGTTGCCTTTGAACATTTCCTTTATTTATCAGGAAGCGGCTTATGATGCTTCGCGCTCGCGGTGCAATTGAGTTTGACACCCCTATTCTAAACCGTCCTATCACAATAATTTATCACTGCAGCGAACGGCTCTTATTGGTCAAGGTCCTACTGTCTTTACGTAGCTAAGCGGTTTACTCCGTTTCTTGGTAATGACGGCGCAATTGCATTGTAATGCCAGAAATATTGCACCCAGCCACGGCCTGTTAGTTGGACAAAAATGCATCCTTTTTTTAAAAGAAAACAAGCAGAGGATTCTGAAACTCCTTCCACTTCAAAGACAGCAAAATGTAAGCAACGCAAGTACAACCCAGACTATATTAAATATGGATTTACTACGTCGGACGAAAAACCACAATGCGTTGAGTGTGGTGAGGTCTTAGCAAAGGAGTCCATGAAGCCATCAAAACTTGAACGTCACCTTCAGACTAAACATCCAACATGTGTCGGTAAACCTGTGGATTACTTTGTGAGAAAGCGCGATGTACTTAAAAAACAGCAAAGCAGTATTGTGTCGCTCACAACAGCTTCAAAGAGCACCCTGAAGGCAAGTTATCTGGCAGCAGGCCACATCGCCCGTGCAAAGAAATCATTTAATATTGGTGAAGAGCTAGTTATCCCATGTGCAGTTGACATGTGCCGTGAAGTACTCGGGGAAAGTGCTGCAAACAAAATAAAAGAAATCCCACTATCCAACGACACTGTCTCCAGGCGGATTACAGACATGAGCGATGATATTGAGAAGCAACTTTTGAATCGAGTGCGAGCAAGCCCCTTATTTGCCATACAAATCGACGAATCAACAGACATTTCAAAGATGGCATTATTGCTTGCATTTGTACGATATAACTGGGAAGGTGCAACACATGAGGATCTACTGATGTGCAATGAGCTCCCAACACGGACGACAGCAGATGAGTGTTTCCGTTGCCTTGATGGCTATTTCATACAGAATGGGCTGGATTGGAAGAATTGCGTAGGCATTTGCACGGATGGCGCGGCCTCAATGACTGGAAAACATGGTGGGGTTGTGAGGAAAATTTTGGACAGAGCACCTGAGGCGACATGGGTTCACTGCTTTTTACATCGTGAAAGCCTCGCAGCCAAAGAAATGTCAGTGCCCTTAAATGAGGTGATGGACATTGCTGTCAAAACAATTAATCTTGTGAAGAACAGTGCTCTCAGTTCACGTTTGTTTTCAATTTTGTGTGATCAGATGGAATCAGACCATCGCCAGTTGCTATATCATAGTGAAATTAGATGGCTGTCACGGGGAAAAATTCTTAATCGTCTTTTTGAAATGCGCAAGCAAGTGCACACATTTCTGGAGGAGAAACGGTCTCCCCTGGCAAAGCATTACACGGACGCTGAATTTCTTGTGAAACTTGCATACATGTCAGATATCTTTGACCAGCTAAACCAGCTAAACCTATCCTTTCAGGGGAGAAACAACAGTGTTTTCTTGATGGCTGACAGAATTGAAGCATTCAAACGGAAGCTGGTATTGTGGGAGAAGAGAGTGCAGGAGAACATTTTCGACATGTTTCCAATCCTTACTGACGTTCTGCAGGAATTCCCTCACATCAGCACCGACATACAGAGAATTGTCCGAGACCACCTGACCAGATTAACACAGAAATTCTCTGATTATTTTCCCAAGGACCAAAGAGTTGGGAATGCATGGATTCGTGATCCCTTTTCAGTAGACCCAAGTGATGTGGATGTTGTGCTCCCCATTAATTTGCAAACACAGTTAGTGGAACTTGCATCTGACGGCAGCCTGCAACTTGCTTTTCGCAAGACAGACCTGAACTCTTTCTGGATTCAAACCAGACACGAATACCCAGAACTCGCAGATCGTGCAACGAAGTTTCTTCTGCCATTTAGCACTACGTATCTTTGCGAGTCGGGATTTTCGACAGTGACTGCAACGAAAACGAAAAGCAGGAATAGACTGACAACTTTTAGTTTGAGTGCGACACTACGAGTGGCCCTTTCCCCAATTCCACCGCGTCTGGATATCATCGTTTCAGAGCGGCAGTCTCAAATGTCACATTAACGCGTGTGAACGTGAGTGAAAATAAATAAATCAGTTCATTCATAATCTGCCTAATTTTTGAAAAAGTGTTTTGTGAAATTAATTATGAGCTCACACGGTATAGGTCTAACGAATTATTTCATTATTTTTCATTACTTATTATTTACTATTTTTATTTATTTATTTCTAGCCTTAGTGGGTCGTGGGACTGTCATACAAAAAAAAAGTGGGTCGCGATAGGCAAAAGGTTGAGAAACCCTGTTCTAGTGGACAGAACCGTGGCACTGCTCTCTCTCCCGTGTGTTTGTCTCGTTAGTGTCTGCCCCGCCTCCTTGTTTCCCATAATCATTCCCAGCTGTGTCTCATCACTACCTTCCCTCATGTGCCCTATTTAATCCCAGTGTGTTTGCTGTCCTGTGTGGTGTCGTTGTCTTTCCATGTCTGTTCCTGAATTCCCCGTTCCATCCGGTTTGTTGCGGTCCTTGGATGTCTTGTTATTGTGTTTAAGTTAATGTTTTCTAGTAATGTTTTCCCCCTCGTGGGTATGTTCTTTTGTGTGTTTATGTTATTTTGTTATTATTAAATCTTCCTTCCCTGTACTTGAGTCCTCCCTGCGTTCCGTGACAATGGTGGCGAGTCTACTATAACTAAGATGGCGGCGTGCGGCGCGAGTTTCAAAATTGTTATGGGGCGAATCTCGGACTTTCAGAAACCTTTCGTATCTTAAACTTTTCGTATGTAGAGCAGTAAAAATTTTCGTTTAAAAATTTTGCTTTCGTAACTTGGATTTTTCGTAAGTTGAGCCTTTCGTATCTTGAGGTACAAATGTATTTATAATATTTTAAGACCATATTAGTAGTATGCATAATACAAAAAGGTAATATTCTATAATGTTCTAAATTTATTAGCATAGTATAGTATATAATACAGATTTATGCTTTATAATATTAAATTAATTCCAGTTAGAAGGCAGAGGCATGCTCAGAGAGTGTGGGAGAGCCCCCTGAGCATCAGCCAAACTAGTCAGTCACAGGTAAGGCTGTTAAACTGGCTGACAGTAATGGAATATGCTAAGAGTGTGATAAGAAGAAAGATAGACATTCAATTATTTGAATGGAAGAGTAATTACAACAGCATAAATTGAATTAGACAACAACGTAAATTGAAGTAGCACTAAACATTAACTTGAGAGAAAATTAATATTTTGTTACAGTTTAAAATGTACCACTATTTGGGAGCTGTTGTCTGCATCGCCATCAGTCAGTATTCCAGGCAAATCCTGAGACTCAGGCTTTAAGATGTCTTGACTGGCTTTGTTACTTTCCATTGGTTCTAGGAGAAGCCAACGGCGCCTTCTCAGCAGCTCCACTGTGACAATTTTGTCCTGTGACACTCCCTGAAGAATCGAATAAGCAAATCCTGGAAATACACAAAACAACAATCAACAGCATAAACATTGGCGCAATTTAACATTACATAACACAACGCTTTGTTTAGAAAAAGAAAAAGTTGTATTCCCTCTTACTAGAAAGGTTTACAAAGGTCATGAGAATGCGTTTCCATTGCTCAACTACAACATATTGTCTCAGTACTGGCTCTCATGATCGAAACATCACCCATAAACATTTATGTATTTTTATATAGTTTATACAGACACAACAAGCACCAGTAATCACTTTTTCTTTATTCTCCCTTGCTCACTCTACCATTAGAACAGCTCAGTTTTTTTATGATTAGTCAGTTTAATTGTAATCTTAAGAAAGCAGATGGTTCGGTGTACTCTGGATACTTGATTTATTGTTAACTGAGGAATAGCGTTATAATGTTCCACCAAATGGCTTCTGTGAAAGTCAAAGTTGAAATGTGAAGAAACGGTTTCAGCTGTGAGCTCGGCCCATGCCGGTCTGCTTTTCTTCTTCTGTGGTCTGTATATCACTTTTTATGTGCCTAATCTCTTTCTTTTACTTACCCACAACCACATACACAGGGATAAATTCTTAAGCAAATCAAGGCTAATGTGATCAGAGTTTAATTAAAACTTCTATTTACTTTGCTCTCTAGTCCTCTCAGTGGAAATAAAGATGTGAGAAAAGATTGGGAGTATATAGGCTGGAACTGAGGACGACTCAATTGCCAAAATGGGAATTACCTAAAACACTTCATAATGTGATTAAGTAGACTAAACAAAAAGAAAGGGGGAAAGAAGAAACAAAAAGGAGAGACCAATGAATCACATTGGAATGTTGGTTGGTGTCCTGCGAAAACCAGTCTAATCTACACTAAAAGTTCAATGCGGTTGTCTGTTCAAGTTTACTCAAAATCTTGGTATTTTTTGCAGTTGAGGTCAAGAGAGGAGAGCGGGAGAATAAGTTTAGGCCTCAACAACTTGTATTGATTTGATCAGATTGCATACAGAGATAATAGGCTAATATCATAGGCTAATCTTTGTCTAATGCTTAAGAGATAAATTAATGCTGAAGTACTGCAGCAGTAAGAGGGATGGTGGAAACGAAAAATAGAATGATTCTCAATTCTCTGTCTACCAGTCATTATAGCTCACAGCGTTAGTCCTGTATATAAACACTTCTGATTAGCATGCAGCAGATCCTCTCGCCTGAACCAGATCTCAAACTCTTCCTCATTTACTTGCTTTGTGCTCTTATTCCAGAGACACAAAACTTAATTAGTCCCTTATTGTGTAAGACCCAAATTTAAATATTTAACTTTGAGACAAAGATTGAACCAGTTGTTCTAACAAACTAATCTGAAAATGCAAATATGCTTGAAAACAAGGCTTGAATAGAAAGTTCAAAAGCACAGCATTTATTCATAATTTAAATCTTTGCAACATTATATATCTTCACTGTCCATTCTGATCAATTGAATGCATCTTTGTTGAAAATAAATATTAATTTCTGTTAAAAAAACAATCTTGACCCCAAATGTTTGAATATGTGCCTGGTCATAAATTTTAGGCTCACTGGTTATGGGTCTATTATGGTCACAACAGCATAATTTTAATAAAGACCCATCTCGTAATGCAAATCACAGTACTCAAGAATGAAATACTCTATTGGGAACTTATTTAAAATTCAAAAATCTCTTCAGAACACCCAATCTTATTTATATGTGTTGCTCTGATAATCCCAGCACAAATCTCTTCCTTCATGTGAGTGTCTAATCTATTCTCTGTACTTCTAAACAACCCAAGTGAGAATGAAAGGGGGAGAACTGCACAACTTGCAGAACACAGTTTTGTTTCCATGTCATCATGGTCTACTGTTCCTACTTTAAACCCTCAATGTGAGAAAAGATCCTCGGAGCCAAGTCCTTCTGTAAAGCCCATTATACATAACAAGTCAATGAGGATTTAGAGAGGCGGCTGTCACTGACTTTTATTGTCGCTGAGTGGAAATCAGTGTCTGCTCGTGACATGGTTTGAAAAGCCAAGGAAAGGATCTCTTTCTCTCATGCTTTCTTTTTGCTGCGAGACTAAATCCAGTCCCACATTTCCTTCTCTTTCTCTCGTTCTTTATCTTCTGAGTGGAAGGTATGCCTTTCATTTCATCTCTTAAGATGTCCATGAATGAATAAATGAATATCAAGCTACACATACAGATGCTACGAAAATAAACTTTTACTACAAAAAAACCTTAAAACACTAAAAACCACTTTGAAAAAAATATACGTATTTTTATATGTATATTGAAGTTTAAAGTTATTAAATGTAATCAAAATATGAATACTCTAATCTAATGCAAGGAGAGAAAGCGTAACTTGCGTGTTTTATTCATTCATTATTCAAAGAATGTGTGTCTTTGTGTTTAAAGAGGAAACAGTTAAGGCGGGAGAGAAACCCACTAATGTGAATTTCCCTCCCGTCATGTCTAACATTATCAAAATGACTGATATATTACTCTTAATTAATCTGAGGAGGACTGTCGGAAGGAGAGAACAAAAGGAAAAAGGCAAAAAAAAAAGAAGTTAATAGACCACATGCATTTATCTTGAGTCATTGCTCTAGAACAAAAGAAAACAATAGAGTAAAAAATTTTAACACAGGGTACAAACGTATTAAAGAAAGAGGTTTGGGGTTATGGAGTTCAAAACCATTACAGAACACGAGAATGTACAGTGCAGAGAACCAGCTACTAGCAAAAGAAGTACAGAGCAGTTTGATTGATTGTCTTGCTTTCTCTCTTTCCACCCACTATATGAAGAAGACATATTGGAATGTGTAATTAAAGAGGAATTAAAGCATGATGAAACCGGTCATCTGAACTCTGAACACACAAACACATTTATATATGAGACAAACTAGTTTTCACTGCCTAACCATTGACCTAACACCATTCAACTTCATCAAAGCTAATTTTATATATACAGTAATCCCTCGCCACTTCACGGTTCAAGTTTTGCGGCCTCAGTGTGTCGCAGATTTTTCAAAAATATTTATTGAAAAAAAAAAACTCAAAAATAAACCGCCATAACGGCAGCCATATTGCGGAAAGCAGCGTTGTTGTATTGTGATTTATTGTTTTATTGTGTTTCCCAGGATGCCAAACAAAGAGAGAAACTCTCTCAGAGGCTTTGTACACACCCACGGGCACTCAGACAAGCACGTGATTGGTTCCCGGCACGAGATCAACGAATGAGAGCACGAGTGGCTGTATCCCGTGAGCGGATTGGCAGATCCTACTTCACGGATTTTCACCTATGAAAATGGGGTTCCGGTCCACATTAACCGCAATAAACGAGTGATCACTGTATATAATATACACACACACACACACACACACACACACACGTGTATTGACGTGACGTGTGTGTGTGTGTGTGTGTGTGTGTGTGTGTGTATATATATGCATGTGTACACAAGTAGGCAAAATCAGTAAGTATAAACAAATCAAGCTCTTTTTTGAACAATAATGTAAAGACAGCAGAGTGAAAGCAACAGATCTTCTATAGAGACAAGCAATAAACAGGTGAGCACAAAGACAATTTTCCTTTGTCTTGCAGGTATTCCACATGGGAACAAGGTGACAAGGAGGTGGAGCAGGTGAAATGTGAGGACCAGACCTGGGTGTGTGTGTCTGTTATTATATCTGATGGTAGGGTGATGAGATGATTGATGACAGCTGGTGGTGATTGTGGAAACAGATGGTGGAGTGGGAAGGACTCTGGGAGATGTAGTGCTGAAGGTGACAGGCATGGGGACTAGAGACAGTGACATTCAAAAGTGTTTTTGTTTTAGCAAGGATACATTAAATTTATCAAAAGTGAGAGTCAAGATATTTATAATGTTACAAAAGATTTTTACTTCAAATAAACACAGCGTTTTAAACTTTCTATTCATCAAAGAATGTTTTTCGAATGTTTTTTTGTTTCTCGAACTGCAACTCAGCATATTAGAATTATTTTGACTGGAAAATGAATGAAAATTCAAGTTTGACATCAGAGGAATAATTACATTTTAAACTATATTGCAATAGAAAATAGCCATTTTAAATTGTAATAATATTTCACAATATTATATATATATATATATATATATATATATATATATATATATTTGATATAATTTTGATTGATGTTAGTTTTACTGCTTGTGTTTCATTGAAGTGTGTGTCTCTAGTGTGAAGATTAATGAAAACAGTCAACCATCAATACCACAATACGAAAATGGGACATCCTCCTGCAAATTCCATTCAATTATGATATGTTTTTATATGTTTATATGCATCACTAAGTGTAAATTGAATCTGAACCTTGTTGTCAGTGCCTCACTATTTGAGCAGGGTGTGAGTATTAACGTGCATTAAAGGTGAATAGAATCAAAGTCGGCATGGCTATTATTGGTTTCAGCTGTAAACATCTTCTTATAGTGCCGGGAAAACATATGTCTCAGAGAGTTAATCAAAAGAGTCACACACACACACACACACAAACAGTTTTCATGTTTTATGGGGAAATTCAAAAGATGTCTTTTGTTTTTATTCTGTACAAACTGTACAGTGTAGTATATTCTATCCTGTTACATTAACCCTACCCCTAAAGCTACCCATCACAAAAAAAAAAGATAATTCAGTAAGATTTATAAGCTTGCTTCCTTATAGGGAAGCAGTAAAATGTAAAGTATCACTATACTTGTTGGGACATTTGGTCCCCATAACGTAGGGCATACCAGGACCACGCAGAGACAGCCTTTTCTACACTGAATATGTCATGTAATTGAGTGATGTGTATGTAGTTGAGTGCACGACCAGAATGACTTTGTAATCATTTCTAGTGTGTCTAGATGGTAGTTTGCGCACATTATATGGTCTGTGGCTGACAGTAATGACAGAATACAGACGACTGGCTTTACCCAAGGGTGATATAAGGTTTCGTTTACTAACCATTCACACAGAGAAGTATACTTAACCCAGCTAAACACTGGTCTCCAAACCCATGCTCAAACCACACACACAGCTTCTGACCATCACTTTTAGTACAGTGGTATGATGGACGGAATAAAAACATGTTTCACTTCACATCTGTTCATGTTCACTGATAAAGGATGGTACTAACAATTGCAAGGCTGTGGGTTTGACTTCCAGGGAACACATACGGTGGATATAGCTTGAATGCACTGCCAAATATAAAACGTGATGTGAAGACAAATAATTATGCAAGGTATGCTTTTTGACCTTGACTGACATACATATGAAGCAGTCGCATTAATTTATAAACCAATTTGTTTGTGAGCGCAGCACATGTATAATTAAGAGTACTTATCCTGTGCTCAACGACTTTTAATTAATGTCCTCCTCACCATTTAACCTCATCCATCTCCTGCTCTCTCACTAGTGTCATTCTCTTGCTTTGCTTGCTCACAACAGCATTGGGGATTATGCGCAACAACATTTACATTTATGCATTTGGCAGACACTTTTAATCAAAGCGACTTTCATTGGAAACAAGAAACACATTGAATCAGTTCTTCCTTTCTCTGGGACTGAACCCATGACCTTGGTGTTGTAAACAGCAATGCTTTACTGATTGAGCTACAGGAAAGCAACAAGAGTCTGTATTCTTTTCTGTGTCTGTTTTTTGCACGTGCTTCATTAAAAATAGAGCAGTTTAACTCAAGACACCTTGAAAGGAGCGAGCAAAGATGAGCATAACTGATCTCCATAGCATATGCAGATTGATATCAAAAAGTTTTTTCTTTTTTTTCTTCTCAGTAATATTTAGATATTTAAATTGAAGAAAACACCAAAAATACCTTAAACCTGATTACCTTAAAAGCCCATAGGTAAACACTTTTAACACAATTGTAAGGTGATGTAGTCACATAATACACTAAATGATGCATAATTACAAGTAACTGACCCAAAACCAAACCCTAATTCTACAGTAAGTACATGTAGTTAATTAATATTATTCAGTACGTATTTGAGTAAATACAATGTAACGGTCACATCAAAATAAAGTGTATCTGTTCATAGCTATCAGTGTCAGTTCAAACTCCATTAACACTTTTTCAGACAAGTGGATGCGATGAGACCAGTTTTTCTGTTTGTTCATGTGACTTTAGGCATAAAGCCTTTCTTAAAAAAGCCTTAATTTCTATCAACCTACTGTACATTCTGCTAATTTAAAGTGCTAATGAGTAGGAGACATGAATTATGTGCATGCACCAGCACACACATACATAAACAGACTAACTCATGTACTGCTCATATACTGGAGAATTAAACTGAAATAATCAAATGTTAAATTCATATTATCAGAGAAGATCAGTCAGTGTGCCATTAAAGTTCAGTTTAAGATGAAGTTGCTCTTTAGCCCACTGATTGATTCCTTTGCCACAAGCAATTCACAGTCACAAGTACTTGGATATTTAGAAATGTAAAAAATATGACATCAGTATTGACCCAACACACAATTTTTATCAGTGAAGTCACTTCTGTAATCCCTTCTTCACATAAAAGCTTCAGCTGAAAGGCAAATGCAATTAAATAAATGAGTGCAGAGACATAAAAGGCATGTTTGTCTCAGACAGAAGGACATGTCATCTGCACTGCTTGGCTAGACTCATAACGAAAAAATGTAGTATAATGTGGAGGGGACGTCAGGTAATAAATACTACACCATCTATACACCAGGAGACATCAACCCTACACAGGAGAGGCACACAGGTCTGTTACCAATAACAGGGTGAGTAGAGAGACATAGGGAAACGAGTACAAAGGTGGGGTAATTTTAAGCATACAATTCATTTATTAAAAACATTAATCAAACAAGGGCTAAATATTCATGGAAAATTCATGGTAATGGAAAAAAACCTCTACCAAACCAACAAAAAATACACAAACAATATATAATAAAGAAAAACAACTAAATAATTTAAAGGAAGGGAGATGGCCAGCTGCGGCCCTCAATGTTCACGTCACACTTAATATACACGCACACACAAGGCACTCTGGTGAGATCACTCCACCCAATAAAAACAAGACACTCGATGTGGACACACCATTAAATGACAGCAAAGCACCTTCTCCACTCCCCCAATTTACAAAAGAAGGAGAAAAACACTTATAATTAGATGATACTATCCATCCCCAAATAGAATCAACAATTTAGCAAAACAAAAAGAAACATTAAATCAGTCATCATCACAATCAGAATGGTTTACCACAGGGCACATGAAAACAAGCCAGTACAATAAAAACTAAACAAATATTTAGATAATAAAAAAAACCCAATTCAAAATACAGCCAAGGACAATAAAAAATAAATTAAAAAAAGCATAAAAATAAACCAACCAAACACACAAACCAACCTGATGAGAAAATAGACTCAATTTACTTGTTTGCACTCCACGGCAGCAATAATCTAGGCCAAATTTAATTCACACACACCAAATTAACACAAACAAAATTAAAGATATTGCAGTGCGCTACATCCATAGATGAGCATTCCACTTCATAATACAGCGATGAAACCCTTTGTCATGCAATCAACCAGTCGAACATAAAACGGCAGAATTACTACAAAAACTCATTATAAAAGAAACAAAACAAATTACTCTTATACATGCCAGGAGATGTTCACAAAACGGCACTTTACGTAGTCGCTCACCAAACACGGAGCATATTGCGGAATTCTTCACACGCACGAATTCGCGACCAGCCACGAAATAATCATATGCAAGTATCCCTTAACTGTCGTTAGAGAGTTTTGAGTTTATGCCAGAAACTGGTTAGATTTCTTGCTTGTTTTCAAAAAGGTCTGTAATATCACCTTTGTCTCTCTCTCTCTCTCCCACTCTCTCTCTTACTCTCTCTTTTTCCCTCTTTCATTAATCTATGTGTGTTTGTGTTTATTGTTTGTTGATTATTAATATATATATAATTTTTTTTTTTCACACTTGACTGTTTCTGAACTGCTCATACATAAGTCACTTTAACAGTGAACTGGGCTACGTGCTCATGACAAATTAAAAGGAAAAATCCTTCTTTGTGGCCACAAGAAGTCTTTCAAGAGTTCCTATGAGGCGAATCGTTTGGTGGACAACTATTCATCCTTTGAACTCAATTCTAGAATTAAAAGAAATTCTACAAGCTGAATCAAGCCATATATATTAATAATTTTTATGATCCGTTATACAGTGCCTTGCGAAAGTATTCGGCCCCCTTGAACTTTGTGACCTTTTGCCACATTTCAGGCTTCAAACAATGACATGAAACTGTAATTTTTTGTGAAGAATCAACAACAAGTGGGACACAATAATAAAGTGGAATTAAATTTATTGGATATTTCAAACTTTTTTAACAAATCAAAAACTGAAAAATTGGGCGTGCAAAATTATTCGGCCCCCTTAAGTTAATACTTTGTAGTGCCACCTTTTGCTGCGATTACAGCTGTAAGTCGCTTGGGGTTTGTCTCTATCAGTTTTGCACATCGAAAGACTGAAATTTTTGCCCATTCCTCCTTGCAGAACAGCTCGAGCTCAGTGAGGTTGGATGGAGAACGTTTGTGAACAGCAGTTTTCAGTTCTTTCCACAGATTCTTGATTGGATTCAGGTCTGGACTTTGACTTGGCCATTCTAACACCTGGATATGTTTATTTTTGAACCATTCCATTTTATGTTTTGGATCATTGTCTTGTTGGAAGACAAATCTCCGTCCCAGTCTCAGGTCTTTTGCAGACTCCATCAAGGTTTCTTCCAGAATGGTCCTGTATTTGGCTCCATCCATCTTCCCATCAATTTTAACCATCTATTTATCATCATTACTCATTTAGGTCAACATTGGATCATTCAGAGATCCTTGGAGAGCCAGCTAACTTCTGGATAGAGTTTTCTGCATTGAAAGTAAAGGGGCCAAATAATTTTGCACGCCCAATTTTTCATTTTTTTTTTTGTTAAAAAAAGTTTGAAATATCCAATAAATTTCATTCCACTTCATGATTGTGTCCCACTTGTTGTTGTTTGTTCACAAAAAATTACAGTTTTATATCTTTATGTTTGAAGCCTGAAACGTGACAAAAGGTCGCAAAGTTCAAGGGGGCCGAATATTTTCGCAAGGCACTGTAATTAATTGTTAATTTCCAAATTCCCCTTTGTGCCGATTTATGTACATTTGATCATAACACGATTAAGCGCGTGCATAAATCCCGCGCACTACCTTGAGCTGATTCGCTACACAGTCCTCGTTGTCGAATTTCACCAGAATTCCTTCAGTAGCTGCTGTTGCTGGCTCACAACCCTGATCAGACGCAGTCTGGGGCACTGGCTCCGGATCAATAGTCATTCTGGTTTGCCCCAATCCAGTACACTGATTTGAGGATCTCGTCATCAAAAAGAGCACTGACGGCAAGACGTCAAAACTCTGTTGTATATTAAAGTCTATGTAAGTGAAACTAACTAAATAGAATGGCTTTTTGACATATTTGATGGCTTGCCGACATATTTGAGTTTGATTAATAAAGCTTTATTTGAGCATCTCTCTGCTTTTGGATCCTCCAGGAAACCTGGCAGCACACTGGTTAACCAACTACTAGCCATAAATGGAAATAAGATATATCACAATAATGCACAGGCACAATATTGTTATCGTGGGAACTCCAAAATAAAGTGAGTAATCTTTTATAATGAATTATTCTGATTTTCAGAATGCTTTTTAAGAGTACCTTTCAACATCTGGCTAAAATGCACAACACCACTGTATTAGTTAAAGATACATGCGCACTGGGATGTAAACAAGCCCAACATACACAGAAGGTCAACCTTACAATGCTTGATGTCCGAAAACCAATCTAATTGGTTCAAATCAAATTTCTAAGGTTGTGCTGTGTAACACAAGAGAATGAACCTAATTGGCTTCTGCATGTCAAGAAGACATGATTGAGTTTAACATTATGTGAGTTGATAACTGATTATATGCAATCAAAAGCCTAAATTAAATCTGTTCAACATGTAAAATTATCATGTTGCTTCAGAAACTTTGGACTAAATGACTCAATTCATATGGATTCGATTTATGAAGTTTTTTAAGTGTTAAAGTGGTAGTTAAGTAGCTGTCTAGGGAATAAAATCAATCAGATTTTATATTTAAAAAAAAAAAATCTCCATTTGTATTTCAAAGATGAACGAAAGTTTTACAGGTTTGGAACTATCCAATTAAGCTTATCTCTAAAGCTAAACATAACTACTTAAAAATACATAAATGACAATGCTGCAAATATGACATAAATACAGGTCACATTGGTAAAACACATCAGTTAGGATAAGGGGTATGCTTAGGGGACAGAATATACAGTTTGTACAGTATAAAAATTATTATTGTATTGTTTTTGTTCCACAAAACATGTAAACCAAACCTGTGTGCTTAATGAATTTGTAAACATTTTAAGTAACACTTAATGCAATTAATGTCCAATAAAGGCTGGATTAAAGAATTTCATTAATGACATTTTCAGTTTTTACTGAAAAAACTACAGTATTTATGGTTAATAATTTGTTAACAAAGCATTATTTAACGCTTTAGATATGAGCTAATTAAACAAAACGTTGTTAATTAAAGTATTAACTATAGTTTATAAACAAATAGTTTGCAAATATTATTTATAAGCTCTTTGTTACTGTATACTTATTATAAAATTTTACCAAAAACTTGATACCGTGGATAACCACCAACCACCAACTAACAATTTACTGTCAAATTACACCTACTGTCAGATTTTACAGTTTGTAAGACAGGCACACTGTGTGCCTTGCAAAATTAATCAAAGACACACCTACATAAAATTACAATTATGAACTATGTTGACACATCCTCTGATTGTTCATAGTAAAGGTTATTTGTGGTAAACGCATGAACAGCTTGAGAGTTCATTACTGCATGGAATGCTGTGCTGCTAAAACTTTCTAAACTCAGAGCATGCAGTTTGCCCACCCCCGCTTTCCTGCTGTAATATCTACCTCATTACAATGGGCTGCACAGAGGGAATGAATGTTCCTACATTTTTAAAAAGGTACTTCAACAATCCATTGGATGCCAAATGCTTCTAAATAGAGCCATTAATATTCAAAGGACCCCCTGTGAGCTAAAAGGCTTCTTTGAATTCACAAGATTCTTGGCATATCAACTCATTATACCTTCTTAAGGATTATATATATATTATAAGAACTCGCAGAAGTGGTGCAAAAATCAAGCCTTACAGATGCTATCTTGGAAGAGGAGGTGCAGGAGTTAGCCATCACTGTCCAGGAATTCACGCCGTTACAATCTCAGCTGTTAGTTGGTGCACATATACCTTTTGTTGTTAGCAAACATATAGAGTGGATTTACATTTTTATAGCATGCCGATCGCTTCATCAAACAAATCGCCATATTGACTTTCGGTTATCTCAATCATCGGTTGTACTACATACATCTCTTTACTGTTGTTGCAGTGCTGCCATTTTGGGAGATTCACAGGTTCAACATAGCCATTCATGCATGCATATATATATATACAGTAATACCTCGGTTTACGAGTGACTCAGTATACAGTCAAATCGGTGTACGAGCATTGTATCGGTGTGTAACTCTCAGCATCATCACGCACATTTTTACTGGAAATATCCTAAACACAGCCTCTCATAAAACAGTCACTCGGTTCCAACCCCTTTATCATCCCTTAACTCGTTCATTCTCTCAGCATTGCTCGGTTTAGTTGCATCAATCACCAGAGTGCATTATCTTATAAGTTGTTGTTCATTCCGTTAGTCATCACAACGACTGTTAAATGTGAATATGATGCATACTAATGAGGCTCACGTGTGTTCTCAGTCAGGGGGTAATGACGTTCTTAAAGGGCCAAACACTGTTAGAGATCAGCATTTGTCACAATGATCTACATAAGTGATTTACAGCGGTTTTACCTCGTGTTGTTGCATTAATTGTGATCGCTATTCTTCACGTTGTAATATCGTTACAAATGTTGAAGGAACTAGTTAATCTGATGTGTTCAATAAGTGTTAAGTTAACAGTCTTGTCACTTTAAGAGGGCGGGGTTTCAGGGGGGCTAGAGTCTCCTCTCATCTCCATCATGGCAGCAGGGACAGGTAAAGTGGCATTACAGTAAATTGTCAAGTGTTTTTAGAGTTTTAATTGTCAATTATTAATTAGTATTTATATGAGATCTTAATGGTTATAATTTTAAATGTAATTAATAGGTTAAAACCAAAAAAATACTTAAATTGGGCATTTATGGTCGTGTTGAACGAATCAAGTGATTTTTGGAGCATTCTTATGGGGAAAATTGTTTTGGTGTACGAGCATTTTGGGTTACGAGCTCGCTCTTGGAACAAATTAAACTCGTAAACCGAGGTATTACTGTATATATACAGTGGAGTTCACTTATCTCGAGTCACGGTTAACTCGCCAATACTATTATGTCGACGTTTTTGAAGTGGAACTGCCAAACTCCCTATTTGTCTTATTATTTTCTTGTGGGTTATGTTGATTCTGTTATGTTGCCGAAATCTAATAGCTCGAGCACAAAAAAGCAACAAATTCTCCACTTCACATGGTTATTTCATGACTAATTTGCGTACCTAGTTCACTGTGCATGCGCTGAGTTTGCCTTTGCACGTGTATCGCGGTCCGCTCACGGTTCACTCCCTGTCGTTGATCTCATCTGAGGGATAACAAGCTGTAGCATCCAGCACGTTTTTTGTGATTTTGTGAGCAATCTTTGTGTTTGCATTGTTGGAGAATATAATTAAAGGTTTGTATCAAGAGTCGAAGGTGGTTTCTATTGTGGTGGTTTTACATATGCCTTTTGTTGTTAGCAAACACAGTACAGTGGATGTACATTTTTTTAGATGAATGCCGATCGCTTCATCAAACAAATCGTGGCAACACTGTTGTGTAAAAAGACACCAAAAACTCGAGCATGTACATTCTCATTTAATAACTCACATCATGTACATCAATAAATGTTCCTTTTTCGTTCTTGCGAGGGTTGTCTTTAGCACTTCCACTATCACTCTGACAGCTGGCGCTGATAGGCTGTCTGACCTGTCAATCATGCAAGAAGACGTGATTGGCTGAGCTGCCATGAGGGCGGGCTCTTCTCATCTCATTCACACGCTTTTCTTAAAGGGACGAGCCGCTGCACAGCGCAGAGAGAAGAGCGGGAGAGACTGCTTTTTCTTTTTGTTCTGATTCTGACTTGTGTTTTTTTTTTTTATTGTTTGAATTTCGCGCACAAGCACTGTGTACCGAGCCTGAACAGTTATGGATAATCGACGTCATGCGAACATTTGAAATTCGAAATGTGATCTTACACAAAAAAGTTCATCAATCTATGGGTGCGGGTTATGCCAACGATTTTTTTACACAAAACCTAAAACCTGCTGGCTATATGAGCGTGCGGATTATCTGCGTCTGCGGGAAAATATATGTAATATATGGGTTATCTTGCGAAACGGTTATCTCAATGCTTTTTTGCAACCCAAGGCCGTCGACATAACCAAACTCATATATATATATATATATACAGGGGTGCACATAACTTTTTCAGTGAGTTACTCAGGTGAGTACCAGGAGATTGTGTTTGGTACTCACATATGTAGCATTGTCTTAAGTGCAGTCTTTCTCACTGTCCTCCTCCGTGTTGCAATCACTGTCCTCTTCACTGTCGCCTCCACTGTCCTCTGCGGCGCGATCGACCTGTCCTCCGCGAACGCGGAAGTAGCGGAGCAATCGATCTGTCGACGGGGGGCGGTGTTAAAAGAGCCATATATGGCTCGCGAGCCATATGTTTCCGACCCCTGGCGTGAGCGATGCTCTGCATGATCCGCGTGCCCCCTTCACGTGAATGATATGCACTTCAGTGCGCTCATCGTTAACTTTTCGGCTCAGGCTCCAGTTGGCGTTTCTTTGAAGGTGGTGAAACGCCAAAAAAGCTGATTAATGTCTGTTGCTTTTTGGACATCTCTTACTGTAAGGTTGTGTACGATGAGTTTCAAACTTTTTTTCCAAGTAAATAACTGAGCACACCACTCACATTCCAAAATGTTAGACATTAATGACATTTTCCATGAAATCACATGTTTCAGATTTAATAATAAAAATAAATAAATAAAATAAAAAGGGGGATGCAAGATTTGATCTATTTCTAAAAAAAGTCATTTACTACATCTACTTTTGGAAACATCCAACATGTTCTTCTCTCATGGCTACAACCAGAGCAGCAAAATTACTATTTCTATTTTATATAAAAGTTCCCCTGTGGTGAAAATCAAGTTTTTAATCTTGTTTATAGGTCTATGTGGAGTTTTTAATATGCTTTAAAAAAACATGTTGCAAATTCATAAGTAAACACCATTGCTGAGTATTTTCTCTTTAAAACAGCAATGATCTAAAGACCTTTTCACCGATCACAGTGTGATAGCATAACACTATATAGCATATCATTATACTAGCAGGCTATAGCATATCATTAACTATGAGCTCTGAAAAAGTGGAGTCTCAAGAGAAGTAGGTTATCCCACTATATTTTTCTGCTGATATGAAAAACCGGGTAGATTTAGGAATAAAGTGGATGTATGATCTATGGGTGGGTGTTATGATGAACTATATGCCTTTCTCCTTTTACGTTCCATGATGTTCAAAGCATTTATAAGGAAGCAGGCAGGCTGAGACTGGGATCATGTTTTGTGTAACATTAGCAACACATTATTAGCTGTTTGATAATGTAATCAAGCAAAAGGCTATTCATATTAATTGCTGTTATCAGTCTGACATTGTAAAGAGTGATACCATTTTCTACAGTAACTTGAGTAAAGTTGTGTGAGTGGATCTCTGAGCTGGTCTGAATGAGGCGAGGCAGGGCTAATGTTTTGGGGCACCCTATTCCCCTTCCTACTTCTACTGGAGCGAGATGTGAGGACTTAATATGAAGATGGGAAAGGGCTTTTATTAATAATGAAATAAAACAAAACACAAACAAAAACTACCCCGAGGGGGGGAAACAGAAGACGACTTATGACGACAAACATTAGACAAGTAACGATGACAAACCAGCACAGAGAGAATAAATACGGAACACACGAGGCAGGTAAAGAGGTAGGACAGGTGGGGCAAATTAAACCAATAACAAGGAAACAAGACAGGTGGGGTTACACAATAGACAGATGGCACAAGAAACACACGTGACAAGCCATGTGCTCACATAAGCCGCGTGTTCACACAAACAAGACAACATAAAAACACGCAGCCACTGAAAACACAAGCTGGATGCAATATAGCACAAGACAAAACGACATGAAAGCACGAGGCTGATGTAAACATGAACCGCTTGCTACACAACAACAAGAGAGCGTGCAGCCTGAGTGAACTCGAAACCGTGCATGCTCATAGAGTAGACCAGACTGAAGTTACAGAACCCAGACAGATTCCATTTAAAAAAAATTAAGTCTCAAAAACTACTTAAAAATATCATGTCTAATATTGTTATAGTACTTAAACAAATAGCACATAAACATTTTTACTGTGTAGGCAAGGCACATCTGATTTGCAAGGATCTCCCCCCAACCAGCAACTTATGCTCAACGCACTTCAAAGTGGATTTTCTATGTCTTGGTTGCCATGCTAATTTCCTCTGAGAAACCGATAGACCTCACAACACATGACCCAGATTTGCACCCACACAGCCTGGTCCCATTAAAGCATGTTTCCACATCTTAGTTTATGATGCGTGTGACACAACTTGAGAGCCTTTTAGAGCTCCTTCAAACATTTAAAACTCCTTCAGGGTAATGTCGATGTTAACTATAATGAAAATGTACAAATCATACCACCACCAACAAATCATTTTAATTGTTATAAACAAAACCATCACTGAAATAAATGAGCTCATCCAAGTACTGAATCACCACCTGATTTACTTACTAAATCACAAGTCTGCTTGAAATTATGAATTGTTTTGTTCACCCAAGTTTTGGGAAACCATTACTGACTCGTTTCTTATATGACAACATGTAGTTAAGGATGCACATTAGCAGGTTTTTTACACTTTAATTTGAATTATAACAATATTCAAATAAACTGCTAACACTTTACAATAAGTTTTCATTAGTTAATGCATTAACTAATGCTAACCATGAACAATGCATTTGTGCTGCATTTGTTCTTCATTTGTTCTGTGTTAACATTAGTTAATAAAAATATAGTTGTACATTATTTGTTCATGTTAGTTCAGTGCACTGCTTAATGTTTTTAAATACATTTTAAATTAACATTAAAAAAGACAAATAAATGCAGTAGAAGTGCAATTCATTATTAGATCATGTTAACGAATGTAGTTAACTAATGTCTTGTTTTTTTAATATATAATGTATCAACCAGGGGGCGTTTTAACAATTTGAACTGAAGCAAAAACAGTATTCTGTCAGAAAAACGGATTCATGAAATGCACACCTAAAATGTATTTTTGGCTCTGCACCCTCGACACCTGCCGTTAAGCACATTAATAAGAAATGCCTTCAACGCCACTGCTGTTGAACATAGACAGAGACCAATTCTCATATACTCACGTATATCACTATATTACTGAAAGCTTCCCAATCTCTTGTGTCCGTTCACATCTGGAAACACATCATGTTTAAATGAAACATTTTGGCTTGCATAGAAAGTCTTGTAAATCCTCAGTTGTTTAGCTCTTGTTGTGAGCTGCTGTATCGGTCTGATTTCGCCTCTTTTCTTTTTGAGCTTTGTGTTTATTTCACTCCTGGGGGCATAGCTAAATGTTTTCATGAAGTACATTTGTCAAGGGTCACCAGTGGACTTTCCACTGAATATATCAAATCTGTACTTGACCAACATTTTTCAAGCCAATGCAAAATAAAAACTGACAATTTTACCTGACAGAGACATATTTCAACTCAAGATCTACAATCTTGTCTCAATCGCTGGGAAAGAAGAGCTTTTATTTACAATAAAAAAATATAAAAACTCAACCAAAACTACCCCGAGGGGGAAAACATAACTTGACTCGACTGAACTTGACACGACTAGACTATTGCTGACAGACAGCAACAAGTGACAATTCAATGACATAAGAATTAGACAGTGCAACAACGATGAAGCTGCATAGGACAGCAAACAAGGAGAATAAATAGGGAACACACAATGCAGGTAAATGAGGGAGAACAGGTGGGGCAAATCAAACCAATAACGAGGAAACAAGACAGGTGGGGTTACACAATGACAGGACAAAAAACATGATGACATGAACACGCAGCCAATGAGAACACTCAAAAGCGTGTTCACACAAAACAGGACGACATGAAAGTGCACAGTCAGTAAAAACACAAGCTGCACGCAACATAGCACAAGACAAGTCATGAACATGAAAGTACGCGGCCGATGTAAACATAAACCGCGTGCTACACAACAAAACACTCGGAGAAGAGAACGCGCGACCACAAAACAGAGTGCACGAGTGAACACAAATCTTGTGCACTCACAACACAATACAAACACACGGAGCATGAATGTCCGAATCCCAGCACAAAACGATTTCTGCTGCAAAGAAAGAGCACATACAATATACTTTAGACATAAACTCATGAATCTGACCATTCATTCACTCAAATGTATACAAAGATGTTTGCATAGTAGTTTGGATGTCTAAGGACACTTAGTTCTGCATATTGATTTCTCAAAAAGTCAAACACGTTTGTAATGACATAAGGGTGAGTAAGTGTTGACATAATTTTCATGTTGGACAATCCAATAAACGCATAATACACACAAGAAGACCCCACAACTGTAGCTTTAATTAATTTAATTAAGCTTTTAATTACTATGTTATTTCAGCCAAATAACCAAAGCTATCCAGGTTATGTAGCCTTCAAGCTTGGCTGTATGCTTTTTTTTTTAAGTAGTTGGTGGCATTCACGCAAACATGAACCCTGATCTCCCTGCCAAGGACAAAGAACATACAATGCATAATTTATCCCTAATTAACATATCAGACTTAATTTCTGTCTGCTTAAAAAGTGTCAGCCGGGGCATAGCAAAAAAAAGTATGTTCATTATGCTCAATTAGGTTTTGGTGATTAAATTGTTCTGGAAACATAAACCCTCAACACTCCACAACACGCACAACTATTAGCCTGTAAATATGTGCTAGCTAGCCCTAAGTTCAAAAGATTAAGAAAATATATGAGTGATCAAAACTAGACAGAACTTAACTTAACTTAAAATAAGAATATGTGATCAGATAATATAAAATGTTTGACTGTTTGTAATGGCACTCTAACATCCATGGTTGGATATGAAAAGAGGGTGATAAAAATCATTATACTGCTGGAGCATATAATGAAAATAAAGTACAAGAGAGCTGAGTTATTAAAATCTTCATTGTGAGCTAAATTTAGTTGATATCTTACAGATTGATAATGATTATTAATAATAGAGGATTTATCACTGTAGGTTACAACTCAGATTCACTCACTTACAAATGTAGAATTACTCTTAGAAAGACATCCAATATGAATGAAGCTGCTGACTGCCTTGGTAAGAGCATGATGGGAAAATAACATCCTTGGGGCTGTTCCGAGATCAAGCAATTTAGGCACTCACCCACAAACCCAGTGACAGCACAGCTGGATCTCTCTTTTATCTCCCACCCTCATTACTGTGTACAGCAAAACATTCAGTTACGACCAATAACTATCAGCATGAATATGGGCAGTTTGCATTAGTGCTCAGTCTGACTCGAATCAAAATGAAAGTTAGAATGACACAAAACTATACTAATTCTTAATGACATGCAAAACAATGGGTACACATCAAATGTCAGTAAATCTACAGCATAATTGTGCAAATGTATTTGTTTGTAAATACAACAAATTTACATTTATTAAAAATAATCACATTTATGAATACATTTGCATTACATTATGCAATAGGCAGCTGATTAAGTAACACTAGAAGTTTATGCATTTCCTATGAAACCCCATTGCACCAACATCCCCCTTGAGCTACAGGAAAGTGCATAATAAATGTAAGTATAACTGATGAAACTATTGAAATCAGTCATTTTTGTTCAGGACGTGGAGAGCACTTGCTAAGATTAGAATTAACTGAGCAAAATAACTGCCAAGATTATGCAGGATGTGTTAGAAAAAACAAATACAACAAACTAATATATAATTCAATATAGGGATCAAAACAAGCATATGTAGCAAACGATCTAATGATAACTATCTTCAGAACATGAGGTGGTCAATTACGTTGCTGCTTTTATAAAGATTAAATCTAATTAATTGAATGTGTAAAAACAAATTCCAATGTGCAGGACACTGATTAAAAAAATACTGCTACAAATTGTATAATTGCACAATCCTTTATTACTTAATTACAAAAACATTAACACATTTATGTTTTACAGTGGATGAGGCTCAGGGGAGTTACCGTAAGACACTCACACACAAGCAGTATAATGCGTTTATGCTTTACAGTTCTGCAGATCTGATTGTTTTTGCATGTTTCTGCTGAAGAGAATTTCCCTCCTCCAACAAACACCCACCCACCACTCATACGTACACCCCCTAAAACACACACACACACACACACACACACGGTTCCAGTTGCAGAAACACAAAGCATTATTGTTCAAGTCCGAGTTAGCCAGAACCCACACAGTCCTGTTAAGGCTTGCATGCAGCTGAAAACACCATCATGAACATGAGTCGGGTGTTTGTATATGCCACTGAGTGACTGAGTATAATATTTGGAAAAAAAAAAAAATTCACAGTATCCTTAAACATTTCATGAACAAATAAACAGGTTTGTGTATGTGTACTTACCTAAGAAAGTACATACATGGGTTAAGGTTCGATTTAGAGGTAGGTTCAGGGCTAGTACCTAGTTATTAACCAGTTATTGTAAGAACTATAACAAGTACATGGTATGTACATGGGAAACAGGACTGTAAATAAATTGCTACCAATAAAGAGATAGCAGAAATATTAGAAAATATGGACTTCATTGGTAATGCCAAAAAGTACTAAAGTTTTGAGAAAAAGATTTAATAACCTTAAGGTGATTCTGCCCTCCTAGCATTAAATAAAAAAAATACAAAACCAACGACAGGTTTTCAAACTGCATGGTTTGACACACACTGGTTGGCCAAACCAGTGAACGAGTCAATGTTGCTGTGTTGGATTGATGGGGAATGTCAAACAAACAGAGCGTTGTTTTAAAAATGCCATGGGATATTTGGTTAGCTACTTGTGATGAAATATTAGCAACGAGAGACATTAATGTCTGGTACAAGGGTGTGGTGTTTTGTATATACTTGTTAGTGCTGCTTTTGCTAATGCATTTGAGAACTTCCAGCTGGTGGGAGAAAATAATGTAAAAAAAAAAAGAGAGATTCAAATCAAAAGAGATCAAAATTTTAAATACTAAACATTTAAACACCCAGAAGAGAAGTGACAACCATATTTAGCTGTAAAAAGGGGCACACATAGTAACATATATTAACTCTTTGCCGCCATATTTGAGGTATTACTGTCACGGTCTTGTCTCGCGTTGTTCCCTTTATGTATCTTCCAGGTCCTGCATGCTCCCTCCTGCGTTCCCATGTCTTTGACTCTTGTTGACGTTGCTTATCGTTGTCTCCTCTGTTGTGTGTGGATGCCGTTATCTCCTCGTTCCTAAGTATCCCAGAGTGTTCTTAGTACTTTTAGGTTATTTAATGTGTTTTGTTTTCTCGGTTTTGAATAAAAGTGTGTTCAGCTGGAACCTGTTCCTCCTCGTTGATTCTTCGCCCCGCACACGTTCCCAAAATGTAACAATTACACTTGGCAAGAATAATTTGAGGGATACACTTGAGGGAATATACACACAGGAGAAGATGAGACACAGGTGACAAGACTAACAAGATAAGTGACTGACGCGACAGGTGAAGGAAATGACACTGGTAAGCACATGGAAGGAAAAAGGAAGAGGGTGGACAGGACTGTGACAATATGAACATGTAGTAAATTAATGCCACTCAGTACTTATGAGCAAGTACAATGTAACAGTGTTTGGCAAGTGTAACTGAAAGATTTTTTTATTACAACTAACTAATAAAAAGAGATTTATCACTGCATGGTAAATGTTAAAAGCAGAACTACATACAAGCAAAACAAACATCCTGCCAAAAGAAAAAGTAATAAAGAAAGAAACAAGTAGTCCTCGTGAGAAAAAACACATTGTGCTGGTTAATTGTCCTTTTCTGAACATTCAAGTGCTTGTGGGTTTGCTTGAGTGAACTGAAACTTTCATTACCCTTGAGCCAACCTCTGCTAACCCCCCACAGTGACACACCACACACAAACACACACACACACGTCCTCAGGGACACGTTTACAACTTCTTGCTATTCCCATCTCTCTGCCTCATCACCCATTCCATCTCATTCACACTAGAGGCTCTGTTCTAAAGTCACTAGATGCTCTGCATTCACTACTTACATTTGGGTCAATGCACATGAACAGGTGCAAGAAATCTTTTTCGATGTCTTGAGAGCAGATTATAGCAGCTAACCAGCCTCTGTTTTTTCCAAGAAGGAAAAAAAGCACCTGGACTAGACTTTTAACATGTAATGCACAACTGAGGTTAATAGCACACATAATCTGCTATTAACCAGTTATGTTTGAGAATAGTGCATTGAATATGTTTACGAAAGAATAACAAACACATCAGAGTGGTGTAATTAACTTTTGTTGAAAGGTAATTTGCTAAGCTATGAAGAAAAGAACCTCATACCGAGTACTATTATTGCAGCCCTGGAGAGAAAGACAGCGAATGCCAGAGAAAAATGGAAAGTGAACCAGGGTGGAATTAAAAACAAAAGCACAGCTGGAGGCCTGAAAAGCATTGTGAACATGTGAGACACACAAGACCCTTAGAGCACAATAGACAACTACTGGAAACCTCTGTGACTTTCACCAAGAAACTTTCTCTTTCACAGCTGTATTCAGGGAGGTCAAGCGGTGCACTTTTAAATGGGATTTAGACTGGTTAAGGTTGAGGTATACTTTTAACTTCCCTTTCTTTTGTGGCAAATGTAACTGAACAACTCCATACCAATTTGAGCGTGATTGTTCATTCATAAACTGTAATATTAGTTATTGTTAAGATGCGTCTGGGAACAAAGGTCAGGCACTGCAAGCATACCTACCCAGAAGGACCCCCTCTATCCTTTTCTTCTTGGCTCTTTTCACCCTTTCTTAGGAACTCATTCAAGGATGGATAAAGCCTGACTCAAGCTATCCATTCACTTATCCACCATGCTGAAAGAAGGGAAGAAAAATTGCAGAGCCTAACATTCAAACCAACTTATTCTTTCCAAATGACTGTCTTGCCCAACATGTATTCGTTTTTCTGTTTTCTCTCACTAAATTCACATTCTCAATTATTATTTTTTTCATATTATCTGTTTATTTAGTGCTGCGTTGATTCTTTTTGGACACTCTTGCTTTTTCCTTCACTTGGCTTTCACCCGCTTGTCACTTCTGAGAGACATGAAGGTCAATGGAAGTTCCACTAGCTGCCTCTGCAGGGTTCATTTTTGTGGGTGTATGAGTTTGTGTGCGTTGGAGGTGCTGCTTTGGCATTATGATGGATGATGAACTTAGAACCAGGCTGTGTATTAGAAACAGGCTGTGCATCAGTGCTATGGTCAGTTAACTTGATGCCTACTTGATGCCAGGCCTAATTCTGTCTTTCTCTGTGTGTGTGTGTGTGTGTGTGTGTGTGTGTGTGTGTGTGTGTGTGTGTGTGTGTGAGTGAGAGAGATTCATATCCAACTAAACCAAGTTAAGGAAAATGAAAAAGGAAAAACACCCGATGAGCTCACGCTGTCTTCCATTATCTCACAGTCTCATACACGCACATATAGGTCACACCCACAGTTTGTGAGAATGAAGCTGCAAACAGTCTTGTTAGGCAAAAGATTTACAGAAAAGGAAAGGGGGACGGACAATATGCAGGATGTCCAGTTCTAATGACGTCCAGATGGAGCAACCACAACTATCTGTTACTAAAGGACAACTATAAAAGTAAACTCTTTTAGACATTTTATGCAAATTTAAAGTTCATTCTCCAAGGATATAAGGAATAAAATAATAACAGGACCTTTCTAGGAGAACGTTTTATGTTCGGTTAAGGTATGTGTCAGTACATGTCAAGTAAATAATCCAATCTAGACTGGACAGTCTAGATTACACCAAAAGAAATGGACTACTGGTAACAATTTTTCCTATGAAGTGACCCAACTGGATCACAGCAGAGAGTGAGATACTAGCTGAATCTAATATATACATAGTCACTCTAACTTAGTCCATATTCTTCAATGCTTGACTTGAAGAGCTCAGAAATCTGCAACAACCACAAACTGTAATTCTCTCATGCAGTTTGTGATCAAATATAATGAAACTTTAAAAAACTGTTATCACTAATTAAACTATTTAAGTTTGTGTGTGAACATGATATGGAACCTGTGATGTATCTGCACATTCCAGTGAGTGTGCATGTATTCATTATAGAATCTGAACTGATTGTTTTGAATACCGGTAGTTTTTACTGCAAGCACTAGTTATGACTAAAAAGCTGGTCCACCAATGAGAGACTCCACCTTGTGACCTCTCACTGTGTTGCACCAAATTTAGCAACAAACTATTCATTTTATTGTACTGGTAGCGAGAGAAACACACCCAGCTCTTCACTCCTATTAATAAAGTCTTTTTGTGACACAGCACTGCAGATGGCCAGCGCACTCTATAAATAATGCTTTATCTGGGCCACGAGCCGAGAGACAGTCATTTTATGTGTACAAGAGATGCACTTCACTAAAACTCAACCACATGAAGAGATGGAGCAACCTGCCTGTGAAGGTACAAGTACGGTAAGAGAAAAAACGTTACAAGCATTCACAATCTAGAGATGCTCAAAGTGATGGGTCTGAGCTGTGAAGATGTAGCTTTACATTGCTGTCAAGGTATAGTGGATGGATAATTCAGGATTGCCCAAGCTCTGGGGTGGTCTACAGCCCACAGGCAGCTCTGGATTTAATGTTCTGATAAGACATCATATCTCTATTCTCACACCCTAAGAGACTTCAGATGTGCAGTGCCAAGGATTGAAATCAAGGAGAATTTGACCTTTGCTAACGGTAAAACATTTCCAGTAATGCATTGCAATTCTATAATCTAACAGATTTCCTTCAAGAACACAAAGACACACAGACTTCAGAGTTTAACGTTACATGGCTTGAGATCTAAGCACAGATTCAAATATTGCAAGGAGTCTTTCTAATTCCGTATGGTTCCAAATGATTGTTAGTTTAAATAAAGACTTTTTCATAACTGTCATGCTCACTAATAAGAAAAAAAATTTATGGTAAAAAGTAAAACCCTTACGAAGAAACTGAGGACAGAGACAGAGAGAAAACAAGCGGAGTCAAAGGGAGGGGTGACAAAGACAGACTGAATACAAACCAAAACCCAACCCATTCTCATTGGATGAGCTGCTTAAGACTTGTGGGGGCCCTGCATTCTCACCATCTCTCCTTTTCTCAGAGAGTCCCTCTGTGCAGTTTCAGAGTCGTTTCTCCTGAACCATCTAAAGAAAATGGGTGAAATACTACTTTTAATAAATATTGATAACTATAAATAATAAACCGGCTTGTTGAGGAATTACTTCACTTTTCACCAAGGGAGCCAGCAACAATTCCTTGCACCCTAAAACAACTGTATCTTAACCCAAAGAAATGTTTGGAACGTATGGTGCTCAATTTATCTATAATAGCTGTCAAGTATTAGCTAAAAAAAAAACTGAAAGTCATTGTAAGGTTTGACTGTTTTTATCAGCCAACTTGAAGTCGACTGCGTGTTTTGGCATTCAGAAGTGTCTGAACATGTTTACTATTCACTCAGCCTCAGGATTTGTATGGAGCAAGAAAGTAATGGTTATCACAAGCTACACGAGGCTGATTCATACATAAGATTATGTAATTTTGTACTACCCTTGGCCTACTTTGTTGTTTTGCTCTATCAATAGAAATGAAAGATCGCTATTATACAAAACACACACACACACAAAACACTCAAGGTACACATGTGAGATACATTAGGCTGTAATGTTTTTTCCTCGCATGTAGTTCCCATCCAGCCAAGGCCTGTAAAGTAGGCTACAAACTAGGTCACAGAGTTCTGTTTCAGAATTTTGAATACTTATCAAAAACAAGAACATTAAACCACTTTTTGCAAAAGTGTAACATCATTTACACAGCCGTTAGTTACAGTTTGATTGGCCAAGTGGCATGAGCGCTGATATGTACATCATGCTGCCTTCCAGTACACTTGGAAATCCCCTACTTCCAATGAGAGCATTTAGCTTTGACAAGCATTCAAGACTGTTTTATTTTTATTATTAAAAATAAATACTAATTGTAGCATTTAACAAAAGTGCTACATTTAGCAGTTAGTGTAGCATTTAATAAAAACATGTATTTTGCGTAAAGCAATCCATGCAAGGTGAGATTAAAGTCTGCATGAAATTGAGACTGTGACGTGTATCCGAGTGAATTGGATTCTCAAACAAAGAAGAAGAAAAAAAAAGTATGGCGGGATTAGATTGCTGTCTATTGCTAACTGCTCCAATCATGTGTGAATGACAGATTTTTGGATTTGAGTGATTTTTGTCCCCCTCCATACCACCCCAACCCACAGGTCGTTGCAAGGGAGAGAGGAGAAGTTAATGTTTTTGTTTAAAAGGTTACAAGTGCACATTCATTTCATTTTTTTCTTTCTTTTTAAGTTGTGCACAGATAAATCGTTTGGTTGAGGGGATCAAGGTACTGGCGTCTGGATTATTTCTGCTTGGAGCAGGGTTTTTCTTAGCGGAAATTAAAAACCTGGGACTGGAGCCGGAGCGGAGTGATAACAATCCTTTGAAAGTGAAGAGGAATTTGCTGCAGCTCTACTAATACTCGCTGACAAGTCAAATGTTTTGGCTTTGTTTAGAACAAATTCGCATAGAGGAATATGTACAAACTGTAAAGCCAATTTACCCTTTTTATTAGGCTATATGGAGCGGTTGTATAAAAGCGATATCACTCCAGCTGGTGTTGCTGCTGTTCTGTTAATCGTACTAATATACACCAGATTTCTCACCCGCTCGATGCTGGTTAGATTATAATATCTCTGTCCGAAAATGCGTCTCTGCGAGACAGACAAATGCAGGACACAATGCGCTCGAGTGGAAACACCTTGAAACGTATGACTTTAGGACGAGTAAATTAACGCAATCTATACTTTCCTCTTACATGCGTACAATAACAGTTTCAGCGGAGTCTGTTGAATCCTCGAGTGTCTCATGTTAACCTTGCGCAGTGTGAAACGACACAGTAGAAGGCGATTGAAAACGCATAGCTGTTATGAACAGGTTATATGTCAACGAAAACAATCCCACTCCGTATGACAGAAACCGAAGGAAGCCTGCAAGATTTTCCCACTCATATTAAACACATTCACACACAGCTGCTGATAAACATCGCCTCTGGCATACAAACAGCACATGCTCAACCCTCATATTAGCGTATTCATTTTAATGTAAAAAAAAAAAAAAAAAAAAACTCAATACAGCACGCGCATGATATTTAGAAAAACTCAAAGTGCCAATGAATGAGAAAGGAAAAGAGCAGCTATACACGGCTTTTTGATAAAATACCCAAGTATCAACTTTTTATGAAAATGCATTGTTTTGTGGTAGTGCCATTGATTAAAAGTCCTTTATGACAAAGATATAACCTTCATAAGAAAAACAGACATAGGCAACTTATCGCTTTAGGTCATGGCGTGAATGCCTGGTTCCACATCTCTATCGCCAAAACAAACTCCTGTCATCGATATAGATTACACTCGAGTCCACGAGCACTCACCTTCCGGCGTTACTTCTCCACGGGCGATCTGGAAAACACTTCCCAAAGTGTGTAAAACTAGAACAGTTCCCACAAACACATCGAGCGTGCTTGAACCCGCCATATCAGATATCCACTGAGGCTGGTGTCCTCAGCTGTGTTGCTCTGCCGTCGCCAAAGAAAATGTGAAATAAAGACGAGCCGCGTCTGGTCAGACTGTGATCATTCCGCGCTCCCGCTCCAGTGATGCGAGGGCTCGCGCTCCCGATAACGCGTTTCCTTCAGACTCCACACACAAACCAATCCTAGCAGAGTTCACGATAGTCTAGAAAACAGACCAGTCTAGCTCGTCTCTTATCACTGCACTCACCGCGAAACCAGGAGGTGTAGATGGCGTCACACATGTACCACCAATAGTGTCCTGACTCTGACTCGCACTGGGGCTTCACAGACGTGAAGTGGATTTGGAATAAGACGGTTCACTTACTCAAAAAACATTAGACCAAACATGTCACGCAAATTAATCTGCCATTCATTTATATAAAATCAAATAGCAACTGTTTAGATCCACTTTAGAATTAACAGAAATTATTATTCACTAGAATATTACTTTAACACAAAATACAGTTTCATTAATTTTTACTCTTTGCTTTATCAAATTAAATAAATACATAGTAAACAAAATATAAACATTATAATATGTTGTGACAAAAGAAAAAATGTTTCACATGTGTGTCCCTAATTTTTGTCACCATAATCAAACCAGAACAAATACAGTAAATGTAACCAAAGACTTGTTTTTTTTTCTTAATAAATAATTGAGCTGTGAACAGGTTGAAAAGAGAAAGCCCAGAAAATTAATATAATACCTAAAAAAAATACTTATTCCTCTATAGATAGATAGAATACTTACAAAAATGTATAAAAATATCAGTTTTGCTTTGACCCATTTGTCAAGAACTAGTGATTTAGCCTATTACTAACTTGTATCCTATGCATGATAATTATGGATCAGAACGGTTTAATTGCTTTTTTTATGATCGTTTAATTGCTCAAATGATTGTCCTTGATGTTAGTGCATTAAATTTGGTAAAGATTGCCCAAAGGCAATGCAAGGCAATGGAGGGGGTGAACAGGGGGATCATTAATGTTTTGGGAATGGCACTGGCAGGCTTTTCCACACTGTCTGCCAAGCAGAGTCCCTCTAGAGGACTGAGAGGCAGTGAGCTGTGGTTGAGCGCTAACCACCTCCCTCTGCTCCTACATATCAGGACAAGCAGCCTAGCAAAAACATTTAAGGATGAAGCATGCTAAAGCCGCCACATTAGCATTCCAATTTAAACACCCTTACAGTGTCACATCAAGAGCCAAAACACGTAGAAAAGCTGACTGAAAACCTTGGTCTCGGATCTGAGGACCTTGATTTACTGAGCTCATGTTTATGACAGTATTTCTTTGATAGGGGTTTGCAAGGTAATGTATTTAACCAATCAAGTTCCCAAGATGTGATCTAGAATCCTCTTTGAACTCCACAGTAACTGTAAAACTAAGTATGTGTTCATACATGATGCTTTAACAATAACAATTTAGGAAGCCACAATCAGAGTCAATTACAAATGTATGTTCATGTAATGAAACAAGTATTTATGAGTGAGTCATTGAATCATCCATTCAAACCGATAAAAAAATCAAATTAAGGAAACATGTAAAACAATAGATAGCTCATATATCTGACCGGAGTGGCTACATTTACATATAATCCAGTTTAGTACATATTTACAATTTAGTAATCAGATTGACGGCTAAATCAGACTGAATATACTGGTAATTTTAGGTCCATTTTATGTTGCTTTACAAATTCAGTCGAATGCGACTGAAAATGTAACTGTCAGGTTTGAGAGAGCGAGGACTCAGAGATGCGGGTGAAAAGAACTTTTAATACAAAATAAAACAAAATACAAACACAAACCACCCCGAGGGGGAAAACCAAGATCAGACTAGACAGAACTAAGACTGGACTACGACTTAACTAGACTAGACTAAACTACAGACTTGACTGGACTGGACTGGACTGGAAAACACTCACAGGAACAGACAAAGTAAGGACAACGACGCAGCACAGAACAGCAGACAAAGATGGAATATATAGGGAGGACATTGGGAAGTATACGAGGTAAAACAGCTGGGATAAATCAAACTAATGACAATGAAACAAGACGGGCAGGTAACAGACAAGACTTGAACATGTAGCCAATGCGGAGGCGCATTGCTGCATATTCACATTAAACAAAGACGACGCGCAGCTGGTGACAACCAAACTGCAGCGTGACAGAAAACAACATGAAAGCACGTGGCCGACGTAAAGACGAACCGTGTGCTTACGACACAGGACAAGGACACGAGAGCGCGCGGTATGAGCAGAGGACGGACAAGGACGGACACAAGAGTTATGAATGCCCGAATCCCGATCCAAAACCGAAACTGAACCAGACCCAAGTATCGGGACCGGACATCATAACTCGTACAAAAGACGTCACAGACACGCGTGCGCGGCTCGAATCCTCGACGCCGTGCGCACACACACCAAACACGAGACATAACGGTAGTGTCAGAGCTCTGCCACAAAACCAAGAAATGACTACTAGACCGAATGTGACAGAACCCTGACAGTAACAAGCAGTGGAGTATCGATGCATGATCTCTATCTGCTGTTAGTCGCTCACCAGCAGGAGGCGCCAGAGGCTGTTGAGGGCCATCCGTTCACCAATTCAATTCAATTCACAACAGCGTGTCTAACATAACAGGTTCAGATACAAACAACAACTGACCACTGAGAACTAAATACACACTGTGATGAACAGAAATGAGGAACAGGTGTGATGGTGATGAGTGTCTATGTGACTTATGTGCAGCGGGAAACTGGATCAAAGACTGAATGAAAACAAACTAAGGGTCTCTGTGATGTGAGGGTGTAGCAATGAACAGTTAAGCAGATGAGCCCAGAATAGAAACTCAATGCACAAAGTTTCACATTAAGCAGGTATCTTACCTGGATATAGTATGCGCCACCAATAATGTTTATACTGAGTTTGGTCTTGTATCAGTCCATTAAGCCATGTTAAGCATTTTTCACATCAATCGCTGTAAACGCATATGTACTGGCTCATCACAAATACTTGACAGTTGCTCCATTTCTGCACATCCTTTTATGCGAATGAATGACACTCTCCCTCAGTGGTCCTGGTCTTCGTCAATAGCCTCTTGCACCACATGGATCGGTACGCCACTGCGTTTTCTGCAGTTCCTGGATGTGCCATGTTGAATCTTCTGTAGAATTTAAACCACTGAATTTGTGGAAACGAAGTGAACGTGAAGAAAAATGGATCGAAAATTGCCTGTCGAACATAATAGGTTGTATTTTTAAACGAACCGATTATTTTGGAAGTGTGTTCTGAAAGGTGATCATGGATTGTTAAATTTTTTATAATTATAATGTGTGTAAAATATTTTTAATCTAAATACTCACAGCTTAAATATATGACCGTGTTGAATTTCAACCCAGTGAACCCTGCTAATAGTTAATGCTATGCATATGTTTTCAATTAGTGCAAGTAGTTTCTTGAACAGGGGCCTTGACTCTTCATCACTTCATTCAGAGAAACACTGCTTGACTTTATTTGGCTAATGTTTGGTGAAAATTGTCCTGAGTATTATGTCAAAATTTGGACATATCTGTCTGTTTGGAAACATCCTCAAATGTAAACAATTAACAAATAAAGGAGCTTTTTTTTTAGAACTATGGCTGGAGTAATGGTTATTCTAAATTAATATAAAATCATTTGAATTAGCAATTAGAAATTTGAATAAATTTATAAAAAATAAAAATAAAGAAAAGCCTTAATCAATTAACAATCATGTATTCAGTTTAGTTAAAGGGCATTACTAACAATTATATAAGAATACTACAATCTTTTTCTGGTGCTTCTCATTCAGTTTCTGAGTAAGAAAAAAGCAACAACTGAAACACTGAAAGAGATAGAGAGATAAAGAAAGACATTCAAATGTGGATTTGATGAATGGACTAGTTGGCTGCATATTTTTATTCCGCTGAGATTCAGATGAACGGACTGTGCGTTTAAGCGCAATAATGAAACACCTCTGTGCAAATGTGAGCGTGTGTGTCTGTGCTTGATGAATATCATACTGTCTCTCTCTATTAGTTTTTACACCTCAGCAATACTGGAAAACGTCTTCAAGGAAAGGTAATTTCCTGCCTCACACACTGTTAATAGAAAAATCCCAGCTGTCTAAATGCATAAAACAGGACAGGGAAGTTCCAGCTTGGAAAACAAAATATTTCACTATCAAAACGAATGAAAAAGACAATAAGATAAATGCAGATAAATTAAAAGAAACAGCTGTAGTTTTAGGGGATTCAAGCAAGGAATTGTCTTATTCACAGTAACCAAATCAATACTGTCCTGACTATCCTGTAGTTCAAACAGAAGAGTGTGGCACTTGCAACAACAGAGTTGTGGGTTTGATTCCCAGGGAAAGCAAGAACTGATCATTAGAATGTCAGTGTGAAGCTTGAATGCAATGTAAGTCGTTTTGGATAAAAGCATCTGCTAAATGCAAAGATGTAAATACATGTTGAATAATAATAGAATTCCAATGGTATATATTTTCAGTATCATATTTATTATTATTCTTTCAGACATTTTCTAAAGTCTAAGCTCTAATCAGATTATGAAAAGTACAAAGTTCTGTAGATTGTAAAGAACAAATGGCTGTAGCTGACACTAAAAATGTGTAACAGTTTGTAAAAGTTCAAGCTTGACTTCAGATCATTGTACAGTGGAGTTCGGTTATGTCGACGGCCTCGGGGGTTGCAAAAAAGCATTGAGATAACCGATGTTCGAGATAACCCATATAACATATATATGTTATATTACATATAATTATAAATTATGAATATCATCCCCCATCCCAAAGCACTCACAGGTCCTCGCGCAGCAGCCGCTCCCAGATGCAGGGAGAGCAGGAGATGTTCACTCCTCCACGTGCAAATGAATCACGCATGTGCGGGAAGCCGCCACTGGCTGATTACGCAATGGCAGTACGAGATGTAAAATGTTCTGTGTCTAAAAAATAATTAAATCACTGCACAAAAATAAATCGCTGCATTTGTTTGACTCACACAGCCTCAGTCATGCACTCTCGTCCACTGTGTGTGTGCGCCTCTCTGTGACAAAAGCCAACTAGCTGGCTTGCTTATGTCTCAGTCAAAACTGTACACCCAAAAATACAGGAAGGAGTGGGAATCAAACCCTGAATTCCAAGGTGAAAGCTGGTTAAAGCCGTTTATTGGTGATAATACACAGGCATACTTGTTGAGAAAGCACATTAGGCAGGCAGAACGCAATAAAGTATGCAATCGCGTGATGACCTCACGAATATACAAATTTACTCATGACGTCACCTAGCGACATTTAACGACTTTTTGGCCAGGCTTTAGCAACTTTCCTTTGAAAATAGTTGGCAACACTGCGCTCGAGTCACCAGATAACCATGTGAAGTGGCAAATTTGTCCCTCTTTTGTGCTCGAAATATTAGATTTCCGCGACATAAAAGAATCGACATAACCCACAAGAAAATTCTAAGACAAATAGGGAGTTTGGCGGTTCCACTTCAAAAACGTCGACATAATAGGATTGCCGAGTTAACCGGCGGTCGAGATAAGTGAACTCCACTGTATATTTCTAAATGATACTGCTGTGTCATCTCCAGAAAAAACACAACATGTTGGGCCTATTGATGTTCATGTAATGTGCAGCACATTTCAGAAATCCCTTTTGTATGTTTTTAATGGATGCATAATTCTAAAACCAGCTTCACATTGAGTGCAACAGTCTGACTAATGTGTACATTCTTTTTCAAATAATCACGCTTATCATGTTTCAATTCTTTGTACAAGCTATGATAAATCAAAGCATTTGTTTTGACTTCTGGTAAAAAAAGAGAGCCAGAAATAAAAGGACAAAGATTGCAGGAAGAAAAAAAACATTACAATCTGAAAGTTTAAAGCACTGAAAAATCCAGTTCATTATTGAACATTTACAGCTTTTGGTATAGTGTCCTGGTACACAAGAATTATCCTTTTCACTTAAACACTGCAACAGCACAGTTAACTCTCTGTTCATGTTTTGTTATCATTATAGATTTCAATTTTATCATCTGACAAAATGTGGTCTGCCTGACTACAAAAAGGAGATTAAGTAGTGATTGAATGCACATTTGAAGTAATGAAAATACAATATTCTCAAAACCACAGAGATATGGATGGAGAGCAGACTATGAAAGCAAAACAATCTCTGAAATGGCAGCCTGAGTCTATATTAGATTTGATAAACCTTCCCGGATTAATGTTATATTGTGGTCATCTAAAGTATTTCATTTTTAATAAAGCTATGGTTTTCTTAGCTTTCCCATTAGTTTTTGTTAGAGATTGTTCGGCATTGTTAAGAAACAAAAAACATGATGTAAAAAAAAAGACAAATTGTTTTGTAACTAATGAACATTTGCCTTTGCCATGGTTATGTATCTGTTGTTGTTGAACCTACATTGACATTTTATCAGGAAATGTTAAAACAAGCACCGAAAGTGTTGTTTCTTGTAAAATAAGTGCCTCAGTGCCTTAAAGAGGCTTCACAACATGTGGAATGATTTCGGTCACAGATACTTATAAGAAGATCCGTTTATGACTGATATAGTTTAACTGCTTAATTCTGAACTTTTGCGTTTGCACTATTTCCCCCCAGGAGTTTGTGTAAAAAACAACCTCTAAACCCTAAGCAAGTACAATCATGTCGAGGAGGCTCAAATGAAGTGGAAAGCATTCTAAATCTATAGGGACATGATGGCCAGTGTCTGCATGTCTGTGCTTTCTTCAAGCTTCAGAACTGTTTGGGGACTTGTAGAGTGGGTTGGAGAAAGAGAGCTTGCTTTCCTCTGAGCTGGAGACCTGAACAGCACACACAAGCAAAGACAGGCCCAGATGAAAAGCACTGATTATTCTTATAGTCCATTTACACAAACTATAATTCTGGAATACTTGAGTAGCCAGTAATTGCATCTCATGATTATGATTTACATTTTCTCACACATGATTTGTCAGCTGCCTTCTCTTCTCCAGTACCTTATTTTTATTTATTACTTAAGAAGATTAAAGGTATTACTTAGGTCCTCCGATCCCAAGCCTCGGTCATATCAAAACTATAATTGCAGATAGTAAAATGGAGTGCAGCCCCATAAAATAGTGCACAGACTGCATTGTACATCATTGGTATGTCTTTTAAAAGTTAAAGTATTTTGGGGGTGAAACTGAATGGTCAATCACTATGTTAATTATGTTTCAACCGGAGTTTTATACCTTTGGATCCTCTTTCCATGGGTAAACGCTGATGTTTAGTTGAGGATGTACAGGCCACCTGGGTCTAACGTCAAGGAAGGGCAGCTGAAAAAAGAATTACCACATTAACTTAAAATGTCAGCTATATACAAACAATAATAATAATAATAATTGAATTACTATATAGCATCTTTCCAAAGTTCACAGTCAAATTACAAACAAAGTAAATTTTAATGACATTACATTAGTGCAGTGGGGGGCGCGCGTGACCCTGGGGTACATGCTTTTTTTTGCCAGGGAGTATGTTTTCTTGCACTGAACAAGAGCACCATATATGAAGTTCAGATCACCGTCCCCCTCATCCTTTGACGTGTACGATCACACCGGTGTTCATATGTGTCACGTGATCAACCACTAAATTCACACGTGTTTCACGCGATATCTGGCACTGATCCAAAAAAAGACGCGCTCAGAGCTTGTCATTTATCACAACAATTCAGTGTTTTTAACCATATAAGATTTCTTTTAGGTTTCAACAAGTTGAGCAAACAAGTTGGTGACTATTTTGAATTTTCTATTATACAGCGCTTTTTGTGACTGCGGTATGTCACGTGACAAGCATGACGCGTTGCCATGGAAACAATAAGGCGAAAGTTCCAAAAGTTCCAATAAGCGATAAGTGATAAGTGACTAAAATGGCAAAAGCAGGAATTGTTTTCGAAACACTAGGGCTCCCATTGAATTACATTTCTGAGGCAGCCCATTGACATTAATGCATAACTGAGCAAAATGTGGAGAAATCTCAGTTATCCATTAAAATATGGCAGGCTTCACTGAAAACTACCCCTCACTGCACAGGAGAGGGAAAATTACTGCATGCAGAATATAGAATACAGAGTTTAGCACTGAGTGTTACACAAACACACAAACTTGCAGGTCAATATTTCCTATCAGCAGTGTGACAGAACTCTCTCTCACACCTGCAGAGTGGTTCAAATTACTGAATAACACTGTTCGCTGGAAAAGAAGTGGAAAACAGGCAGTAAGTGGGAGAAAAAAGAAAATGGAGTGGGAGGAAAAAGAGTGTCTAGAGAATGTAAAGAGAAGCCAACATATAAAACATGGCAGGGAAAATAAAGAGCTCAATTAATAAACAAACACACAATTGTATAATATAAGCTGTCAGAGAAATCAACTCATTTGATCATGACATTTATATATCGAGGTATATGACTGACCTTTGTCGGCAAGTCAAAGGTTGAGCTATCCAACTCTTCATTAGCAATAAGACCAGAGTCTCTGTTCAGTCAAGAAAAAAAGCAGTCAATACTAACACATATACACAGACAATGTCTGATTGTGTAGCGTTCATATGAATGTGAATGGACTTACTTTTGTGAATGTCTCTTTTGAAATAACCTGAACAAAATGACTCCAGATGCAATGACCAGCAGGATTACAGCTACACTTAATCCAACACTGATAGCTACAGAGTTCAAAATCAACATATTATTGTATATATAATCTATTATTGCTGAAAAAGTAAATTTATATGCAAATAACTGTATACTCACCCATCCAATTACCTAGCTTACTATCTAATATCACAGGTGTTGTGGGAGTAAATGATTTTTCTTGGCAACGATTCCCAGTCCACTGTGACGGACAACTAGAGAAAGAGAGAAAAACGTAATTATTGCTCAAACACGCACGCACACTTTGAATGGCAGAGATAATTCAAAAGGGAATGCTGGCTCCTCAACTTTCCAAATGATAAATAAATAAATAATTTCAGGAAAATTTGCTTGGAGACATCCACATGAGCTTAATATCAGCAACAGCCTTTCTCTTGGCTCCTGTAATGAGAAAAAGACAAACATTCTCTTTGTCCTTTCCTTTCTTTTACTTTCTCCCTGAGTTTTCTTTTCCTTTTCTTGCCTGTGGGGAAGATCTTTTCACATAAAGAATGTCCTTAAGCTATTCTGAAATTAACCTCATGCACACAGATACACTAGTGTCTGCGAACAAGCGATTTAAGTAATTCTCGTAATTTATTAGCGATGACATACACCGTTTCAAAGAGAAAGACAAGGAGAGAAAAAACATTTGAGGAATAGGGGGGTTGATTCAAACGGAGAAAGATTGTGTTTCTTGGCACAAGGAGAACAGTAATTACAGAAAGCATGCTTTGGCAGTCCGCTGAAAAGTACATGTTTAAACCGAGGGCCAGGGTGCTGATACTCTTTGTATAACTCGCTCACATTTCAATGTGATATTTGACTGCCACTGTTGAACAGCATGAATAATTCAGGGAAAGATCTCCAACAGGGTCTTGTCATCCACCTGACCATGACCGACAGGTGAAGGTGGGGATTTATTTTCCCCAGGTAAAACTGAAAGTAGTTTTAGGTCTTTTAAAACATTATCACAAAGACTTTCAGCAAACACGTTTTGTAACCCAACAAAAATCATTATATACTTGACCTGTAGTTTGTAATTTGTATTAACAGCTATAATACATTTTTATATAACGTTAATAGGCATGAGAACAAAAGGAGTGATTGCGAAGATTACACATTTTATAGTGTACTTATTGTGTTAGACTTGTAATGAGATCTTGATGCATGTAAGATTGGGGACAGGTTTGGACAGCACCAACAGTGTAATTACATTAATTACAGCTGATATTACATGCAGGTATTTTTACAATGTACAATGTATAAACATGTATGTACATTATAAGTGAATTGCATCAAATTAATCATTTAAATGTCAGTAAAGTAGTAAAAGACACTTAAAGCGAGATTGAATACTCTGTTCCTTTTGAAAAATTAGTGTAAAATAGTAGTAGTAGTGTAATAGTGTGTGTATTATTAAGGAACTCACATGCACATCGGTCCATTCTCCTTTACTGCACATCTCCCTCCATTGAGACAATATCCAACGGGACACTCTAAAAGACAAAACAATGACTTGTGATAAAACATCACTGATCATCATACTGAACAATCAAGTTCTATGATGACTGCATTTTACACTATTGATTAATGCAGATGTGGGGTGATTGCATTGTGGTTTGAGTTATGGGATGGCAGCTTAAGGATACAGGTTCCAACACAGTTGGGGGCAACTCTTAACAAGAGAGTTACAGAGAGTCTTCATTTCACCCACACAGTGCACCTGGGCCACGGCTCCTTTAATCAGATGATTAAAGGGATAGACCCCTCAAGAAAGTGCCCACTTAACGAGAAGTAATACATTATGTAAATACTAAAATATAATAAGCAAATATTAACTAACTGTAAAAAATTAAATAAAAAAGTGAGATGAATGTGTGTGTTACCAAAGCAGCTTGACTCATCAGCGTTAAAAGGATGGCAGTCCACAATATTGTCGCATCGACTCTGATATGCTATGCACTCTGCAGTCGCCTCACACACTAGTTCCCCTTCTTCACATATTTTCACAGCTAAAAAGACACAGAGAGAGAATTTCATCTGTGTGCTTGTATTTCAACAGCTATGAAGAATTACAGGGCATTTTAAAAAGAGTTGTGCTTGGGTCTTACGGCATCCGTATTCATCATCTCCATCTGTGCAATCTAAAACAGTATCGCAGCGCAGTAGTGCTGGAATACAGCTGTTGTTCATGCAGCGGTATTCTCCCGTCTCACACCCTGTTTGACGAGGCGTAGTGCCAGGAACCGCGCTCGCACACATCTCCTCATCCGAGCGGTCAAGACAGTCCACCTCACCATCACAGTGCCAACGCAGTGGTATACACTGGAACAGATATAAACACTGGAAGTGCTCCATGTGGCATGTTTGTGGGATAGGGGTCACTGGACCTGAACACACACAGAAACAAAATGGTAAAACCAGTTTTCAGTTTGGGAAGAGCTGAGAATTAAAAGCAGCCAGCAGTTCTGTACCTCCGATAAAACATTGCCTAGTGAAAGAGAAGTCATCCACAGCAATGTCCGTCCACTGGTCAGCTCCCACTTCTGCCTGAATGCTCACTCTGAAGGGTGATGCATTTGATAAGACCACATTAGCATACTGCCAGCTGTCTCCATGGTTTCCACAGGTTGCCCACATTAGCAAGGGCGTTCCACTGTGGCCCACAGTATACACCTGCAATATAGTGCCCAGAATTCATAACAGCCTTCAAAGCGCAGGGTTTTCTTTAAAGATAAGTGTTTTCAATATAAAATAAAAGCAGTGGAAGGAAATTCATTGAACTTCTGCACAGTGCTCCTAAACATTTTTGTCTAAGTCCAATACTGACTGCCATGATTCAAAAGGAAGAAATTAATATACACTAACAGTTCAAGTGTTATGATCTTGAGTCTTTCTATTCGCTGTGTTCTGCCTTCTGTATACCGGCTCGGTGTATGTTTGTATTCCAGGTGAGAGTTTCCCCAAGTTAATTTGCTGGAAGCTGTGATTGGTTCTCCTCATCACCTGATCTAGCTATAAGGACCGCCCCAAACACCTAGAGAGGGCCATTACTGTGCAATCGTATGTTTGATCGTGTACCAATTGCTATTACTTCGCATCGCCTTTGTCTTGTCTAGAGTTTTGTATCCGAGATATGGTGTGTGTTTATTTTTTGTGATTGTGAGTTTAATTCTTGTTAACTTGACCCATTGTTACAATGACGAGCTCCACGCTCCCTCTGGCCACCAGAGGGAGCTATCACACTTGACACACACATTACATTTCCCAGAAGCCTGTTGTCAGGATCCAGCGCTGACAGTCTTGTCTGTTTTGTCTCTGATTAATGTCTGCTTGTCTGTTTTGTGTTTGAGCACATGGCTTTGTCTTTGTTTGTGTTTCCCATGTGCTCCTCTCGTCCCGCCTCCTCAGTTTCAGATACCACGCCCTCTTGTTTAGTCCTCGTTTGCTGAGTGTGTTCACCTGTCCCTCATGTTCTCTGTTCCCTTTATATTGTGGTTGTTTCTCATGTCAGGTCTGGTTCGTTTGTGTGAGTTTGCTAGTCTGTCTCTAGTCTCAGTTCCGTCAGTGTAATTTGCCCTTGTGCTGTTTATCGCTTGTCTTCTACGTATTGTCTGTTGGTTCCTGCCCTGCCTCTGGATTCACCCTGGCTGAGGACACTCCGGGCTCAGCAGCTGATCTGGCACTTCATCCCTACTGTGTACCCTGCCCTGCTGTTCTTCGTCAATGCACTTCCACTGTCTTGTGCCCTGTTATTGTCTGCAATGAACTACACATCACTCATCTCTGCATTTGGGTCCTCTTCTGTTTCCACGCATCGTGACACCTGTACAGTGAACTGATTACCACTCCAGCTGTTTATCGTTACACGGACTATAAAAGACTCTGTCACATCCTGATCGCGAAGTCTTGTTTTGCTACAGCTAACATTTCTGGGCATTTATTCCTGTGCCTGATGACTTGTTATTGATTCTGCTGTTTTCCCGTTTTTGATTCTGTCTGCCTGCCTCGACCTTTGCCTGAATTATCGCTCGTGATTGTTATCTGCCTGTCCTGACTTCTCCGCCTGTTGCCTTGACCACGATTTCGCCTGTCCCTGTTATCCCTGTTTGTTCCCGTTTTACTCTGCCTGTACAACTACCCTTTGTATCATTAAAGACACGCATTTGGATCCCTGCCTGTGAGTCCCTCCGTTGATTGACTACGATTTTTGGATTTTCCCATGTTTCCCATTCGTATATTTTTGTTTGTTAATATTCTTCTTTATATATTATAAATGGAAGTAGGAGGTTTGTTGCCATTTTATTTTGGTATATCTTTTCACCTTGTTTTGTTTTAGGGAGGTAGGCAAGCCAAATAGTATTTTGTTTTCTTTATTTTTTTATTTGGAAAATAAATATCGGTTGGTTATTTTGACCTTGTCTACCCTTGAAGCTAAACCCCTTGAAAACAAACTTATCATTTGATATCTTTCTGATATTGAAACTCTCAACCTTTTTCTGTTACGGCTGACCCCTATCGGTTGTAACAGAAATTGGGGACTAGTCTTAAACATTTTTCCAAAACTAATTAGAGTTTTGTCAAAGCATGATTTAAGAGCTTATGAAATTTGCTTTGTTTGTTATCATTTGCCTATGGGGTCAGTAAGATTTTATTAATAGCTTCCTCTTATTCAGCAAGAACACAATAAATTATCCATCAATCAAATAAATAAAATAATTGTTTTAATAAGAAGAAATTTTCTTGAGGAGCAAATCAGCACATTATAATGACTAATATGAAGAATCATGTGACACCAAAGACTAGAGTAATAATGCTGAAAATTCTGCTTTGTAATCACAGGAATTCATTAAATTTTAAAATATATTCAAATAGAAAACAGTTATTAATTTCTATTTTAAATTACTTTTATTGCCTTCCAAATCACAGAAATAATATTGGTGATTGATGAACCTACATAGTCACTGACATAAAGTGTTGCCTTTTGTAAAATGGAAATGTAATTTTAGTGCCAAAGAGAGTCTTCATTTTTGATCAAATAATTGCTGACTTGGTGAGACCTCTTTCAAAAACTTATTTTGTTAAAGCACATTATTCTCTCACCTTCAGAGTGCCCATGTGATGTGAGCCGTACATGTGGAACCAAAAGCGCAGATGACATATACCAACACTGGCAGGAAACTCCAGCTGAGTTATTAAGATGGCAATGTCTCCCTCTTTCTGGGCACTGGAGTTCACAAACAGGTACCCCCCTCCTCCATCTGAAAGAGTAAACCAATATTGTCTTCAAAGCATTAAATATTTAATTTATTAACAAAAAAAAATGAAATTCTTTGTGTTGATGCCAAGGTAGGGACAGAAAGCTTACGGATTTCATCAAAAATATCTTCATTTGTGTTCCGAAGATGAATGAAGGTATTATGGGTGTGGCATAACATGAAAGTAATTACAGAATTTTCATTTTTGTGAGAAATAAAAATAAAAAGTTACATTTTTTTACTCAACTGTACTTATAATTTAATTTATAATGTAAATGTTCTATATAGTAACAGTTACCATGTGGTATTTAACTTGAAACGTGAAACTTTTTTTTCTGTGTCTTGTAATATTATAGGCACTGGATTTGACTGGATTTTGAAAGGTGGGAGAGAGATCTGGATGTGAGGTTTCAATGAATTGTTAGAAAAAAATAGGTTTAATGGATTAAATGATTTGGGAAGTCCAGCATACATTCCCAGAAAGAAGTCTATCATTTTACCAGTTCTTATATAGATTAAAACTGCAAGACTTTAATATTTTTAACACAAATATTAGAAGCAATTTCTTATCTTGTCAAAAAGGAGATTATATTATTATAGTATTGTGATATAGACAGTAACAGCAAACATTAGATTTCACTGCATGACTTCACCACTTTACCCAGAGAAACACTCTGTACAGCAATTTCCTTGTTTCTTTGTCTGGCATGAAAAATCAATGGTAGCTTTAGTAAATCAATCACCTTTTAGAGGGCAAGACTCATTTTCACAATTAAAATAATGTACACTTAACACTTTCACAGAGAGACACTGATCTTTCAACAGAACAGGGCGTTAGTATGTGAGGGGCAGACATCCAGATCTTAATTACACTCACTGATGAAGTAGCTGGAAATTGGCTTTTGGTGATGGATATTTCTGAGCTCTGACCCTTCGGTTTTTAAATCATGCAACGATTTACAAGATGATTCAGACAACTGGCTTTGATTTTGTTTCATGGAAAATTCCAGTTTTTCTTTCTAATAATTACAGTGTTACTCATTGATGATTTGTATGTGTTTAATAGTCATATTTGTATTACCCAACTGATTTAAGGGCATTGTAAAGTTTAGGTTTTACTTACTGGGGCTGTGGTCAGCTGATGGTCCTGTCCCATTATGCATTCTCTCATAGCCTAAATCCCAGTCAAAGTCATCATGAGAATCCTGAGACAGCTGACAGGTCTCCTGCCAATGGCCACCAGGCATATCAAAATCACAAGCTCCCGGAGCAATCACTAACAAACCAAATGAGTTGAGATGTTAGTGCCATACAAGAGACAATGTTACTGTTATTGTAGACAATTTTAAGGTTAGTACCTTAACGTACTTACTGCAGTCTAACTCATCGGACTCATCCGAACAGTCAGCTTTACCATCACACTCCAAATGATACTCTATGCAGTCTCCATTATTACACAAGAAATCTGTGACAGCAGGGCATGAACCCGGATGGACAGACCCTGAAATACAAGGAAACTCACTTATCTAAACACTACAATTAAAGAAATAAAAGGTCAAAAATGAAAATATAAGACTTCTAACAATGAAAAGATTTGAAATCCAAATGTGCAAGTATGACCATATTCAACAAGTTCAAAATAGCAATACATCATCCATCTAGAGCTTTTTAAGAATATCCTCAAATTCTTTGAACATGAAATGAAAGCAATGCAAAATTATTCAGGATAAACTATGTCCTGCTTAATTCTCAGACATTTTTAGATGTAATATAGTTATAATTAGCTACATGAGATGAAAAGCCATGTAGGAATAGAAATTCCTTCCAAAATACATTCTCACAAAGAAATTGCTTGTTCTAAATTGATTTTATTGCTCTGCTCCTCTTCATGTTTTGACAAAGTTAGTTTATTGACACTGTTTTAGCCTATTAAATTACAGACAGCTGCGAGTCAGTGTAGTTTAGTTGAATTGATGCACATTTCAAAACCAAAAAAGCTGGAATTTAGTGAAGGCCCAGAGGAACCACAGCTGCAAAACGGTCCTGTTCCTTAGTAAAACAGCAAAACTCTTGTTTACACACAAGTAGATGATAAAGCCATGAATGGTCATTTCTAATAAAAAAAAATTTTATTTGTTTAAAAAACAATTAATTATGCTTCATTCCACTGACATTCAACTCAATTTAGAAAGTAGCCTGGACACAGATTGGGTTTGACATCTCTGCTTTACACACTTTCTCACTAAAAGATCCACAAGCTCAAATATAATTGCTGTGATTCATAAGTGTCAGTATGTAAATTACATATGGCTTTTTCCATGTAAAGCCTGAAAACCGAAAGAGGAATTTGTGATTTATTCTGACTTTCATGTTATTCCCTGACGGGTTGTCAAAATTAGCAAATTAATTCTCATCCAATTAAATGGTGGTACTGCCTTTTCTCAGGCGGTGCGGATGACAACCCTCAGAGCCCTGTGCTGGTCAAGCTTATGCATGAACGTTAAGCCAAAGTGTCTCATGGGAAACAAATTTGATTGTTGCTTCCTCCTGAGCACCACTGGTCAAAATAGTCAAGCCTTCCTGCAGCTTTCACTTGTTTGCTATGAGCCTGTCCATAGAACACAACAGCAAGCTTAGGTACATCTGCGTTCATGCTCGCATCAGCTCAGCAAGCCAGATATCAAATTTCAGCTTGTTTAAAGCTACTTAAAAGAACTAGATTTTCTGTCCCCGGATTGGACAATAAGATTAATCGTCTTGTATGGAAGAAAAAAAAAAACACTTACGTGGTGCACAGTCAATGAACTGCAGGTCATCCAGAGCAGCTCCACCACTCACATCTTTTGTTCGAACAACTTCAAATATGAGAATAAAGTTCCTCAGGTTCCTCAGAGACACTTCCGCTCTTCTCCATTCCCTGTGCATCTGCCGCTCTGTCCACACCTCCCTCAGCTCATTTTCTGTCTGTCCATCACATATGCAGAAAACATTTTCTAATTCAATTCCTTAAAATGTAAAAATCCAGACATTTTACTATATTTGTTAAAATAAAAAAATTATGAATATAGTAAAAAGGTTGCAAAAAAAGGTTCTGTTGCACTGCATGTTTGCTCCTTTCGCCTCAGACAGCACAGAGGATTGATTGATTTTGTATGGTTGCTCCATCTGATAAGATCTAGTCAAGTGCACTGTTTATTAATAAATGTTTATGAAGCTGTAAAACTCTAAGGACTAATTTCCTTACAAAAGTAATGTAAGGACATTACTTTTCTTCTAAGATCTAGTGAAGTACCTTAATAAAGAGACGGATGATTCCTGTGGCTTTCTCAGAAATATAGTACCAGAACGAAAATTTACATGTGGCACTAGACTCTTTCCACACAGAACTTCTCATGTGAGCTTTATCACCCTTCAAACCCACAGGAGTGGCTGCCAGATATACAAAGTGGCCTGTGTAGAGAGATAGAATTACATTAATAATGTTGTGCTGCTCTGTATGTACAGCTTTCATATCATAAATACAATTATTTCATCCAGCATTAGTGTCAAGATTTAATGGCACAAACATACACTTTTTCACACACTTTTGGTAGGTCAACCTCAGAACTCGCTTTAGAAGCCTTGTAACTAATTAAACTCGAGACTGGTAAAACTGCATACTCAGACTAAAAACATACATGCAAGTATTTCAACACACTGGAAATAGTACACAACATAGTACTAATGTAACCTATATAATTTTGGATGGACTAAACCTAATTTGGTATGTAACTGGATGGAAGTCTTGAAATTCTGAAAATGACAAACAGATGAAGTTAAACAGGGATACAGCGAAACTGGGATTATGCATGAAAAAACAGGATTCCAAATCACATCTTAACATCATCAATAATGGTTTTCCCAGGTTCCTGTATCTTTCAAGAGGTCATGGTACGCTATAGTTGTGTTGATACTAGAAAACCTTGATAATGTAAGGACATACAAGGAATGGCAAGCTTGCAACTTCTTGAATAATAAAGATATCCTGCTGAGATGAAGTGAAGCAGGTCACTTCAGTGAAGGAGGCTTTGTTACAGAGACAGGGGCTCTGAAATATTAAACCATGTCTAAGACTGGCCAGTCTATACAGCTTAAAAAATAAATTAGAAAGATAATTTTCATTCCACCAGACTGGGTGTATCATTATTAAAAAAAGAGTTCAAGAGGAGCCGAATCATCTCAGTCATTAACACAAGCGTAGCAGTCTTCAAGCTCCCTCAGTGACCTGCATCTCTCTACCTTCCCACCTCCTCCTTTTGCTATTCTTACTTATTTTTCCAATAACCTACTCTTCATTAAGATTGTACGGGCAGGTGAACTCTGGCATCAAACGAACAAATGAAAATATGTTCTAACTAAATGACTGGGACTAACTAAACTAACCTTCACAAAGTACTGATGACTCAACAAGGAGCTTACAATAGATGAGTAGACGCAAATAAATACATCTTAACCCTCAATGCCCCCAGCAATTACCAGAAAAATGCAGATGAAAAAAAATCTGTTGATTTCATGGGTCATGGGTTCAATCCCAGGGAAAGCGAGAACTGATTCAATGTGTTTCTTGAATCAATGTAAGTCACTTTGGATAAAAGCGTCTGATAAATGTAAAATGTAAATGTAGGCCTCCATGTGAAAGCCATTCATTTTGGTTGTGCATATGCAGCGGTATACAGTAACGTCTTACCGCTTTCATTCATAAATGTGTGATCATGAGGTGGTATGGTCATATGAACAGAGCCGACTCCAAGGGCCCAGCGAAAGGTGTCCGCCTGGCTGTTTTTCCAACCACAGCACCAATTTTCAAATGAGCAGGATGTCCCACAATCCAATTCATCAGTTCCATCTCCACAATCATCAATAAAGTCACATTTCTGCTCTCGTTTGTAGCAATTGGCATTGTTACACTGCAGAGAACCCGGTGGACAGGATCCTGTAAAGACACAGACACACACACACACACATACACACACACACACAAACACACGCAGAGAGAGAGATATAAGTATTCTAAAAACAAAAGATGTTTATTTTATTCTGCTCATCACAATATGTTCATGTTTTGAGTATTAAATGTTTCTCTTAACTAAATGATTCAACTGATTATTAAACAGCAAGCACAAACTAAGCAATAGAGGCAGCCCTTCTCACAGAAGACATACAAAATGGGCTGAGATGTCAGTTAAGAACCCAGAACTGGAGTTGAGAACCCCTGGTTTAGTGGAAGAAATAGATAATAAACAGGTTTCTCTAAACAGCCTTTTTTCTTGCCTAATTGTCCTGAGCATGCTATTGGAAAGCAAATATGCTGACAAATAAAGATTTGATCATACATTTGTGGAACATCCTTACACAGTTAGCTTTACACTGATAGCACTGCATGTATATATGGCATCTTTAGGACACGTGTACCTGGAAGTAGCCGGGTATTGGCGTCTGTCTCAAATCTGCTGCTAAGAATACAGCCTGATGAGAAGATGATGTCATCCAGGCAGATGTGAACTCGAGTATTGAGTCCCACCTTGCCTTCCAACACAATGCGGAAGTCGTCCGAAGATGAAAGAGGCACTTCCTGTCTGCTCCAGTAGTTGCCTTGATTACCAGTGAGGCTGAGTAAGAGTGAGAGGTTGGAGTTTGTAGACATGTACATGTTCAGAGTGCCAATGCCTTCACCAGACATGTGGATGTAAAAGACCATCTTTGAATTGAGACAAGAAAGAAAAAAATGGTTACATCAGCTGAAATATTACACTGGCAAGAGTGCTGTCGTTCTAAATATGCCTCAGTAATCACAGCAAGTCACAGAAATGGTGTATTGATCAATGCAACATGGTTAATTGCTAAAGTACGCTTGCTAAAACTTAAAAGCTCCATTTGTAAAATCGGCATGCAAAGTTGGCCTCTTTTCTCTAGCAATGACTGTCTCCATATTTTCCTTTTTCAGCGCACATAAAAAACACATTTGCCAAAATGGGGAAAAATTTATCTTGCTCTATTTGTTTACAACCAGTGCATACTGATCATGTTGAATTCTTCTATAATATCTAGCGTCGTTGCCTAAGCTTCAATAAGTGTCATCATTGTGCAGTCTATATACATGTCGTGCCCACGTTTACTAGATCCATGTTGTACAGTGTGATTTGTAATGATCGTGTAGAATTGCCAGAATCGCACGGTCTGTAGCAGTCATAAGGCTTATTTGAAAACTACAGGTAATAATAATTAGTTACATTTATATAGAGCTTTTCCAGAGCTCAAAGCGCTTACATAGAAGGGGGGGGGGGAGGAATCTCCTCAACCACCACCAATGTGCAGCATTCACCTGGATGAACGCTCACCACACACCAGCTCAATGGTGGAGAGGAGACAGAGAAATTAAGCCAATTAGAATTAGAGTATGGGGGGGGGGGGGGGGGATTAGGAGGCCGTAATGGACCAAGGCCAATGGGTAGATTTGGCCAGGATGCCGGGGTTAAACCCCTACTCTTACGAAGGACATCCTGGGATTTTTAATGACCACAAAGAGTCAGGACCTTGGTTTAATGTCTCATCTGTGCATAATAGTGCCCCCTACTGTATAACGGTGAAAACATGGATAGCCGGGAAAGTCAGTCAGTGGCAGGAAAAGAGTAAAGTAGATTTGAAGTAAATTCCTATGCACATGACCAGTGGACGAGCTTTCACAAAAATTCCAATACTAAGAATTAGGAACATATCTATTTATCAATCAATAACTACAGGCCAAGTAAACTTATAACACTTAATTATACTTTTAAGTAACCTTGGTCAACCTTGATCTCTTGATCAAGTATGGGCCAAACACACTTCAGAGTTCACACTTAAGTCAGGTACAGTTATCACTCGTTTATTGCGGTTAATGTCGAACAGAACCCCCCCACGATAGGTGAAAATCCACGAAGTAGGATCAGCCAATCAGCTCACGGGATCCATCCACTCGTGCTCTCATTCGTTGGTCTCGTGCCGGGAAACAATCACGTGCTTGAGTGCCCGTGGGTGTGTACAAAGCCTCTGAGAGAGTTTCTCTCTTTGTGTGGCATCCTGGGAAACCGTTTCTCTCGCGCATCACGATAAAACAACTCTGCTTTCCACAATACGGCTGCCGATTTTTGAAATATTATTATTATTATTTTTTTGTTGTTGAAAAATCCATGGTGCACTGAGGCCGCGAAACTTGAACTGCGAAGTGGCGAGGGATTACTGTATACTTAAGTGAAATTTTAAGTATATTTCTCTGAAGTAAATAAAAAGTAGACCATTTTATTTTTAGTTTAAAGGATGTATATCAATAGCACGCTTGAATAAACTTATTTTTCGTAAGGACTTTTGATTGTGCCACACGTCTACTCACATACACTGATCCACGTACACGCACAAATGTGTCATGAAATGACGTTCCAAATTGTAATTTCACAATGTCTAAAAACCTCTAACCAAGGCTGACAAGTACACACAGAAACTCCTCCTCTTCAGTTGCTTCTTATGATTGGTTGATTGATGGAAGCTGAATGAGAGGACAATAGGAAAACGAGTCTCCATGGGCTAATTATCTCATGCACATACACACTATGTTAATAAAAAGAATTAAAACTGATGTGAGCTTTGAAAGGTTCTCCTCTTTTTCACAGACACTATTTGTGTGTGTGTGTGTGTGTGTGTGTGTGTGTGTGTGTGTGTGTGTGTGTGTGTGTGTGTGTGTGTGTGTGTGTGTGTGTGTGTGTGGGTGTGTGTGTGTGTGTGTGTGTGTGTGTGTTTGACAGGATGATGGAGTACTGCTGGCTGGCTCAGTGACCGAGTCATGTGCTTCATTGCAAATTGTAACATTCACTTCCTCCCATTATATTCAGTTAAATATATGGATCCAACATTGCAGGGAATTAAATATTCTTAAAATTAAGGAATTAATTCCTCATTGTGCAAATTATCTAATTGAAATACAGTATCAATATATCAAACCTAGGTTTAGTTCACCCCAAAATAATCCCATAATTTACTCACCCCATAGGTGTATGTGACTTTCTTCTTTCAGCATAACACAATCTGAGTTATGTAAAAAAAGAAAATATCCTGCCTCTTCCAAGGTTTATAATGGGAGTGAATGGTACCGTACCTTCAATTTTGAAGCCCCAAAAAAGCACATCCATCTATAATAAAAGTAATCCATGCGGCTCTTCTGTATCAAAGTTTGATGCATTTTGGAACTTTAGAAACTATAATCACTGGCTTCCGATAACAGCCGTACACAAGTCTAGTTTCGGCAAAAGAGTGACCTCTGACCTGATGTATAGCATAGGATGTAGGAGTAGTGCCAGCAGCCATATCGCCCTGTAGCCTAAGACTGGTTGCCCACTGAAGCTAAGCAGGGTTGAGCCTGGTTTGTACCTGGATGGGAGACCTCCTGGGAATGACTAGGTTGCTGCTGGAAGTGGTGTTAGGAGGCCAGCAGGGGGTGCTCACCCTGCGGTCTGTGTGGGTCCTAACGCCCCAGTATAGTGATGGGGACACTGTACTGCAACAAGCACCGTCCTTCGGATGAGACGTTAAACCGAGGTCCTGACTCTCTGTGGTCATTAAAAATCCCAACGATGTCCTTCGCAAGAGTAGGGTGTAACCCCGGCATCCCTGGCCAAATCTGCCCGTTGGCCTTGGTCCATCACGGCCCCCTAATCACCCCCCTACATTAATTGGCTTCATTGCTCTGTCTCCTCTCCTTAGCTGGTGTGTGGTGAGTGTTCTGGCACAGGTTGCTGTCGCATCATCCAGGTGGATGCTGCACACCGGCGGTTGAGGAGATTCCCCTCCCCTCCCCCCTCCCAAGCGCTTTGAGCTTGGTAAAAAGCGCTATATAAATGTAACTGATTATTATTATTATTAGTGTAAAGTTAGGTGAGAGTAGACACCTCTTGCAGTTCAAACAAATAGGGCTGGGCAACATTTATTTTTAAACTTTCTTGTTTTAGACTTCAAATTCATGACCAGAGTTTTGTTTTGCTCTATCCTCTGCACTTCATCACATTCATCAATACGTTGTGTCAGGTCATAGGTCTCTTTTCTGCTGGAACTAGACTTGTATATGACTGTTACTAGATCATTTTCATTTTAAGGTAAACTACCTGTCATGGTTGACACCTGACACTACCCCTTTAATAAAGATTATTTACAGAATGTCCTCTGTATTTTCCAGGGTTGTGAAGCCATCTTGCTGCTGTTCTCAGGTTGTGTTTGTAGTAAGGAGGCATAACATGACTGTAGACGTAAAGCTTTTCCGGACTGGTAGACGATCGACATATACATTTTGCAAGGTTTCATGAGGCCCTGGGAGACTGTGAGTTTATGGCAGGCAAGTTACAGAAAAGATTATGGATCCTTCTACCTTCAATGGTGTCTATATACTAGTTTTGAAGGGGTAATACTATGTAAGTTTAAAACAACCAAGCAGGATTTCAAATTTGAGTTCTAGAGAACCAATATGTAAACACAAGATCAAATTTCCAATTATTTTTCAATTAATTGTACCATAAAATCATAATGTTGCAATGTCACTGTAAAAAAAATGAATTAACAATCTATACAAATTACAATACTTTTCTTTCCAAGCCATTAAGTTGGATTGAATGGTCAGTTAGTTTGTTTAAATAACACACTTCAATTAACACTCAAAAATCCTTTTTGAAAATGTGAAACTACCAACTGTTAACTTCTGTTAAATGGTTTCCAGAAGTCTATGGTGACATCTGCTACACAGGTCTTAGAGATGCTGATTTTATGCAAGAATATCAGTTTTCCATAAAACAAAGAAAGCAGGAACATATGAACGAGACAAGGAAAAACAAAAGGCATCTGCCACCGGTCACAAGGGAAAGTCTATGAAAATTTCACAACTGTCATTCACTCCTGTATACAATAATCCCTCGCCACTTCGCGGTTCAAGTTTCGCGGCCTCAGCGCATCGTGGATTTTTCAAAAATATTCATCAAAAAATTAAAATTCAAAAATACCGCCATATCGGCAGCCGTATTGGGGAAAGCAGCGTTGCTTCATTGTGAAGCGAGATAAACGGTTTCCCAGGATGCCAGACAAAGAGAGAAACTCTCTCAGAGACTTCGTACACACCCACGGGCACTCAGACAAGACACGTGATTGGTTCACAGCACGAGCTCGACGAAAGAGCACGAATGGAGACTCTTCGCCTCTCTCAGAAGCAAATGTTGACGATCCAGCACCGATATCTGACGATGAGGTGCTTCCCGAACTGATTTAAAGGCCTTATTACACCAGTGCAGTAACACCACCATCATCATCATCACATTCATCGAACGGCACAGGTCTGTCATCGTCGTCATCGTACTGGAGTCAAGTCTCAAGATACTACTGTCATTGATGAGTGTAGCGCACCATAATACATATCGTATGAGAGAGAGAAAGAGAGAGAGTAAATGTATAATATTAAGGTTTTATAATTAAATAGATTTAATTAAAATATATATAAAGAATAAATATACATATTTTAAACATTCTGGTACCTACACACACATATACGGAAATTCCTGGGGGAGGGGGGGAAATCCTACTTTGCAGTCATTCATTATCTTGGGGGTTCCCGTCCACATTAACCGCGATAAACGAGGGATCACTGTACTGCTTGTTTTTTTTGCTTTGTTAATTGTTTCCATTGCAATTGTTCTTAATGTAAGGCAAGTACAAATGGATCTTGGACAACAGTGAATTAATCACATAAAAACACCATTGAGCACTTACTTTGCAATCCTTGCTGCAGTGATGGAAAAGAGGTCCATGGATTCGGGCAATATGTCCAGTTGTCTGTGGGAAGGATCCTTTTAGATATAAGTAGTGGCCTGATGGGTTACGGAGGGTGTGATCAGTGGATGGTCCAGTCCCACGAGTGTACATATTTCCTGGTTTTATTAACCAATCAAAGTCATCATCTTGACTCTGTCTCCATGAACAAAGGTCAAATTCAAAATTGCAGCGACCACTGAATCCCTCTGGAAAAGAAAAGATTAATACTGGATTGTGAAAACTGGAAATTGTTTCACTAACCCTCATGTCATTACAAACCTGTAGGACTGACTTTCTTCTGCAGAACACAAAAGACATTTATTTTTATTTTTATAAAAGTATGTTCCATACTGTTGAATAAATATAGTCATCCAGGTCTGGAAAGACATGAGGGTAGGTAAATGATTACAGTATTTACATTTTTGGGTGAACCATCCCTTTAAAACAAACACAAGCAAAGCATGTTTAATACACTATGTGTCAGATGTAAAGTTATTCCATATACAAAATATTTGACGGACAACTGAAAACATCAGGGAAAAAGTGACAGGAAAGAGGATGATAGATTTGTTTCTCACTGCATATGTAATGATTCTCATCTGAGCCATCTCCACAGTGATCAATAAAGTCACACAAGTTGTCCTCAGAGATACAATGACCGTTGGCACAGATGAACTCATTGTAGTGACAAGGAAGATCAGATGTTATTGGAGGGGCACAGTCCACAAATGCCACGTCATCAACAACAACATCACCCATGTAGCTGATGCCCCGCTTGGCTCGAAGAACCACCTATTGATTTTATAAAGCAAAATACACATGCTGTTAAACTGCAGTAAACTACAGTACTCCATCTGCTTTACTATACGTTCATAGCACGGCATAGTCAAATGCACAAATCAAAACACAAATTCACATTTACTCTATGAGACATGTCAGATTTGATTGTTTGTTCATTGACTGATGCCATGCCAGCTACCCTGGCAATATTCATGGCGAGAAAGAGATTAAAAAAGAACGATTAAAATATGTTCTTAGTTCTTATTAGTTTTAATTGTCAAGGAATTACTTCTCTTTAAATGTTTTGGTTCAACATCAAAAAAGTTTACACAATATATATATATATTTTTTTTTTTGCTTTTAATTAGTAACTTTCAGGACAATGTACTCATTATAGCAACACATATTTTATCACTTTGATAAGAAAATCTCATTTTCCTGAAAAATGTTTATATGCTGCTTTGGTAATTAATCAAGCAAACTTCCTGGAACATTATATCTCTAAAGAAACCTAACTTGTCATTTAAGTTTCAAAAGGGGTGTATTCATTTCTGCTGTGCACTGTATGTACAGTGTATAACTAGATGAATTGGAAGTGCTTGCGGGCTGCTGTGTCAGTTAAAGGGCACTAAGGACTCAGCAGTTCACAGCAAAAGGGCACTTAGCACTAATGAGTGAGGGTATCAAGTCTCTTGCACAATGAAGAACTGTATTTGTAAGAGTGTTAATATATAATCAGTGTTGATAAATATTAATGATGCAAGGGCCAGATGGAGAAAAGGTCATGATATTTCCGATCAAAGCATCAACAGTTCAAACATCAGCCTGACACTTAACATTTTACTGCACATTTCAGGAATACTAAACACACACACAGTTATCTGATCACCTTTATAAAAAGTACATACATTTCATAAATCTTATGAAACTTGGTTTAAACACAGGTAAAACATTTGGGGTCAGTAAGAGCTTTTTTAATGTTTTTGAAATAAGCCTCCTTTGCTCACCAATTTGAGCATTTATTTCATAAAAATACAGTAAAAAATATAATTTATTCCTTAGAATTTTTTGTATTATTACTCCAGTCATCAGTGTCTTCAGTTCACAAGAGACAATTTTTCTGTCTTTACTGTCACCTTGGATCATTTTAATGCTTGTATACTTTTTAAGTTTTAAATTCTTAATAACTGGAGAACCATAGGTAAAATACTATATATTCAAACACTAACTTTTGAAAAATAAAAGTATCTATACCAATCAATCATTCATTCATTTCAGAAACACTGACCTGGATGTTATGATGGATTCCTATGAAGACTTCACCCCGCCTCCAGCTGTTGCCTTGGTTACCATTTTGGGACCAAACTTCATGTGTGACAGTACCTGATTTGATGAAGACCTGCACATATAAGTTTGAGACCGTTTTGACAAACTGCTAATTGGTCTCTTGAAAATACTTCATAAACATTTTAGACTAAACGAAGCATGAAATGTGTTCTGTCACTTTAATAATATATTTTGATGTTTTCTAGGCTCGGGTTGCAAATGCAGCAAATTAATAAGAATTCATCATTTCTAGATAACTGTACCTGCAAAGTTCCAACAGTGAAGCCACTCATGTGATACCAGAAGACCAGAGTGCACTGCGGTCCAGTTATTTTGATGAGCGCAGTCAAGAGATCAGTGGTGTCACCGTATCCTCCATTAGAGCTGTCCGCAAATATATACCAACCATGTGAAGAGCCACTGCAGAAAGTACATGAGTACAGAGGAGTAAATAGAAAGCAGAAAACACATGACATCCATGCAAATCTTACCATACATTTATCAATGAAAGCTCAAACACATTCCAGCAAATGGAGGAGTTATTTCTTTGCTCACAGTGTGTGGTCATTAGCAGGTCTGTGGTACTCTTCTCCATGGTGAATACTATTCCCTTGTCCCGTCTGCCAGCAAAAGGCATGTGGAGGAACAGGAGTGGCTGGATCACTTAAATACCATCCACAAAGTGTGCCACCCTCAAAATCACAATACTCCTTCACTGAGAACAGAGAACAGTAATATCAGAAGGATGTATGGACAGAGTGCTTTATATTCACAAAGGCTGCATTAATTTGATCCAAAATAAAGTAAAAACAATAACATTGTGAAATGTACAATTTTCTATCTGAATATGTTTTAAATGTATACTTTATACTTCTATGTATACTTTATTCCTATGATGACCAAGCTGAATTTTCAGCATCAGTACTCCAGTCTTCAGTGTCACATGATATTTCAGAAATTACTCTAATATGTGAATTTGCTGCTAAAGTAAAATGTCACTTTTTATAATTGTGACTAATTTCTTTCAGAACCAAAAGACGCAAAACTTTTGAACCGACAGACAGACAGACAGGTAGATGCCTACCACAGTGCTCTTCATCAGAGCTATCGGAGCAGTCGGGTGTGAAATCGCACACTTGACTGAGGCTCACACACTCTCTTGTAGTTGAGCACACAAACTGGTCAGGGGGGCAACTATGAGGGGGCGATGCTGACATGGTGGGCATAGGAACAGAGGTGCTGGGCTCATTTGAGGGCAAGTCATCTGTACAACAATATACACACATGATCGCAAACACAGTTTTTTACCGTAAAACCATGAAATGTGCAACTGTGGATCCATGATCATACAATCCAGTAAACGCATGTCATTGTATTTCACCTTCATATGGCTGACAGCCGAGGAAAGACAGATCATCTATGGCAATATCTCCTCTGAAGTCATCACCAACAGTCCCCTCCACTAAAATCTTTAGCAGCAAGAATGAAGACAGAAAAGGCGATCTTAATTTTGCAGCTTGCGCATTGTTTGGATGGCAAACAAAAAATAAGTGGACAACTGTAGAATGCCTTGTTATACTTGTTATTATACGTCCATTTAATTTCTTTCCATGAAGAGATCAGGTAGTAGACTTTGAAATTGACATTATATACCACGGGATGGTAAAAGAAAAGGAAGTCACTTAATAAGAACAACTCCATAACATAATTTTATATTTAACATTTATAATAAGGTGGATTATAGTGAACAATATCCATGAGCACATACGGTTCTTCCAGACAATCAATTCCAGGTTCAATTTGATGTTATGATTATAATTGTATAATGGTTCAATAAACAAGAAGTCATTTTTGAGTAACTTACATTTTACACACTGCAAGATCCTTTGTATTCTTGCTCCACCAACCAAAATGGTGATAAAAAAGAGACGGGAGGAAATACTATATTTCAATGTATTTGTGCTCTATCCCAAAAGTACTGCATTCCCCCGAGACATTTTAATATTGTTAATATTAGACCTCAGCATTTAATATAATGTTCCTTTAGAGATCAAATGTTCCAAAGCAGCCAAATTACCAAAGCAGCCTATCAAAGTCGTTCAGAAAAATAAGAGTTTCTTATCAAAGTGATAAAACACGTGTTGCTAAAATGAGTACATCTTCGTGAACCAAGTCATTTTGGATCTAACAGTATCCCAGTCATCCCCGTATACTAATTGGCTTTATCATTCTGTCTCCTCTCCACCAATAAGCTGGTGTGTGGTGAGCGTTCTGGCGCAATATGGCTGCCGTCGCATCATCCTGGTGAATGTTGCACATTGGTGGTGGTTGAGGAGATTCCCCCTCTTGCATATGTAAAGTGCTTTGAGAACCAAGAAACACGCTATATCAATTTAACTATCTTCTTCTTCTTCAATCTTAACACTCTTGATAACGCACCTGAAAGTGGTGGGCACTGTTGATCGGCAGTATCATCCTATGCCAGAAGTTGCCTTGGTCACCATCGCGAACCCACAACAAGTTTCCCCGCCCACTGTTACGTGTGCGCATGTACACAGCCAATCGGAACACATTCTGGCCAAACATGTGATAGTGGAATCTGAAAATGCACGGTGGTTTGGACTCAGGACCTCTGCGAAGAGTTGGAAGAAAAGGCTGACTGATAAGAACGGCGGTGTCTTTGAACTTCTGTGGCTCAGAAGATTCGATATAGAGGAAGTGGCCGTCCGCATTGGCTTTTGTGTGGTCCTTCCATGGGCCTGTGTTAAAAGTCGGAGTGTGTCCTTTTATACAAGTCCAATCAAACATATCCTCCTCATGTTCCTGAATCCAGCTACACAGGCCTTCCTCAAAGTCACACATTAGCTCCGGGGCTGATAGGAGAAGAAAAGATCATTGTAAACCGATTGACCAAAAAGAGCTAACGCCAAACAATAAAATGCTTCAATAACCATTTAAAACTCCACCAATACTGACAGCAGTTTTCCTCATCTGTTCCATCTCCACAGTCATCGATCAGGTCACAGATTAGAGAATAGTTCACACATGCTTTGCTCCGGAGGCAGTGAAAGTGATACGGAGTAGGGCACATCTCCACAGCCTCAGGCAATGAGCAGTTATGGAACATAATATCATCTAGGGCAGAGACTCCCTCATACACGGCCAAGCTCAGCTTTGTAACTGAGATGTAGAAAGGTTTGGTCTGCCTGCCAATCTGCACAGTTACCGGGTGCCACTGGTTACCTTGGTTGTAAAGTGTTTGCCATAGTAAAGTAATGCTGTCTAAGCCATCTATCAGCAGTTGCATTTCAGCAGCACCAACTGAATGGCCAGAATTATAATGCCTGTGAGGAAAACAATCAATATTACTTTATTAAAATTTGAACACTTAATGTAAGAAATTATATTGTAAAGCAGTGAAGAAAATTGTTTTATTCAGGTTTTTACATGTATATATAAACATACATTTTATTCCATGACACATAATATTAACATGAATTTTTAAGTTCTAAAATAATTTAATTCATATATTTAAACAAGCTTAGAAAGAGCCACAAGTCAATTGGCAAATTCTTTATCCCTTACCAGAAGGTCATGACACAGTCTGAACTTGCTTGCTGGAATGTGGGACTGCGCAGCAGAGCCTGCTGGGAAAACCTGCTGCTCTTCTTGAAAATAAACATGAAATGACCTTGAAGGGAGAGAAAAGGAGACAGTAAAACACAAACTTGTAATATTATATTTATGTTGCTAAGTTATTACATTTTGTGACATTACAAAAAAAATTATTTGAATGTAAAATAAAATAAATATTAACAGATATTTAAAAATGCAACCATTAATTTGAACATCACCCTGAGGCAAATTATTATTATGTATTTTAGCACAGTTTGAAAAGCAGCAAAAAAAACTATTTTGCAAAACACTACAACCAGACGAATTCTCCGACAGTTTCAGAACATTTGTAGATAAACATTATCATTTAAATGAGATGTGACAAAATATGTTTCAGTGATATTACAATCTAAGTAGGGCCCTACATAATTTCATAAATGAATGTTTATGCCTTAATTTGATTGGCGGAAAAGTTTAAATTAAAAAATTAAATAAATAAAATGAAATCTGAGGAAAAAAAGTGTCATAGTGCCCGAAACATATCAAACTTGTTAAATTGTATAAGTTTTATGAATTCAATTAACTACACATGCTTTTTGATTGCAATTTAATCATTAAGTCCAATGAAGACATTTTTTTTATGGAAATATGGAATTCGGAAGAAATATCTAACAGATTTCTTAGGGCTCTAGTAAAGATTCTTCATGGAGAAACTAAAATAAAATTTACACATAAAATCAGTGGATTACGTTTATATAGGTCAGATCTGCAAATTAGCATTTTTTGGGACTAGCAGGGTAACTTAAATGTGAAACAAAGGCATTTCATGTGTATTTATGCAAATGTTCTCACCTGCGCTTGTATTAGTCGAGTGGTCCTGGGGTGGTGTTTGGTCTACGTAATCTATGGTGACTCCTTCAGCTGAGCCTCTTACCCATTCAAATCCATCCCCCTGGATGAGCTCATACCAGCCACATGAGTCAGTCTCAAAATCACACTGTGCCGCTGAAAGCCATATTATCATTATGAAGGAATAATGAAATAATAATGGAAAGTATAAAACCACCCTTTCAAAAGCTGTGGATGTTTTTTTAAACAAATGCCTATGCAAAATCATTTTTTTCAATTGCTTATTGTAAAACCAGAAAAAAGAGTGTGCTTGATATCAAGCTACAGTAAATGTTTCTTAAACAGTAACATGGCTCATACTCCAGTGACATCTGTTTTGATCTTGGAGTCTATTTACTTACAGCAGTTGGCCTCATCCTCTCCATTGGGGCAGTCTAAAGAAAAGTCACACACTTTCACCCCATCCAGAGATACATTTCCCCCACAGTGAAAGTGAGTTGAAAGAGGTGCCTTGTTGTCAGTATCTGAAGAAAACAATAAAGCCAATGTATATATTGTATAAAAAAGGTAGACAAAAGTGACATGAAGTCTGAGAGCTTCTTCCTGCATTATTATTATTATTATTATTCCTGCATTACTTTTGTTAACCATGTCATGTGATGTAGATCTGTACATGTCCACATTATTATGATTAATTGGACTGTCCAGGGTACTGCTGAAATAATTCACAATAATGTGGCACTGTGACACGCACATGCAGGCACACACATACACACACACACACACACACACACACACACACACACACACACACACACACACACACACACACACACACACACACATTTACAACCAAACATATAAACTTTACTTTGAGACACTTGGTAATGGAAAATATACACTCGACCTAGTTCTGTTCCGTCTGTATTTATGGAGGAAAATAAAGCATGTTTATGTTTTCTCGTAAACAGTTAAGCATTTTTGGTGATAAATGTACAAAATATAGTTAATGACTTTTTGAAAAGCTATATTTTTGTGTAATATATTAAATCTTAAAATGTAGATCTAAAAATCTTTAGAAGATAATAAAACCACTCCATGATTTTATTATGGCACTTGCATAAACTCTCAAATGTAACTGATGCCTCTTGCTCCATTCTATCTTGGGCTGAACTGTAAATTAGAAAGTTGCTGAGGTTCCCTACTGCATATCATCATTGACCCTCTGGTGTCCCAATTCATCCAGCAAAGGGCTGTAAATGTATTAGACCTTATTTACAGCTTTATATTCCCGAATCTCTGGAGCCCTCACACCCTTCAGAAATCACATCAAAGTGAGCACAGCAATCAAATAACGTCATCTTTGTGCCTTAACAAACAGCTACATCATGGCCCAAACATGGACATCTGAAGAATAACCTTCTGAATAAAGCATAATAATAGCATAATAATATAATATGCTGAATAAGCATATTATTGATAATATCATAAAAAGCAAAAGTTCACCCAAAAATAATGATTCTGTAATGATTTACTCACCTTAATGTTGTATCAAACCAGAACAGAAAATATATATTTATTTGACCTTACAATGAAATGACAATTTGATTGACTTTCACTGTATAGACAAAAAAAAAAAACAACAACAACAAAGCACAAAAAAAACACATTTGTTGAAGAACATTGAAACATTCTTAAAAAAAAATACATTATTTTATGTTTCACAGAGGAAAGGTTTGCAACAACATTATGTAATAGTAAATTATTCCAGAATAAGTTTTTTTGGTTGAACTACAGTGAGGTTGAACTTCATAAGTGAGGTTGCTTTTTGGATTTACTGTATATATATATATATATTTTTTATTATTATTTATATATATATATTAGTGTTCACCCACCTAAGACTGCCACACATTCTCTGCTGAAGGAGACATCATCAATCGCAACAACTTCATATGGGTCACTGCTGTTGAATATCAATCCTCTAATCACAACCTGTAGATTCCCAGTTCACATGTTTTACTGATTCAACTATGGACCATACATAATACACAACTATAGACTATACATAATACATAGTTAAAATAAAGTAACACTTTGTTACACTTTTTTATAGTTATTAATTAATTTACATTGTGCATAAAAACATGCAACTAACCCTAAAGTACATAGAGTTAATTATTAATACTCAGTACTTAAATGCATAATTACACTCTAACAATTTTTGTTCATGAGTTCAAAAAGACATATCCCTCATTCAGTACATCCACACCAACCTTAAACTCCTCTCTGCTGTTTAAAACCACCACTGTGCGCATCCAGGGAAAAGTGTGTGGATACGGATTGGAGCTGGACTGAAACCAAACCTCCTCCGTGTCTCCCGAAGAATTGAATTGGATCAGAACCTGCAAAGCCCCTGTCAGCACTCCGATATGATGATAGAAAGTTATCTGTTCAATGGGAAGAGCAACAAAGGGACACAAAATATAAATTCCACACAAGAAAATGTAATGTGAACAAAGGATTCAAGCAGTGCACTGATTACTTCATTACACATGTTGAGCTTTAAAGCTGAAACATTAAAGATATTCAGTGGTTGGCCAAATGAGACAAATTAAAGCTGAAAGCATTTCATACTCAAAGCTATTTCATTATAAAGTGAAGTTATGTTATTGCTTCTTCCTGCCAAGTTCAATGTCATCTTTTTTTATTTAAGCAGAGAACCACTCAAAGTGAATTACTCCATGTCCAATAACAGTGGATCTAAAACCATAGATCACAACGTGTAGTTCTCTGCTGTCATAGCCGTGGCAGTGGATAAGTGCTCTAAACACTTAATCGGGTGATTAAGTGAGCAAAGCATTTAACAAGATGCTGCCTATGGTTTGTGGTAAACCCAAAATGTGTCAGGTTGGGGTGAAGAGATGAGGAGAGCCATAACTTGACTTGACAAGAATAGACATGACTTGACTTGACTTGAATTGATGAGTAACAATGTTTTTCTGCTTGCAGGATTGCAGACAAGCACGATTAGGATAATGGTTGTATACTAATCAATATAAGTATGATATAAGTAACATCATGTAGAGACTGACGAGACCAGTTCAAGAGTGCTTGTGAACTGGGTGCTTATATGTAGTGCTTGAGGAAGGTGATGAGGTGATGAATGACTGTAGACCAGAAAGGATTCTGGGATATGTAGTGCAGAAGCTAACAGGCATGGTTGACTAGAGATTGTGACACACCCAACTCAGGAACTTGGGTATCAAAATTATCCCCAAACATTCCAGTGGTGAATATGGCTTGATGACTTGATTTCCAAGTGGTGAATACAACGTCACAACTACAAAAACTATTTTCATTTGCGGAGCAAAAACAGAATAGTTGTATAGAAGCAATATAACACATTTTGATATATAGCTTGCTCAAAGCAAATGTTTAGCAAATAAGCTACTATTGTATGACATCCGGATGAATTTATTTATAGAGAATGAAACAACAGTAAAGTATGCTTAGTTAGAAATGTGATAATACTTTTCTGTACCTGGCATGTCTGTGAAGGCTGGAAAAGAGGACTGTATATTTCAGCTGAGACTCCTTCTCCATTTTTGGATTGTATATAGATGCAATGACCTGGCAAAAGAGAACAAACAGTGTCCTGAAAAACAGTATACAATTTGAAATAGAATGCAAATCTTTTTATCTTCTTTTCTTTTTAAATTGAACAGTTTTTGTACCTTTAGACATTATATAAAAGACAATCTAAAACAAAGTTTGCATATCTGGTTTATTTTTGGTAGTATATGTGGATTTTGCATAATCTGGAGCTCAAACTCGAGGAGGAAAAACTATTCAGAGGCCTTTATGTAAAATGCACACAAATACCACGTTACACTACTTCCCAAATATATCTTATTATGATATTTAATCATAAGTATGATATTTAATCTTGTTTTATGACCAAAAACATATGAGGTAATGTAAAAATATACATATAAATATTCTTTAAAAGTCTGTTGTATCATTTTTGATAAGTCAATTCTAACAGGATTTTTCTAAAATACACACACACACACACACACACACACACACACACATACACACACACACAAACACAAACACAAACAAACAGACACATGTACCATGACCATAGTGGACATATTTAGAATTGTCTTATGATAGATCATACTTTATAAAAGATGGCAACAGGTTTTTGAGCAAAGTTTTGGTCATGCCAATAATTTAGAGGTCTTAAAATATGATAAATAGGATTCATACAAATATAAGATTAACTGTTTTACTTACCAGTAACATTTTCTCCATGGTCTGCCTCAGTACTGGGCAGACTCAAGCCTGAGCCTCTCATCCATACATGATGTTTAAAACCACAGAAACCTTCCTGAAAGTCACATCTCACAAACTGGGAGCCTACAATAGAATAAATAAAAAAACTCACAGCTATATCAGCCCATTACAGTAAAGCAAATCAAATACTGGTGTCTTCTGATCATTTGAAAACAGTCATAACTGAAAATATGAAACGCAACATGAAATTCACATGTAATAGGTTCTTCACTACAAACAGAATTCACAAGACTCTATTTCAAGAGATTCAACAGAACAGATACACGATAATGAAATATAATGTAATACATGTATGCAGAATAAATCTTCTGTGTTGAACATCGGAAATCATTTATAACAATAATGAAAATGCTAATGGATCTTTTCTTTATATAATTATGCACTGTTCTGTCCTCTGAAAGCCCCAGAGAGATTTAATCAATATTAAAAAAGCACTGTTTTATCTCATATGTTGACCTTCCAGTTCGCCATTTTATGAGTATGCCATAAATCTCCCTATTTACTCATGAGGCCTTAGGAGGATTTAAAATCGACAGAGAGGGGAAAGAAAGACCCATTGCTATCAAAGAGCTGCCTGTGTAAGCACAGAAGAGCAGACAATGAGCTGAAGAGTGGAAATGACCAAACAACAAACATGAAGTGTTCAAGAATAATACATACAGTTAGTCTCATCACTACCATCTTCACAGTTTTCTCTGAAGTCACACACATAATCCTCAGGTACACAGCCACCTCTCGTACAAGTGAACTGCTCAGGCGGACATGGAGTTGCTGATACACTCGCCAGGACACACAGCAGAAATGAGGCCAGTACGTATTCCCTCATTGAGCTCTCCGATAGACAGTTCGCTAACTCACTCGTATAACCTCGACTTGGTGCTACGGACAGTCACGTCTCACAGAAGAACCATCTGCCCAGTGTTCACTCCAACCCTATCTCAAATGACTTTATGACTGTTACACAACAGGTCTGTGTGCTCCTGGTGTTAAAGTGTATGTAAGACTTCTTGTAATTGGCTAGAGATAAAGTGAAAATAAAATGTAATCTATTATTTTAAGACACAATCTTCTGTGTAATATAAACACAAGTTTACAAGCAAGTTAAACAAACACATTTAGGTTAAGAAATATAAAGAATTTTAAACAAGTATTAATAAAAATGTGTCATAACCTAAATTTACCTTCATTTTCAGCTGGAAGTAACAGGACTGAATGAGCACTAAGGTGGCAAAGTAATCAGTCGTGCATTAGTTCCACCCTCTGTCTTGCACAGGCTTTACAAATGTTCATTCAGCTATCATTTTGTTTTTCATGAATCAATGACTAAAATTCAAAAGTAATTCACAAGGTGTGCTTGAAGAGAAGCTCTGCTGGCCATAATGATATCCATATAACCTTCAAGCAGAAATGACATAGCGATACGAATGAGGAATAAACACTTACAAACAAGTTATTTTGATATATGAATACGTTTTTTCTTTTCTTTTATATTCACAACTTTCCAGGCAAATGTAGGATCTCTGTAAAGTCATGATTATTTCATGTCAGCTGCAGAAAAAGACGTATTTTATGTGCAGATATCTAACTTTGATTTATTCACCAGGGTTTGTAGTAATACATGCTGTAAATACAGTGCTATAGTCTTGTGTAATGGTGAATAGATTGATGTTCAGGGATGACTGATATCTCATTCTCACTTACAGTAGCACTACCAGTCTCTGAAAAAAATAAAAACAGTCCTTCTCTACTTTTCAGAAGATGTTTTTATGTTTTTGCATAATATTCTTATGTAAACCATGACATGACCCAAAACTTTTGAACTGTGTTGTGTATGTGTGGCATACATACTGTGTATATTTAAATATTATATATTTTTTGCAAGTAAATGTACCTGAATGAATTCTGTACTACATGTGACATTACTGATGCACTTGACATCTCACTACATTATAAAAATGACCTAGCTGTAATGGGCTACTGTACAATAAGCAGGTTAAATAGAAGGTGACAATACTAATAATCCTCATGTGAGTGATAAGATCCAGAGACTGTGGGTAGCGATAATGGTGTCTTAAGACACTCAAATCCTTAACAGTCCATTTGAAATATAAATCTTGTGTCACCAGGGATGTCACTTTCTGTCTCTGTGATTAGTTGGGTTTATTGATTGTCAGTGCTGGGGGATTTAAACGGTTCTGTTCTCACTTAATAGACAATAATTATTATGTCAGTCTCCAAGACAGACAACACAACAGAATACAGACAGTGTATTAAGCTCATCGGTCTGTCTTTACATAAGCTTTTAGGCACTTCAATACAATATCAGTATGTCAAATCAGTAAAATGTCTGTGGCATGTTATTATACAAATGTTTTCTTAATATCAAATTATTTATCATCCTTTAAAAACAGGTTCCTTAAATATTCCACACATGTATAATTGGGTGAACAAATAGTTATTCCTGCAATGTTATGTAGCACAGAGACACAATATTTATGGTGTTTGGAGAAATCAACCTGTGAATGGTTCATCAGTCATCATTCAGAGACACAACTGTTGTGATTAAGAGAAAATGTTAAGTGCTAAGAGAAGTGCTAATTGATTAAGAGAAAGGATTAACTGAACTGAAAAGGGAAAGTTCCAAAAAAGCACCCAAAAAAAGCAGCCAAGTAAGCCAATGGTCAGCAAAATTGTGGTGACCATTGGCTTACATGGCTGCCATTTGTAAAGGCCACATTTCACTCCACTCTTCATCTCTCTGCACTGGCTTTCACTTGCAGCTCGCATCAAATTCAGAGCACTGACACTTGCTTACAGAACTAACACAGGCTCAGCACCCTCATACTTACACTCGCAACTACAAATCTATACACCTCCCAGAAATCTACGATCGATCAATGAGCGACGACTTGTAAGTCGCTTTGGATAAAAATGTCTGCTAAATGAATAAATGTAAAAAATGTAAATGTAAAATGAATATGACAATATAGAACATTTAACATAATCTGTTTTTAAACTAAGCTCATGCTCCACTTGTCACCATGGTAACCCTACAACATCATAAAACCCAACATAACAGAAACTCTTCTAAATTAATATAGCAAAAATGAACTCAGCATAAATCTTGCACAAAAAAACATCATATAACTCCCTTTCAAGTGTTAGTTTGAGTTACATTTAAGTTTATATAAATTAAAAGAAACAAGTTAGTAAAACTATGACAATTCAGATGTGTCAGTTTTGTGAACTAAATTCTTTTTATGTGACTGAACTAATTTATTTAAGTTTACTCTCCTCAAAACAATTAATCATTTAAGCATTAGCATCTAATCACTGTTCAAATCTCTTTTGTACACTGATTTTGTAGCACTGACTGCAAATTTTCCCTCACGATGTTGTGTTCATCTCAGACTCACAAACGCTGTTGTCGACTCCTGAGAGTTTCATTTTCTTTTTAGATTGAAAAACAGCATTTTGTGGCCTGTATGTTACCTGTCACAGTTGAACTATTAGCCTGTCATGGCTGCTCCTTGGGTCATTCACCCATTTCATCATCCCCCCTCCCCACCAGCCCACAGCCTTCTGCACCACGAGGATCTCCAACCCTTACAAGTCCTCAGTTCTTCAATCCTGCTTTCTAAACAACATTTGTCACTATTTATTTCAGGCATGCTCAGATCTTCTTCTTTATTTCTCTGGTGGTGGTGTAACCTCAATATTGGTATTTTACTGTCAGCCCTGTCTAGTTATCTTTGAGTAATAGTTAAGATCATAACTATTTGTTCTCTGCTTAATGATTGAAATTAATTGTCTCAAGTTACTAATTTATCACCAGAATTTCTGTGTTCTCAGCTGACTGTTCATCTTTTAGTTAATCCCCTGAGAAGGGAATAATAGAAGAGTTATTGAAGTTTGACCTATGGGTCACTCCTCTCCCCTCAGTGTTTGAGGTAAAGGTACAATCATGCACTCTATCAATCTGCTAAAGATGATCAGCTCAGCCAGGTCATTCCTTTCCTGATTTCAAATTTCCCCATGAAGTGTTCATTGACGAGTCATTATCATCCAACTGAAAAAATACATTGGTTTGAAAAAGCGAGCTTTAAAATCATTGTAAAATGAGGCGACACATTCAAATGAATGGCATGGAGGTAAGTGTAGAAATTGGTTTTCTGTTGCTTTTTAGTTATCTTTTTGTAAAAATGGGACCAAATGGACTGTTAAAATTAAGCAATGTTGTATATTTTGAGTTACAATGTGTTTTAGTGTTAGTTTCAGGATTCGGTACATTTGCCATTTTTCCATGGAATTGTTTTTCTTGCAGTATACATTAACTATTCATCTTTCAGAAATAATTTCAGTCTGTAAATGTGGTAAATATTAAAATCATAGATCTGCATCCAAACACATACTTAATGTACATATTTGGATAAGTAGTATCATTAATGTTTGCTAATCAGAGTAACATTTCCTATGAAAAAATCTTTTGCTTACTTACATTTATCTCATTTGCAAACACCTGGAGGAAAGCTTTCAAAAAGTCTTTGAACAATTTTTATTTCCTCTGTCAGCAGAGTTGACCCTTATGCGTGCAGACGTGTGTCACTGTGTACAAGTCATCTAAATATAACCATGCTTTGATCACATTATCCAGGTTGTTTGTAGTAATGAAAAGTTGAAATTTTAAGCATCTCAATAAACCATCCACAACATGAATTTTGAAGCAACCAAAATGTTTTGTAAATGAGCATTTTATTCTCCTTAAACCGGTATCAAACTAACAATGAGTTACCACTCAATTATTGGCAATAATGACAAATATTTAAAGGGGTCATGAAGTACATTTAAAAAATATTAATTTTATAATATTTCATGAGGTGCATTTCTAATATGATTATGATTGTTACATAAAAAATGGTCATTTAGAATTATAAGGCCATTTTCTGCCCTGATTTTAGCCTTCTGATTGGTGTAAACTTCAGTGTAAACCACTGCTATGATTGACTAACATCTATAACATGATTGATTTTTATCACATGAAAATCTTTTACTAAGTTTTTACTATTACACCTGTCAAAATGTTTGTGAAAAGTGTTGATTATCGCATTATATTTGGATCAACCCGTCGCATGAAAGGTTGCAGCGATCTCATTATTAATTTGATCATTTGATTTCTATGTTCTCACAAATGCTTTCATCATAACTAACAGTGGAAACACAATGAACATAAGAGTTTTGTTGTGCAGTGTAGACAGCGTCATTGATTATAACAGGAGTTTTGGCGAGAGTCCAGAACTCAGTCACTAATAAACTTCTGCTGTGTTTGACAGCTCCAGCAATTTCTATATATAATTTAATCACAATTTAAAAAAAAAAAAGATTATTTTCATGCTAGTAAGAGAAACAATGAGAAGTTGATTGTTTAGTCACTGACTTGATTTACTGATGCGTTGCCACAGAGTGGTGGCTGTTGAAAGCGTACTGTGAAGAAAAACAAAGTCTTTAATCCAATAGTAAACAGAAGAATCACAGGCACATTCAACACAAACAATAACTGTCAAAGGACTGAACAGAACAGTGAGTATATATACACAGTAAATGAAGGAACTTATCAAGAACAGATGGATAAGGATTAAGTAATCAGATACAATAGTGAGAACTAATGAGAACTCATACAGACACGACAGGAACAGCTAAACAGAACATAAACAGCAACAACCCATTTTGAGACAAAGAATGTCTGACTATAGATGAATCATTACATGTCAGAAATCACTGAATGCTCTACTGAGACATCCACAAAGTTGAAAATAAATAAACACTTTCTTAGCATTAGGATCCTTTGTAAGGAGGTAATGTTATTTTAGTGCAGTGATCCTGTATCTCTATTCTCTCCTTCTCATCTAACGCGCCATTGGCCAAGCCAAAGATGCAATAATGTAGACATAGTCTTTGTCTTTTTCTGCACTCTGCTGTCATAATGTGACAAAATTCCAAACGAGTCGTTTACTGAGCTTGGATTCATTAAAAGCTGTTTTAGAACAAACAAGGAAGCTTTGAGCACTGAAACTTACAGAATGTTTTTACAGTACAGTAACCTCATACATGCCAAAAGATCAAGGAATATTTGATTTCTCAATTTCAAATTCCTCTTTACTCTGAGTAACCTTAGACAGAAATAGAAGAGTTGCTTTGTGTTTAAATATAAGAATAGGGACACAAGCAGCAAGATACACAGTAAGAAATCAGACTAAAAGACGAAATTCAATATAACAGTATTAAAAGACAATTATTCTGAATATTTATGCAAAATAGTGATATACCATGCAATCAACTTAGTGTCTCTATGGGTGATAATGATTGCTTGATTGCCTCCTCCCACCAGATTTTATTCCCTTTTCTCCCCCAGACAAGTTTACATAAGATGTTTAATCTATAACAAGGATGCACACACACTGTTAGTGTTAATCGCTTTTATGTTTTATGTGTTGGCTATATGTGTTTGAACAACAGTCTATCCCTGGTAAAACATACCATATGAAAATAATCTCTCATCATATGTTGTTTTCATATTTCCATCTAAGTGATGCTGATGTCTGAAAATGATTTACAACCCCACTTCCAGAGAAGATGGGTTATTTTGTAAAATGCAATAAAATCAAGTATCTGCGATTTGTTTATTCTCTTTCAACTTTATTGAAAATGTATGGCCATCATGAAAATGAGAATCAGATGACCATGGAATGTTGACAACATTACTTGTATCAGGTGAAATGAGGCAAAAACTCCACTTGCAAAACTACAATAAACTGTAATTAAAAGGAAGGGTGATGTGACAGTGGTAAACATGCGTGTGTAGCAGCCATTAAACCAGTCAGTGAAAACATTGAAAGTCTTGTCTTTGTACTTTTGTCAGTTAAATAAAACTGAATAGAATGAACAAATCACAGGTTCTTGATGTAAATACATTTTGCAATGCCCCAACTTCTCTAGAATTGGGCTTGTATAAAAAACAAATGACACCAGAAATGTCATTTCCCTGGTTTCATAGACAAGACTAGTCCCAGACTAACATATATGTTTGAGCTGTTTCAACTGAAAGCAACTTGCACTGACATATCTTAAAATAAATCACTGCCATAGTTTTGTCTCAAGATACACACCAGTAATGGTTTTAATGCATATTTTAAAAACTTACTTAAATGTCCTAATTAAACTAAGGATTAATCCTGCCTTAATCTAAAACCAGTTTGTGTAGAATTTAAGCCTGGAATGACCTTCACAGCATTAGTAATAAAATAAACAGATATAATTAAAAAGTGTGTGTTAAATTTAATGCGTTGGCTCTTTTAAATTACTTTAGCCAGAATTACATTCTCTCCAGAAAATTAAATAAATTGGACCATCTTATTGCAATAACCTAAAATAGATTCATTAATATTACTGATGAATCTGATTCTGTCAGTTTATTCAACATCTGTCTGCAGCACTGCCTTCACACCAGTTTAATCTAGGTACTTTGGGACAAAATGCTCCCATCCTATTAACAGAGGCAATAAAATGATATTCCTGACACTAGACCTTGTGTCCTTATTGGCATGCATAAATTCTCCTCCTTCCTAGGGATCAATGAAAGGGCGCACTTTATATTTGATCCAGTTGTTTCATCTCCAGATTCCCCTGTCCTTCACCTCCATTCCTTTATGTCTCTGACTCTCGTTCTCTTTGTTGGCAGAAATATTCGGTTTAGTACAGAACTGCACCTAGGCCACAGATTAGACTGCAGTGGGGTTACCATGGATACACGTCATTATGACCCTCTACTGATGATGACAAAAGACCCAAAGCCTCCTAAGTGAATTTTCAACTTCAGAAAACAGGTGTAGAGGATCTGTCCTCACAAAAGCAGTCACAAGTGTAAAGTGGATCTATAGGGACCTAGGCATTAAGATTAACAACAACAATAGCAATAAGACATTAGATGTAAATTTCGCAGTGCTTGCCATGGGAACACTCCATTCTAGGCTGTTGTTAGGGTGATAACAATGGTGCTGATAGGGTGTATGCTAGGATGTTTATATTAATAATATAATTGTTCACAAATGCACCCTCTATCTATAGAGAGAGAACATTTTTCAGTCCAGACATTTAAAGGGAATAATAATAAGTCTTTGGATCACATTATCCTGCCGTTTAAAGGTGCTGTAAGCTATTTCTGAGAAACATGATGGGAGGAGCAGAACCATTGAGAGAGAGAGTTGGGTCAACTCTGTTCACTCCAATGGACCGTTTACAGCAATGGCGGCTTGTAGAGCCTCTCAATAGTTCCTGGAAGGAGCAGCAAATACATCCAGCAGAACAGACCGTTTGTGATGCACTTTTAAAAGGTAAAAAAGGTTCAAAAAATATATTGTATATTAGTACATCTGAATCAAATGTTATCGCCGATGTTATCAGAAAATAGATTAGGCTAAAATAGGTTATTGGACAAATGTATTAACACATTACAAACCAGAAACAGCCTAATAATTGTAAAACCTGTTCTATTAATGCAATTTTATCCCTTAAATAAATGGGGGTTAAATTTACCATTGGGGTGTGTGACAGTGGTGTTGAAAGTGGTCAAATGAGAATATCTTTAATCCTTATCAAATGTGTAATGAAGAATACAATTCTTTATTGTGGGCAGAGGATCCTACTGATATACGCGAAAACAAATGCTTGGAGTTTTTTAGCCATTGTGATTCTGTTGAGTGTCTGTCTATCTGTCTGTGAGATTTAAAAAAAATCAATGCTTAAAAAACAAGTTTAAAAAAATCATATAGGCTAAATGGTGAAATCATACAAAATGCCAAAACTGTTATCAACTACTACTGTATTTAATATAATATAATTTTTGACTCCCTGCAATGATGCCCTAACCTCAGCCTGAGTCTCAGCTCCTTGGATTTTGCCAGCCTTTCCTCACTCCTTATTTTGAATGATCCTTTAATAAACATTAAACTTCCCAGTGTTAGATTGCTCCTGCTGACTTGAACAACCATTATTTTCTCTTCTCTGTGTCAGTGGGGAAACTTAAGCAGTAAGTCATACTGCTTTCTCTGAGCGGCTGGATCGTCCAGATCTCCGGTGAAACATACTTTTGCTGCAAGACATGGACCCGACAATAATGCCATAAGTAACAGTGATTAAATCTAATGCCTGATCTGTGCTCAGTGATTTCTGATATGTAATGATTCAAAATCGTTTATTGCCGTTTATGTCAGTAAATAAAGCCAGTGACTAAACAATCAACTTCACATTGTTTCTCTTACTAGCATAAAAATGATCTGTTATTTAAACTGTGATTAAATTATATGCAGAAAGCGATTAGAACGCTCCCTTTATAATTGCTGGAGCTGTCAATCACACGGAGCAAGTTTATTAGTGACTGAGTTCTGGACTCTCGCCAAAACTCCTGTTATAATCAATGACGCTGTCTACACTGCACAACGAAACTCTTATGTTCATTGTGTTTGCACTGTTAGTTATGATGAAAGCATTTGTGAGAACGTAGAAATCAAGTTGAATTGATGAGATCACTGCATTCATGTGATCAATAGAAATAGTAAAAAGGAATATTGTAATCACCTACAATAATTTTACGTTTAGTTAATCTTGACAGCGTAATAGTAAAATCTTTTTTTTAAGAGTTTCACAATTTTACTTATTTCATAAGCAAAAATTTTAACCAATCACAGCAGTGGCCGTTCACACTGAAGTCTCACAGCAGACACAAATCAGAAGGCTAAAATCAAGGCAGAAAATAGCCTTATATTTCTAAATTATAACTGTCATAATAAATGCACCTCATAAAATACAAAATGCAGTTCATGACCCCTTTAATATGGCTGGTGTAAGGTTAAAGAGAAGAAAATAAATATCTTTCCATACCAGTAATTCTGTGATTGTGTGATTTTGAGTAGGTGTGGAGGTTTCCTAATCATCCAATCTCCCGTGAACAAAGTATCAGTATGAAAAATAGATTTCCACTGGATCGTAATACAATATAAGCCATTACATCAGTTAAGTGTGCATTATCTACACAGTCTGGAACTGTAATGATTATCCATACTCTGGTGAAAGCCATGCACCTTATATTGGGGTATTACTGGAATACTTGATAGATCATTACACCGAGTGACAGGCTGTAATTGGCTTGGTAGATTGATTAATAATATTCAACTGCAGGTAAAGCATTTTACCAGAGTGCAAGCATGAAATACAAAGAACAAGGCTGATGAAGCGTAAAATGGATCTCAGAAAATTAAATATCACCTGTGGTTTTAGTCTGACTAAATTATAACTTTGTATGATTGTACAAAATATTTGTATTCTCTAAAAACAGTTGCATATGCTCTGCTATAGCCTGAACATGCTTTAGACATACAGAGAGGGAAAACAACAGACAGAAGACCATTTGGACTAAAACAAAATACTGCTTAAAGTAATCAAATAAGTAATTTCCACAAGGCGAAAAATGCACAGCATAAAAGACTGAAGCAGTGTCGGACGATCACAGTTAATCAAATCTCAACATGGACATACAAATCAGGTTTTAAGATTTAAAACGACCTTGTCCTGAACGCATTGTGGGAACCATTAACTCGTGCTGCTCTGACACAGGACAATGCCACACCCTAGTGGACAAAACGCGTAAATGCAGCTTTTGGGCAATACGCATAATCTGACACGGTCATAAATACAGTAATAATATGGCGGGGGTCAGAATTCGGTACATCAGACCTCATATTGTGTCAAAATCTAAATATATTTGTGCCCCCCAAATAACCCTATGCCGGCGCTCATATTTTTCTGTCATTTAGCCAACATTTCATAATAAAAAATGTCTTCCTTTTTTTATGGCTATGAAAATGACTAAGACTGCTCCTCAAATACACAAAGTATATTGCCTGAATATACAGGGTTTTGAGTATAAAAAAAATCTTGTAACTTCTAACAGTTCTTTATTTACCTTTGCATTGCAAACAAGCAGAGACGGTCGTTCGCAGCACTTCATTCACGGTGGAGTTGTGAGGTTTGACAGACGATTGAGGAATGTTATGTTTAGTGAGCTCGTTTTAATATGTTTCATTAGTTAAATATTGTCAAAACCCACAAACAGACATAAAGCGTGACCATATACATTATATTTTAGTACTGTAATTCGTTTAGCAGAAGCTTTTATCCAAAGCGACGTCAAGTGAGGAATAAGCGATTCCTGAAGTGACAAAAGTACACAAGAAGTGCTCACAATACAAAGTTTCAGACAGTGCTTTGACTAGAATAAACTAGAAAAGGGAGGGATTAAAACGAAAGTGAAAGCATTGGTTTATATTGAATTATTTTTCATTATTTATTCAAATACTTCACACTTTTATCATCCGGCAAACTGTTCAGTGTTGCTAATTTCCCATCCTTCTGATTTATGGGAAAATGTGACGTATTTAATTATCCCTTTTGATAGTAGGCCTATACATTAGATTAGTGGTTCTTAAACTTTGAGTTCAAGGCTATGGAATTATTTCGCGGTTACATAAAGTATTGTAATCGCAACTTAGTAAGACGAACAAATTGTATACTGAACTGTAACTGTACGCATTACTGTATACTGTAAAAATGGAGTAGTCCAACTGCAAAAGACCAAAGAAAATCTTAAATGAACAACAAATTACAGTACACTCAAAAATATATATAATTAACAAAAATTCAAAATCAAGGTAAATGACTGGCTGATTAATCACATCTTCATGCTGGGCCAGGTTTAAGGGTTTTGTCCACATAACAGGCAATGTTGAACTAAACTTTAAATGACTTAAGACTTACTAGGTTGTTGTAGACGCTGAATTGGAAAAATTGTTATTCAAGTAACAATACAGTATAGTATTATAATACTAAACAAAACACAGTAAAGTGATAATTATTGGCCATGTTCACTATAAAAGAACTACAAAGCTGTCCCAAATAAAAAATATAACCGTTTTAGAAACAAGCATGTAAGCAAAAGGGGTACTCCAGAAATTAAGCTTCTTAGGGACTGAATTAAAAATAAATAGACAACATAAAAGACATAACAGTTGACTGTTTCAAGTACGACCTACATTATGTTCTAGAGAGAGAGAGAAAGGGAAAAAAGGCTAACAATTGTAATTCTTTTATTCAGCTTAAGGTGCCCCCTTTAACAATCTGACAAGGTTTTTTGTCATTTGCTTATAATAACCTATAAAATACAGCAATAATAAAAGCTCACAAACACACCAATTTTATTTTAACTCTCATATATATAACTCCAATATAAAAATATTTTACACACTATCAAATAATGCAACAAAACTCATACTTCAAAATAAAAGCTTTTATTATAAAACTATAAGAATTAGGAAAGTTGCTACAGATTTCACCTGCTCATTTAGAAATGGCACATCTGAGAAGAGAATGATTTGACCGTGAACTTGAATGAATTGAATATTACTCTGATGAATAAGCCTCATTTCCACTTTTAACTAGTTTTGGCCAAAGACCTCCATTCCACATGGTATAATACAACAAACTTGTAACAGGCTTGTAATGATGCACACACACATTAACACACGGATCCACATATGGATTTAGACTGTGAAAAGAAAGATTTTACATACATCTGACCAATGAAGCATTTTAAACCAATGGCCAACAGCAAAATGTATTTTATCTTCCATCAGAGAAGACTCCATGTGAAATTGTACAATAGTATGAAAGTTAAACAGCACATCCACTACAGTCAGGTAATGACCTTTAATAGCCACCATATAAAAGCCCTGCAAAACAGAGACAGGGATTGATTTGCCTAGATAAGCAGCCAATAATAATTATGCAAAAAGATTTCACAGCTGGCAGGGAAATGTCAGTGAGGGCACCAATTTGTAGTCATCCCATAAAAGCCTTGCAAAAGTTTATGTTAATAGAATGCAGCGCACCAAGAGGATGGAAAAACAAAGAGAAAACAGAAGTTTCAGCTTGAAACAAATATCATATAGGCAAAGCCAACATGTGGAAATATATGTACTAGTGCTTATGCGTTCATGTACCACAAAACAAAAATCCAGAGCTGAACCATTCTGAATAAAACAGTAATCACTTGCATAGCAACAGAAAACTATTATGGTTTGTTGACCTATGAAAAAAAAAATCATAACATTGAGTTACTTTTGAATATTATTCCATGATATTCCTTTATGCTATAACCACTCAAGCAAGGAGCATGGCTACTTAAACACTCACACAGAGAAAAACTTGCTAGTTCACCTGCAGTGATGTTGGTTAGACATTCTCACGGTCAAAGCGCGCACAGAGACCTGTAACAAGCATTACAATAAATCCAGCTGCTGCATTCAATAAAAAATATATATGAAAAACAAGAAACCACTCAGCCTTCTCTTACAGCGGTGATCATACCTGGTGACCTTTAAATTGCATCGTAAATATAATTTCAGGCTGTAATGGCCATATTTGAAATAGTAACAGCACCCACCTTTACTGTGACTAATGACTGAGGTAATGTGTACTAAGTGATATGATACGCTCAGGCGCTCTCATGATATGTAGTGGTGATAGTGGGTACCAATGGCACTTTAAACACTTGTTCCCCCAAAAAACGTTTAACCAAAAACAAAGCTGACCAATGACAACAATTGACCCAAAGATTCCTTATCTGAAAAACATACATGATTAGCTTAATATACCAATTCAAAGAACTTATTTTCCACAGCCAGAGTGCTAAAAACACTAAGTCCTTCCTAACAAACACATACCAGCACTGTTGTACCTCTCTTTTAAGTTGAAATACTTCAGGCTTTGAATATCTTCTGATATACATCCAGTAAAAAACTCCAGTCGCTCCCGATACGTTACTGACGATAAGTCTGTCAGCCAGACTCACATAACCGTTAAATCCCAGCTGAGGTAGGCGTCCAGATAGTTCAGCTGCAATGTGTCAATTCTGAGATTTAAAATAAAACATAAGCAGCCAACAAGATGAGTCAGCAAAGCCTCTGAAGAAGATGGGAATCACTGTCAAACATGTCCAACAAGGAGAATCAGAGGCTATCTGAGACCAGCCCTTGAGGTCATCCACTCTAAACCCTGACACAGCCTGAAACAAACAAAAAACATCCACGTGTTAAATAAGCACTAATACATGCAAAAAAATGTTCAGAACAAAAACCTAACAGTTCAAAAATGGTACAAGTGAATAAGTCTCACAATTATAAACATAATTGTTTTGATTTGCTATAAATTAAATTGAACAGGATTAACATTAAGTGAGTGCTCGATTACGGCAAAACTACCATATTTTCCCGCATATAACACGCAGACGTAGATAATTCGCACCCTCATATAGCCTGTGGGTTTTGGAGTTGCGTGTAAAAAATCGTCGGCATAACCCGCACCCTTATATAACCCACACCCATAGATTTATTCACTTTTTTGTGTAACGAATTTCGAATGTTGCTCGCATGACGTCAATTATCCATAACGGTTCAGGCTCGGTACAACAATTCAATTTAAACAATAAAAAAACAAAACACAAGTCAGAATCAGAACAAAAAGACAAAGCAGTTTCTCCTGCTGTGCAGCAGCACATCTCTTAAGAAACGTATTATACAGGTGTTGATTATCGGATGAGATGAGAAGAGCACACCCTTATGACAGCACAGCCAATCACGTCGTCTTGCGTGATTGACAGGTCAGACAGCCTATCAGCGCCAGCTGTCAGAGTGATAGTTCAAGCGCCAGAGACAACAACCCTCGCAAGAAAGAAAAAGAAAATACAAAAAAAAAAACTAACGTCCTTAGGGACGTAACAAATATAATTACGCATATAAAATTTGTGATATAGCCCGCACCCTTATATAGCCCGCGCCCACCCTGCAGGGCTCGCAAAATCTGGTATAAGCCGCGGGTTATATACGGCAATCTAAATATGAAGTAATGAGCATGAACTAAGAAAGATTAGCCAATTTTGATTGACACTGCAAATTTGTGTGTAATAATAGTCAATATATACTATAATACTGATACATCTGGAGAGAAATTATATTTCTGGAGAGATTTATGCCATGATTAGCAAAGCTGGGGACACAGAGTGTTGATAAGCACAAACCCCACACAAGAGACTGTGTGATTGAGCTGATCAATGAAATCAGCTGTGGGACAAGGTTTGCATTTCTAATTTATTAGACTACTCATGATCCAACCTTTTGAAGATTTTTTAGAAGTACTATTTCTTCTTTTTATGGGTAAAACATTATTTAAGCTCAGCTTGTAGACTTCTATCATTTGTATGAATAAACTGATCATGAATCTATTACACCAAGCAAAAACTACAGGCTGGAATAATGTTAAGACCACCGTTCAGGTCTTAAGGCCTGGATATACGTCGTTAACAGTGTTACGCTCCATCTCATGTTCGGTTGATTGCGCAAGCCTTTCAAAGTATACTCCTTTGGCCCAGAGCGTGGAAAGACATACACTTCAAAAGTATCTAGTGGATTTGTTGACAGGCGAACTATACTTTGTGCTTTACCCTTCTCCAGTGAGTGCACAGCAGGACTGGATGTGCCAGGGATGATCCTTGATGGAGCTGAGGGTCAGGTATTTGGAAATCTCTGCTGCAGACATACAGCCCTTCATGTCTTGCTTATTAGCAAAGATCAACACTGCAGCTTTGCGCAGATCCTGAGAGAATAATGAGAAGAAAAAAAAAAATCAACTGAAAAAGAGACGACATTTTGCGAGAATGGGGTGGAGCTCCAGATCTGTATGAGGGTTAAAGCGTTACCTCGTGCGCTAGCATTCTGTAGAGCTCTTCTTTAGAAATGGCTAGCCTCTCTCTGTCAGTACTGTCCACTACCAGTATGATGAACTACCAGACAAAACACAAAGCATTATCATCAGATGTCACGCAGCATACTATTGCACTTGCTTTCAGAGGTGGTTTCTAAGTTTAGCAAGGCAACAGTTGTTTGTTGCTCAGTTAACATGTCCTTGGCAGAAATGGTGCATCTACATGGTCTGTAAGAGTGAGTGATCCTGAATAAAGCTTGACAGCAGGGCCCCTCCACAAATCTCATTCACACACTTTCTGAATGAAAGGCAGGGATCTCCCATTCAAACATCTTTGTGTAACCTTGAACTTTGAACTCTGAATCAGACACCAGCTGCTAAAGTCTGGCGGAATTACCGCTGCGCACAACTGTTCTCTAAACTATTGTTCACAGCAGTCTAGATGCACAGCTGTTCATCTTGTGCATGTGTTGTTAGTTACTCATACTAAAAATACACATTTAAAAGATGCATCTAGTCAAAGCACAGTCTAGTCAAAAGTTGATTTTTGATATTGAAAACATGTTAAGACGGCATGAAAATAATGGACAGTTTTGTACTGTTACATACAGTGGACCCGGTTATGTCGACGGCTTCGGGGCAAAAAAGCACATAGATAACCAACGATCAAGATAACAAAAGCCAATTTATTGTTTGATGAAGCGATCGGCTTGCTATAAAAAGTGTGAAGCACACAGCCTACAGTTAGCTCATGGTCAGTAAGATGATTTAAGAAATTAATAATTTTGACCTGTCTATTCATCAAAGAATCCTCAAAAAACATCACTGTTTCCACAAAAACATTCAGCAGCATAACTGTTTTTAACACTGACGTTTCTTAAAAATCAAATCATAATTTTAGAATGACTTCTGAAAGATCATGTGACTGGAGATATTATGCTGAAAATTCAGCTTCACCATCACATGAATAAATTACATTTTATAATAGAACATCAGTTATTTATAACATTTGCACAATATTGTAATTACAGTTTAAATAAATGCAGCCTTTAATGGACATGTGGAGTCAAGTTGTACGTCATGTTCCCAAGCCAATACATCTTTCTTTGCCAATGATTTCCTGTCTACTCTATGAGGTCTCTGTGAATACAGAAACAGGACGCAGAAAACTTGGTTTATCATAGACAGTCTATATTGTGGTATATTAATAAAGCTGACTTGACTACTACTGTGAACAGAAGCACCAATCACAAACAGCAAGTAAAATCACTCATGGGACCTTCATATGCTTCAATTTCATCAACCAAGCTTTTTATTAAATCAATTATGTAATCCCAAGATTTCAATTCTGTTAATAAAACCTCCAGCAGTGTAGTGTACAAGTGCATTACCTCAGTGTTGGAGTAGTAGGTGTTCCAAGAGGAACGGAGACTCTCCTGACCACCGATATCCCACATCAGGAAGTGGGTTTTCTTGACAACTATTTCTTCCACATTGCTGCCAATCGTAGGAGACGTGTGGACCACCTCATTCATCAAACTGCACAAAACAACTTCACATTAATTACCACACTGAAACCTTTCCCTCCATGTCCATCTCAGTCTATTGTTTTCACTCATTGTCTTATCACCTAAAAAGCTGGAACAATTTTTGCTTGCTCAGACGTGTGGCAATAAAAATTGTGGAATGCAATCGATTTTATAAAGTACACTCTATTAATATAAATTATATTATTCAAATACAATTATAAATTTTGATTGGTCAAATAAATAAAATATCTATTACTCACAATTGATAAAGTATTGTGGTCTTTCCAGCATTGTCCAGCCCCACAATAATCACCTTGTGTTCTGCATAACAGAAGAAAAAAATATTACAGATTAAAAGTCAAATGAATATTACAAGACCATAATAAACTTCAAATGAAACAAATTAATCTCAATAAATAAGGATAGGAACATGATATACATGAATAATCCATTATTAAAGCAGTAACTTTTTTCCCCGTCACAGCTAATTTGTTTTTGTTGATCTCTATTCTATCAACTCCCAGATAATTGGTCCAGCAATCCCATACAAACACAACTCAGCCACGCGGGAAACGAACTTGCATAACAGAGGAAGATGTGATTAGATAAACCAGTGATCCATCCTTTACCAGAGGAAGTTCTGACAGTGAGGGTATCTGACAGAGAGAGAGATATTTTTCACCTTTAAACTCTGATGTGAATTACAGGAAGCAGGACTGGATAACTCATTTCTCTGGCAGCTCCACAAAGACACAGACTAATTTACGCCTATTACTTCCTCCAGAAGGACTGACCCCTATATTACTCATGTATGCCTCCACCCAAAATGTCACGGGACAAATGGAAGCCACGAAGAGACTACTTCACAAAACTATAATTAAGGCCTCGCACAAGTTTTAGTGGAACTTTTCATAACCTCAATGACAGATTTAGCCTGTTCTAATGTAAAACTACTAGTGCTACTGCTCTATGCTTTAGCCGAAAGACAAAACCTACAAAAATTAAAGTGAGGGATTAATGATTTACAAAACCAATAGGTCCTTATGCATTTAAGAAGTGCTTTAATTAGACTGATGAACATTTACAATGAATTGCATTTTTTTAATAACTGCAGGAATGTTTGTGTATTAGAGAGAGCAACACTCAGTGCAATGGAGTGACTGGCCCTCTTCAGGACAGTAATCCAGGGAATTAGGAAAGAGAATGGGATTACAAATCCAACAGGCAGAATTCCTTCTGTGTCTATAGAAGTAGGCCAAAGAGCTATCCTACTTTATCCTGACACCTCTTTTTGGACCTACAACAGCAAGACTCAAAAAACTGGCTAGTTCATTTGTAATTAACATTTCTATAACACACAAGAAATCATATTTTATCAACAATTAACATGTTTAAACTATGAACGCAAATAAATTGGGGTCAAAAATGATTGAAAGCGCATGCAATTTCAGCAACGTCCATTCCGGTGTTAAATAACATCTGTCCAACATTACAGCAATCTGGATCTAGTCAGGAATGTTTGTCATGGGACGAAACTGTTAAAAAATGCATAAAATTAGCCAGGAAATACAGTTGCTTGCTCACTTTGCTATTGTAAAAATATGTATTCAAGGTAAAATGCAGTTAGACTTGGAGAGAATCTAGCATGAATGTTAAAATCTCTGCAGCTTCCATGCACATGTCCATCATTGTGTGTCCTGAAGGCTGGACTGACCGCTGCTACAGGCGAACAATGGGAGTGAAAAACGGTTTCCTCACGCTGCTTTTGTTTGCCAGGTGCTCGTGGCATCTGTTTCTCTACACAAAAGCAATTCAATTCAAATCACTTCAAGTTGGAGCTGATATTTGACCCCTCGGTCCTCTGGACCAACACGGTCACAACATATGGCAGTAAATACAAGCCACTGCCTGTAAACCCTATGAGAACAGATCAGAAAGAAAGGGAGCAAACTAGAGACTTTGGGCTAACATGTACTCTTTCAGAGTAGTGGAAAGAAAACAAACGAAATACGCAATTAACCGTTTAATTTATTGCATTATCTATTTGTCTGTAAACTTCAATACATATTTGTAAAGGCCCCTGATGCAATGCAACAAATCTCCACTTCAGTAACTTATTACTTTTCAAAAAAAAAATGTATGGAGTAATAAAAGGAGAGATCCAAAATCTAGATTTTGAATGTTTTTTTAAATGTCTTTTTCCACCATTCAGAAAAAAGTAGAGTCTTGTAAGTAGAGTAAAAAGTCTTAATGAACTGTGACTGGGTGAATTTTATATATGATTTATTTCTTTACCCTATTAATCTGTGGTGTCTTTATGGTATTTATCAAAGCACCTGATAACATCACTTCACCACGGTACGACAACAGCACTTTTGGAAAACATGGCTAGGGTTTGAGTTAGACTTGATCTTTGCGTGTGTTACAACATACAGTCTTTAAAGGGCATGGTATCGCTTCAACAAGTGGATAATACTCATAGTTTCTGTGCAGAAACTGCCCATCTGTCCCCTTCACCACTAACTAGATCATCTTGTGTTTGAACGGCAGGTAACGGGCCAGCCGACTAACAAACCGTTACGACTACAACAAGATGAAAACACAACCTGATCTGTTTAAAATACACGATAAGCACAAGTGAACGTGTTCGTGAGCGATTGCGGTTTTGATAGGTAAAGATTAGCACAACACAGCGGATTTAAACCGAGCTCACTAGCATTAACATTAGCTCAGTTCCCCCAGATATCTGCCCGAGGCGAACAACACTCTCAGAACAACACCTCTCACCTTGATTACAAAAGAAGCTCCACAGTTTGGCGAAAATGAGACCCATTTCTCCTGGTGTGAGAGAGGGGGTGTCCCGCGAGAGGAAGTTTAGCGAGAGGCCTACAGCAGCTGTCCGTCAAGCCGTTATTTCTTCACAAAACCCGCTCGCGCCATGCGGACACTACAACTTAACGCATGCCTCCTTCTGCCCGTTCACACAGGTGAGCAGCTCCCGAGCACTTCTTCGTGTGTGTGTGTGTGGTCAGATCAAGTGTGCGGCAGATACATCGCCGTCCAAACACAAGCCTCTTCAGTTCCCGGGTCGCTCTGACCTCATCCACATTTTCCTTGTGGTTAAAAAACGCACATTAGCTCGCTCCCTTTGTCTGGCGACACACGTGTAAGCGCACGGGAAGAACTCAAGGGAGCAAAACTTGAGGGACACAGAGTTCAGAGCAGCGCGTGTGTGCGTGCAGCTGCTGGATAAAAACACAAGCGCACGCGCGCTCTCTTGTGTTGTGTGTCTCACACACACCATCCCCCATCCGTGTTACACGTGTGAGGATCATGACGTGAACACATCCAACTCACTGCCACATCAATGTGTTTTGTATTCCATTAAAATGAATCTGCTGAATGTTAGAACAAGGTTAAAAACACAATTAGCCCATAATTATATTTTAAATTGACGTGGACATTTCCTAGATAGATAGATAGATAGATAGATAGATAGATAGATAGATAGATAGATAGATAGATAGATAGATAGATAGATAGATAGATAGATAGATAGATAGATAGATAGATAGATTTTTTTTCATGTTTCTCATACTTAAATGTTTCAGATCATCAAACAAATATAAATCTCAGTCAAAGATAACACAAGTAAACAAAAAAATGCAGTTTTAAAAGAAGGTTGTTATTATTAAGGGAAAACAAAATCCAAACCTACATGGCCCTATGTGAAAAAAGTTATTGCCCCCTAAACCGAATAACTGGTTAGGTCATCCTTAGCAGCAACAACTGCAATCAAGCATTTACAATAACTTGCAATGAGTCTTTTACAGCGCTGTGGAGAAATTTTGACCCACTCATCTTTGAGAGTTATTGTAATTGTCCATGTCCAGTGTCCATGTTTGCCTCATTCTCCTTCAAGATGTTTTGGTCGACAACAGAATTCATGGTTCCATTTTATCACAGAAAGTCTTCCAGGTCCTGAAGCAGCAAAACAGCCCCAGACCATCACACTACCACCACCATATTTTACTGTTGGTACAATGCTCCTTTTCTGAAATGCAGTGTTACTTTTACGGCAGATGTAATGGGACACACTACTTCCAAGAAGTTAAACTGTCGTCTCATCAGTCCAAAGAGTAATTTCCCAAAAGTTTTGTGGATCATCAATATGTTTTCTGGCAAAAGTGAGACGAGCCTTAATGTTCTTTTTGCTCATCAGTGGTTTTCGTCTTTGAACTCTGCCATGCAGACCATTTTTGCCCCGTCACTTTCTTATGGTGGAGTCATGAACACTGACCATAACTGAGGCAAGTGAGGCCTGCAGTTGTTTGGATGTTGTTGTGGGGTGTTTAGTGATCTCTTGAATGAGTTGTTGCTGTGCTCTTGGTGTAATTTTGGTCGGCTGGCCACTCCTGGGAAGGTTCACCAGTGTTCCATGTTTTTGCCATTTGTGGATAATAAGAAATAAGGAATTTTTAAATTAACCATAACTAACATTTATTTTTCTTGCAGGATTAACATTTATATACTTTTGAAAACCAAACTTCCCCCGCATTTAAGCCAAAGTTTGTGTCTCTGAGAATTAAAACCAAAAATAGGAACCAAAACTAGACAGCTGCCTAAATGTATAACCTCATGGCCTAACAACAAACAAGAAAGTATTAACAAATTCAAATTTTATTTTACCTAGTAACATAGAAATATATATCCTGTATATGAAGAACAAATCATGTTGGAGAAAAATTATGTAATGAATCATGTTATCCTTGCCATGTTCCTATTCAAACTAGGGTATGACCAAAAACCGCAGCACTCTGCATTGATTTTGACCACTGAGAGAGAACTAGTTACTAAGTTTTTTCTGTGTTGCCTGAACCACAAGTTCCTTCTTGCCTGCATCAGAGCTTATTTGCACAAAAGTGTGAAATCTCTAAGAAAAACTGAAATGGAACCTGTATGCAAGTATTGCCTCTGCTAAGAATCCAATAGGGAACTAGATAAGAAATGAAATACCGGTAATCCAAACATGTTAAGAATTATGTATTGACAATTGGTAAAGATGTTTACAGTATCGGATGGTATAAAGACAGAAATGTGAGAACTCTTTTATTTTATATTTAAATTTTTTTTTTAAATATTAATTTTATATTTAAATAAATAATAATATAATTTATTTAAATAAAAATAAATAATAATAATAATAAAACAAGTTTTTTTATTTGAGTTGTGAAGTTGACTGAATATTCTTTTTGTGGCAAGACAATATTTCTCGGCATGCAGACTGGTTCTGCGTTATTCAGCTAATTTTATTTTATTTAGGAATGTGCTTCCTGTGTCTGGCTTCTGCTTCCAGCTATTATTAGCTGTACAAAACAACTTGTAATGGTTTTTAATATTACAAAATGGTATTTCTTACAATAATATTTCAATGTATTGTCATAATTCTAAATTCTTTGGTCTGTAGTGTAAACTGTTTTACCGTTTACTGCACTTTTAGAATGGGAAGTCTCGTACATTCACAGAAAATAGCGTACTTCCTTGTTGAAAAATAAGGTGGATAGATTTAGCATAATGTTCCTGTGGATGGAGTCTGATGTAAACACTAGCTTAATGCCCTACTAGACAATAACCTGTGTTAACTGTATGCATACAGTTTATACAGTTCATACAGTTTGATCGGACCAGCAAAAATAAGATGTTACAAAATTTAATTGACCATTTAGAATAAATGTATTTAGGCCTGCTGTGAAATGTAAACAACCCACTTGTTGATAATAGGCTTCTACAATAGGCTATTACATTTGTATCCAGAATGTTCTGATGCTGAAGTTACGCAGAAAAAAAATGAAAAAGTGCTTGACTTTAAACATGTGCATCTGTAATCTTGCCAATAGTGTTATTAAAAAATAATCTGAAAAATATTCACATTTCAATTTTGCAAGCCAGAATAAATAATGAACACCTGAAACTTTTTTTGGCATATAAAAATGTTCTTTAAGAATTTATAAACAAATGCATTTAATTTATGGCAAAGGCAAACCTGCAATGCCAAGGTCATGAGTTCGATTCCAAAGGATAGCAAGAACAGATTAGAATGTTAATGTGTTCCTTGAATGCAAAGTACATTGCTTTAGATAAAAGCTTCTGCCAAATGCATAAATGTAAATATTTTCTTGGCAAAAAAGGACATATGGTGTGCCAAAGATGTCCTGTAACTTTTTGTCACATTGTCGAAGAATGCAAACAAATATCAAATTATGTGAGAACAAAGCAGGATAGCTTATCAATCAATCAATCTATCAATCTATCTATCAATCAATCAATCTATCTATCTATCTATCTATCTATCTATCTATCTATCTATCTATCTATCTATCTATCTATCTATCTATCTATCTATCTATCTATCTATCTATCTATCTATCTATCTATCTATCTATCTATCTATCTATCTAGGAAATGTCCACGTCAATTTAAAATATAATTATGGGCTAATTGTGTTTTCAACCTTGTTCTAACATTCAGCAGATTCATTTTAATTCCATCTATCTATCTATCTATCTATCTATCTATCTATCTATCTATCTATCTATCTATCTATCTATCTATCTATCTATCTATCTATCTATCTATCTATCTATCTATCTATCTATATATATATATATATATATATATATATATATATATATATATATATATATATACGCGTGTGTGTGTATGTGTGTGTGTGTGTGTGTGTGTGTACATCAACAACACATCTAGCACATTATTTCTCCATGGACATAATTAACTAACATACTACCTTATTATAAATATTTCACATGACTTTCACTAAATGGACTTGTAACAAATCATGAAATTTATAATTAATTTTTCCTGCTTGATTTTTCTATTATTATTTATTTAAAAACACCAACCTATATAAAATGTAGGCAAACAGAAATGTAACTGGACTCTTTAAAGCGCTATATAAATGTAATGAATTATTATTATTTATTATTATTATTGAACTTCATTTCTAGAATATTTTCAGGTAATTCGGCGGGCTGCTCAGACAATGATGTATCCATCCGCATTCATTCACAGCTGGCAAGTTGCATTCTGGCAAAGCTTCACAAGAAAGCCAAAGCATAATTTTTGAATATTTGATTAACAATGTTTTCCCAAAATTCCCAAATCAAAATAAGCTTGATTTCCTAGACATGATTCACAATTCTGACTCTTCCGCTGTATAGTTTTTAATTTATGGTTGTTGGCAGAATATTGCAGAATACAAGATTTGTTGTGTACAGTACATTCCTTATTAATTTCACAATGATGGTTTGACTTTGACTGTTTCGCTATCAGACGCTAGATGGCGCAAGAAGCAGCATTTCAGATGAGCAAACAATATGATAGCAGTAGGCACAATAATGAATAATGCTATTCTTAATAATTAACTGTGATCCATAGAGATTGTAGGTAGTAGTAATAAATTATTATAATTGTAGCCTTTCATTTATCTTTATTTTTCACTTGACTTTAGTGGTAGTTTTGAAAGCAACATATAATGTATTAATTTAAAGACTATTTGAACAACTTTGGACTGACACCAATAACTTTAAAATATTTTGACACTCTTGAAAAACCATTATAGTATAGACCCGTTTTGGAGTTTCTATATAGCCAATAGATGGCAGTGATGAGAAAGCTGTGAAAGAGATGGAACAACTAAATTAAAGGGATAGTTAATCCCAAATTAAAATTCTGTCTTCATGTTTACTCGTCCTCTTGTCAGAAAGTGAACACATGTTGGCTCAGTCTGACACCTCATGATCTATGATCACAATGCTTAAGAGTCATCACAAGTAACTGTTGAATGATGCTTGATATAAGGAATAAACTGTAATTTTTTCTGTATAAATAAAGAATACTAAGATAGTTGAGGCACAAACCTGCATAAAATCTAGATCTTCCTCTCCTTGCCAACTGTAGCCTATTATATAACACACTCAAATTAGAGACCAAGAAGGTGCTGACTCTTAACACAACCAGACCAGAGTGGAAGCTTTCTCCTTTGAAAAGCCAGTCAGAATTATTTTAAAAGCACAGACTGTAAAATGAGCATGAGCACTAAGTGGTGATGAAATGCTGAAAGAGATTCAGTAATGCTTTACATTAGGATGTCCATCCATGCTAATTACATCTCATGTACGCATTGCATGCACATATATTTGTCTATTTCTACCATATATATGTGAAATTATTTACAACTTCCCCAAATAAAATACATATTACATTGTGTTGGGAAAGCGTCTTTGAAACTGAAGTTTGGCTAGCTAAAATATACATTTCAATATGTATTTATTTTGGGAAGTTGCTTAAAATTATGTGTATGTAACATGTATGTAACATAAAACATGCATGTGACTCATTTGAAATGTAGATTGTTACTTCACTAAAAGCTAGACTTTTCTAAAAATACACTATACTGTATATACAGTCATGTTATACTATAAAAAAGATAATAGTGTAGCTACATTGATTTATTTAGGTATGCAGTTAATCACTAATATGTGACCTAACATTCTTGCAAAATATGGCTGGGTAATTTTGGGTCAGAATGGTCTGATGTCTTTAACTATCTAGAGAGTTTCTTTCTGAGACTCATCATCCATTATTCAGTAATGATTGACTCAAGAGTCTTGTCCTCTAATTAGGCCACAAAGGCACCTGTTGCATGTCCAGCAGGATCATTCAAAGCATTTGAAGGGCACTGGAACACAAGCACACTTGCTTTCATGTTGACATGCCTATTCATAAGCACACAACAGAAAAACAGCTATATAGATGTAAACTTCAGTAAAGCCTTTAATGGTCATTTGAGGGGAAAGTGTGCACAAAGAGAATTAAATATTATGGAGAACAAAACTTCTTAAGCGTAAAGAACCAGCTGCAGGATAGTAAAGTGAAGTAGTGGAGTAGTACGAGAGTAGAGAACCAGAAGCATGGTTGCCTATGGCTACAGCCCCTAAAAGCAAATCAGTCCTTCAACCCACATAGCTGCCTGTCTCCATCACCTTCCCCATAAGCACCGACAGCGCTGACATCTCTGACTGAACATACCGACCTCAAGTTGCCGGATGATGCCATTATCTGCAGCTAACAAAACGAGTAATTTGTGGAATAATAGAAAGTGAAACTTCATTCTATAATCAAATTAACTGGTGGTGGATTTAAGAGGGTCCAAACTATTCCTGAGTAAATACATGATGTACATTTGCATTCAGTCATTTGGCAGATGCTTTTATCCAAAGTGACTAACAAATGAGGAATATCACAAGCAATTTATTATACAAATGTAAAGATGTTTCCAATAAAACAGCCTAAGTGAAATTAGCTTAAATTAAATCATTTTAGCCAATAGAATAACACACACTTAAAAAGAACAACAGTTATTTAAAAAGAACCCAGTGTACTGTGTTAATATGAAGTCATTTCCCATCTAAAGCCCTGAAAGTTAATGGAAAAATGGCCTGGCAGAAAATAAGTTTTCCCATTTTTCTTCAGATTTTTGCATCAGAAGAATGCAATTGTTTGCATAAAAAAGCTTATGTGCATTCTGAATGTAATATGTATTCAAAGCTTTTTATATCTGTGCATATAAATTCTATCTCTTTTTGTGTAAGTCACTTCTATTTCACTTCCATCCCAATTGAGCATCTGACAAATACACTTTACGTTTATATACTTTGTATAAAATCTAGTTACTAAAAAAAGGGATTTTTTGTTTGTTTGTTACAAATGACTTTACTATTCTTCCACTTCCTGTTCTTTTTAAATTTACATAAAAAACTTAAAGCACACACACACAAAAAAGAAATTCTGATAAAATCAGGAGCTTGAATACAGATTTTACATTCCTGACAGTCATCTTTCTCCCTTTCGGAAAGATGTCTGCTTTCTATGAGGAAATATGTGAAAGCCAAGAGAAACTGATGAACAGGAAGACCAAAAATTCAGCCTATAATTATGCGCTGCTTCCAAAACCGTCATTCATGCGATATGCCTATGGCCCACTTTGTGCAATTAACATGAATTAGAGAGTGTTTGTGAATGAGGTGAGTAAAGAAAGAGAGAGAGGGAGACTATGGTGATGTTAGTGGGTGGGGGCAGAACACATCTGCTACTGTTTGGCATAACACAAGCACCATGATTATGATTATCTATTTTGGTGAATTCAAGGAGTTTTTTATAATCTTGTTATTGTCTATATTCCAATTTCATATCCAGATGTTTCTCAATTAGGCTATTGTCCAATAGCTGACTGACAGAAGTTATTAACATTGTTTTCTACTCGTTTTGTATCAGTAAAACCGTTGCCCGTATTGTTCATTTCAGGTTCTCTTGTGTGCCGTCTCTCAGTGCACCTGTGCACAGAATTGTGCATTGTGCATGAATCTCTCTCATTACTCTTGTCACTGAAAGTCCACAGGGTGTTCAACAGATATGCTTTTATGCTGCTGAAAACTACGATAATGGAACTACAGATCCAGAAAGGAATCTGACGAGTCACAGTAACCCAGCTCTACAAATAAGATGCTCAAAAGATTAAATGCTCCCTATTTCAGTCCGATGGTCACTTGGTTCATTCACCACAGACCATAATTACTGTCTCTGCCAGCTATTCTCAAGCCTGTAACATGACTTCAATGCCAGACAGGACTCATACTAAATGATTATGCTCTATTTAGACACACACTCTGAAAATAATAATAATAATAATAACAATAAAATTGTATGTGCGTATTTAGTCAAAAGTACATTATTTCAACACAAAAGCCAAATGTTCTCTTACACATGAAATTATTCATGCAATGAATGTTGCATTAAAAAACAAACAATTGAGCACATAGACAACAGTTTCTGTTTAGTAAAAAACAGAAAGAAACAAAAGCCCATGGTTGGGAGCAGCTGTACACGCAGTTGCTCATTAGTGCTGCTGTGGCTTTCATGTCTCTTTAGTAGGTTCTCAAGAGATGTGACATTTAAATGTTCATGAATTTATTTGACCTTCCTGTTCATTGCAGGCAGTGTTTTATGACAAAACTCAACCTGTCAAACGTCATATTTTAGGTAAGTGGTTCAGGGAGACAGTAAGAATGAAATGTCACCCGCTATTACAGACCCTTTTAGGCAAGGGTGTGGACTTTCACACACACTTTGACAAGAGTAATGAGAGAGATTCATGCACAAAACACATTTCTGTGTACAGGTGCGCTGAGAAATGGCACACAAAAGCCTGAAATGAACCATGCAGCAGTTTTACTGATGCAAAGCAAAACAATAACCAATTATATTTAAAATAAGATGGTATGATTTTACATCCCTGCCTGTTTGGGGATCATCTCGAGATACAGTGCCACATTCGTTACATAAACAGGCGTACACTATTACTAATATGGCCTGTTACAATCAGTGATAACATTCTACAGAACAATCTGGCAAGCTGGTTCAATACAGTAAATAGAGAGGTTTAGAGAGGTTTTCAGTGAGGCAGGTCAGCTAGATCAAGTTAAGACCAGCTTGGCCAGGCAATGAGACAGGTTAAACCATCTGACCACCAGACTGGGAGACCAGCTAAACCATTCCATTTTAGGCCTGTTCCGTCTTCTTTTTTTCAGCAGAGAAGGACAAAGCTGATTTTACATCATTGTGAAATCACAGCTGATTTTTCAAATTGTGTGAAATTATTAAGTGAAACTAGGCGTGTGGTGGGTGGGAGGTGATGAAACTGGGCTGTTATCACAGGGATGCAGAACATCGATGACAACAAGACTTGGGCGTTTGACACTGTTCAGTATTCCTGGATGAACACTTTTAACGCAAGCATCGACATCAGACCGAACAGCGTTAAATAAGTAGCCAATGAACGCGCGTTGTTCCGTCGATATAAGAACCCGCCCGTCCGCGCCGAACTGTGAATGAGCAGCTCACAGCCGGTGTCGGGCGCGCGGATGGCGCGACAGATTTTACGCGCGGACTGTCACTCATAATAACTTGTTGACGGAGGAGAGCGGTGGCGGCAACACCATGCAGTCCTCTTTACTAACCGTGGCTCACTCTCCCGGGATACCTACAGCTGTTTCGTTGATGTGGAAATCAGGCAACCCACAGTCGTCCAACTGGACGGGGCTGGAGAGAGAAAACGCGACTAGTCTCGCCGACACATTTGATAACCGGCGCGCACAGTACGGCCAATTTACTCCATCCACCTCAATATTCCTGACTGTCCTCATGACGCTGCTGGTGTTCGCCACGGTTCTCGGGAACGCGCTTGTTATTCTAGCTTTTGTGGTGGAGAAAAGTTTACGCACACAAGGCAACTTTTTCTTTTTAAATTTGGCTATTGCGGACTTTCTTGTCGGTGAGTGATTTCGAGGAAGGTTTGCATGTCAGTTTTTGTTTTACGTCTGCAGTGTGTTTAAATGTAGTTGTGTTTTAATGGATTTTCAGGCGGGTTTTGCATACCCGTGTATATTCCCTATGTCCTGACGGGCGAGTGGAGGCTGGGCAGAGGTCTGTGTAAACTGTGGCTGGTAGTGGATTATATGTTGTGCACCGCCTCGGTCTTCAACATCGTGCTCATCAGTTTCGACAGGTTTCAGTCCGTCACTAAAGCGGTGAGTTAAACCTGCCCATCCCAAAAAACTAAAACAAAAAACACTGCATTTCTTGAATGTCATTTAGTGTATTTATTAATCCACTGGCTGGTCCTCACAATGTAGGAGATCAGGTTTTACTGTCCTGTTCCCACAATATTAACCTGCACACACACTTAAAAGCAAGTAAGCATCTAGCTCATAACATCTATGGAAGCAAAGGTCATTTGTGGTGGAAAATGGTTCTTTAAACTGTTCATCACATGTTCTTCTTTTAAGAACTGTTCAATTAAAGGTTCTTTGAGGAACTAAAAATCTCTGCAAAACGCTGGTTTTGGAAACTTTATTTTATTACAGTGCACAGACTGTGCTGGAGATACAATTATACTATGACATTGAGTGCTCCTAATTTGTCCAAATCTGTGTTGGGGAATGGCAATTCAAACTAATGAGTCTGAGCCATCACTGACAAGAAATGGGTACAAAATAAATGTAAGTTACTTATTACCACAGTTTTCAGAGATGAGCACAGCAGAACAATGAGTCACGGATGATCTGCAAAGATACCTCAACTGAAAAATGTAAAATCTGTCATCATTCTGAAGAATGTCTCAGTGTTTTTATCCATAGAATAAAAGGTAATGTTTTAGACCAGTACAGGTTTTGAATGAGCTAAGGGTGAGTTAATTATGACAGAGTTTTCATTTCTGGGTGAACTTTCGCTTTAATATTGTTTTCAAAGCAGAGTGCAATACAGAGCTTAGACTAATTCGGTCTGCTAAATGTACTTTTAATTTGGGAAAACACTTTGTCTTTGAACATAAATAGCATCAGATTAATAAATAGCTACACAGACCAAAATAATATAATAACGATGCAAAAAAGTGCCTAATGATACATTTAAATGCCTTGAGAATAAAACAAAAAAGCATGGGAAATGGGAAATATACAGGTACAAAGAGTAGAGTGTGACGCTAGCAATGCCAAGGTAATGGGTTCGATCCCTAGGGAAAGCAAGAACTGATTAGAATGTCACTGTGTATCTTGAATGCAATTTAAGTTGCTTTGGATAAAAGTGTCTGCCAAATGTTATAAATGTAAAATGAAACGTCAGATTGTATGTAGTTTCCACATAAAAGTATTGATTTGACCATTTCCATTGGTTATAGACGGTTTCACTCATAAATGAGCTGCACTTTCACATAAAAATGAATCAATCCAACACAAATACGTTTTACACCACACACATATGCTTAACTACATGCTTAACCATTTGGACAGACACTGCAGACCTACAAATGCCATGTTCAATTTTACACTTAACAATAATCCGTCAACATTTATATCCCAGTGAGCAACAGCACACAAAAGCATGAACTCCCTTGTGTCTACCTCGAAGATAAATGCACAGAGACATCCATTTAATCATTTTTGTTTCACCTGGCAAACAGAGAAGAGATTACTTATTTTCTAGTACACATTCTCTATCTATCCTTTCTGTCGTTCCTTGGTTCATTCTGTCTGTCCAGCCCAATATATAATGCATATTAATTCAGCTATAAATCTGTATTCCAGGTGAGTTACCGTTGCCAAAAGGGGATCACCAGAGAGGCCGTTCTAAAGATGCTCTGCGTGTGGCTGGCCGCGTTCCTGCTTTATGGTCCAGCTATTATCAGTTGGGAACACATCGCAGGAGGAAGCGTGGTTCCAGATGGAGAGTGCTATGCCGAATTTTACTTCAACTGGTATTTTCTAATGACTGCTTCAACTGTCGAGTTCTTCACCCCTTTCATAAGTGTCACTTATTTCAACCTCAGCATTTATATCAATATTCGCAACAGATGCGCAGTGAGAGAAGAACAGCCGACTTACATTCGGCTTAGGAGCCTCAAGATGAGGCCGCTCCGAGCCGGCGATGTACAGCGTGTGTTTTTTGTGAGGCCTGTTGAGGATAACGGGGTCGCAAATTTGTCGAGGCCACAGTGCTGTCGGTTAGCTTCTACTGCGAAGGTGTCCGCCGCCGAGTTCAGCAATGGCAGACAGCCTAAACGAAGAGACAGCACTATTGCAGACTTGCCTCCTCTGCAGGTCGGAGGAGACCGGCTCCTGTCATCCAGTGAGGCGCAGTTTCATTATGTGGATCATTCGGCTGGATCACACAGACACCGTCCTGAAATGGTTGCCAGTCTAGCCAGCCGCTTTCGCCTGTCTAGAGATAAGAAGGTGGCAAAGTCTCTAGCAGTAATAGTTTGTGTTTTTGGACTCTGTTGGGCACCCTACACGCTGTTGATGATCATTCGGGCAGCATGTCACGGCCAGTGCGTCCAGCACTACCTTTATGAGATCTCGTTCTGGCTGCTGTGGATAAACTCATCCATCAATCCAATCCTGTATCCTCTGTGCCACAGCAGCTTTAAAAGAGCCTTCAGCAAATTACTGTGTCCGAGCAAGACAAAAATACAACCTCAGAACATTGACCAGAAGTATTAAATTTATGACTACATTTCCAAACGTTTTCCCCCCCGTTTAATGCGCTTGTATCTAGCTGTAGCATAACCATTTCTTTATGTAATCAATGATTTCTGTACAAACGACTGAAAGTGTCAAGCACGGTGCCATTTTTGCCTTTGTAAGTAATTTACATTTCAAAATAAACCATACTGGTGATGTTACAAACATAATGGAGTGATATGCCTTCTTGAAACCACAAAGAATTGAGATGATATAGAGCAGAATGTCTGTGATAATTGTATATTGATTGTACATGACAGATGTTCAGGTATTGCTGACAAAGCCTGTAGTTACCCTAGAAACTGTGGGATGGACTAAATACAGAGGAACATGACTCATTTCTTATAATCATCTCATGGTAAACAATTTATTATAGATTATTTTAGGCCTTATAGCAAAGCCTCGACACTGGTCTCCAATCAACGCTAATAAGATGTGCAGTGAATTGAGATTCGCCGTTTAAACGGAGAGATTCAGGAACCTGAATTTATTAAATCATAACCAATAACTGAACCAATCTTCACTGTAAAATCTGGCTCCAAGGTATGTTTAAGAAAAACAGCTGAAGCAAGCATGAAATTAAAATTTATAACTATTTTCTGTTTAATCAAAATGTCATAACTGCATCTTCCAAATAAATCAACAAACTTCTCTATGATGACATGCCAGACTTAACTAATCATTCAATCTGCTTAAACCCAACCATTCCGCAATCGTCTGGAAACTTGTGTTAATTTTTCAGTACATCTCAAAATCCAACGACAGTTGGGTAGACCTTTTTTTTTGGGGGGGGGGGGGGGGGGGGGGGATTCGTTATCAAATTACAGAAGAAAACATCTGCTGCTTCTTCCATTGTCATTGCGACTTTAAATGAAAAATTAAATGAAATAGTAATTCTACAGGCCTGTGGGGTTAATATCATTTTTTATTTGTGCAAATGCCATGAAATCAATGATATTTTGTTGTAACTGATTTACAATTAGATTATACATACAATATATGAAGGGAGGGGGAATCATAATTCAAAAAAGAAGACAAGATGCAAGAGAAGGCTTCTGACATTGTTGCGATTCACAGCCACAGCTACTCATTCATTAATAGAGTCTATACACATGTTCACCCACTCCATGTATTAGTCAACACATTGTCCCACTCCACCAAAGTGTCTGCCGTAAAGTAAAAGGGTGAGAAACAAGACTATTAGTAATACAAATGTCTTAAATTCAGCATGGCTTTTAAAATATTAATGCTGAAAAAATAAAGAAGAATCAAGTGTAGGTCCTCTAAACAAAGACCATAATGCATGGCTCAAAGCTCTGTCTTTTTTCTCCAGTTTGGCTGGTGGGGCAAGGAATTGGTGTAGCAACACAAAGATTTTTTTTTTTCCACAATCTCTTAAATATAGTTTTTATTCTTGCTCATTTGTATGGCAACAATAGTATCAAGAGGGAATGGTAGTCTGAAGGAAGCTCAGAGTAGGAGTGCAGTGCATACACCGTTCTCTAAGGAATTCACAAGAAAACGCCTCACACAATGAGAGAGAGAGAGAGAGAGAGAGAGAGAGAGGCAGAGGACAAAAACAACAGACAGAAAGTATGAGCAGTATGAAGAATGGGTAGAGAGGCAGGTGAGTTTGGCTTTGTTTTTCCCCTGGCTGGAATACCCTGGTGTGCACATGTGGGCATATACATATAACTCTCTATGCATGTGTACACAAATATAAATGTAGATGTGTGAGGCTCCTACAGCACCAGGCCTTCATAAGCAGGTCCTTCGGACTCGGGTGATTCTCTCTGCAAACGCAGGTGCTCCAGAGTATTGTGGAAGTGTTTGTTAATCTGCTCCGTCTCCTCACTGGCCTCCAGGTTTGGGAGATCCTCACGGATCTTCTGGATCAGCTGATTCAGGACTTGGACCGTCACCTGTAAAACACACACACACACAAAGTATAAATTCAGGCTGATCTGGATTTATGTAGACAAAAATCAGACACAGAACATAATGAACAAAGACAGTGTGTTGAGTTTTTCTTTGTAACAAAGTAGGATAACTTAAATCTTCCCCACCAGCGTAAAAAAAAAAAAAAAGTTGCAAGTTACTGCAATTCTTTTTAACATTTAAAAAATGAAATAGTTGAATATCTGAACATGCAATATCAAAAGAAAGAACAGAGCCTCTGCTTCTAAACAAAAAGCTTTACTCTAGCTTAACGCAATCTTTTTTCTTTTCGTTTTTAATCAACACTCAAATATGGAAGTTTAATAAAAAAAAGCAACATTCTGAGCAAAAAAGAATCCAAAACTGGATTCAGAGCAATGATCAAACACAGATGAAGTAAATCGAGTCCATCAACACCCCTAATACTTACATTTTTTTTTCTGTTTCTTCACGTAATCATAGACATATTCAATGATGGTGAGATCAGATCTCCATATGGATCATACCACCATATAAGACTCCTTGTATATACAAAAATCTCACTGGCTTATTACATTACAGTAATACCTCGAGATATGAGCATCTCTACATACGAGTATTCCAAGATAAATCTCCCTCGATAGGTATTTAGTTAAAAGGTCAGCGCCAAGTGAAAGTGAAGGTAGTCAGCCGAAAAAAGGGAAGAAAAGGGAAAAAAACAAAACAATATTATAAAATAGAAAAGTTACAAAAAATAAGTAAGCTAAGTTCAGTTATGTTAATTTAAGTTTACGCAAGTTACGTAGTGTTCGTGTAAGTTACGATACGGAACCAAGTGTCAACTTATCAACCCCCTTCCTCCCTCCTCCGCACCTGCCTATCTACTGTCTATACGTTTTTACAATTAAAACAACATTTTATTTGATATCACGAATCCTTACACTGTATACATGTACTATAATTATGTGTCATTGTGTGGCTCTCTATAGCAATAAAAACATGTTTTCTTCCGCTGTTACGGATTTGGAACGGATTAATTTGTTTTCTATTATTTCTTATGGGAAAACATGATTCTAGATACGAGCAATTAGAGTTACGAGCTCTGCCCTGGAACGGATTATGCTCATATCTCGAGGTATTACTGTAATGGCAAAATTAATGCCTAAGAATGTTGCACAATTCTGTTGATCCATTGAAAAATAAGAGGATATAAACCAAAATCTGTAGGAAACACTCAAGAATTATCAGTACAAGACAGTTCTGTGGATTATAATGGTCATGAATTTCTCGTTTCTATAAATGTGAGCGTTCTCAGTGCAGACATGGTGCAAAAACTGTGCCAAGCACTTACTGTAAGCAATTTACCTAGACGAGCATCTCAGGTAAATTCACACCCACACAGCCAGAGAGATACAAAAATAACTTTGGTGTCAATGTCTATGGATTTATAGGAAGCATTCGATTTCTGACACCGCCCCCAACACCCTTCTCCATTATACACCATAATGACAGAACAAACATTGACAGGTAATGCGTCAATGAAATGCAGAGTGGAATTTGTTTTTGTTTTGACCGTCCCATTTATTTCCACATTTAAAGAGGCCTTGGATTAAGCTCAAATGTCAAGAGCGACCTCGGTATGAAGTCTGCGGTTTGATAGGCACACCTTTACTTTAACTGCGTGCGTGTTTGTTTGTGCTTCCTCTTAGCCCTGTGTCCCTGATGTGCACCGATAACTCTTGACTCAATCTCCCCAATTTGAACATGGATACAGATGCTTCCTCTCAGATGAGTGAGAGTTAAGTATAATCTAGCTCGTTTATAATAAAAAAATTAAAAAAAGTGGAGCACGGAGAGGGAACGTGCAAATAAATGAGAGATGGAGCAAAGGCAATAGGTTTAAAAAGAATTAAGTACTAAGAAGTAAAAGAGCAAAGAATGAGAGGTGAGAGATCAAGTGTGAAAGGGCATCTCTGGTCATACCGCATCATTCTCTCGCTCATAGAAGCAGATGTATCTGTTGAGGATCTCGATGAAGAGCTGAACTTGCAAGGATGGATCCATGCACTGGTTAGCGATTTTCAGAGCCTTCTTCAAGCATTCCATCACTCTCCGCCCATCACGGATCTGACAACAGGGAAAAAAAAAAAAGATTTCAGTTCTGACAGTGGTGAACAGCTTCAAATTATTCCATTTTATCTTGGCAAAAGCACCATGCGTCCGCGTATTGGATTACAAATTGGTTTGGGGAGCTCTGTTGTCAGGGGCAACACATTTCTCCCAACAACATGCTGTGAAGCCGAGAGAAAACAGCATGATCCTATCTCTCCACATGCATTTATGAGACACGGCAACATTCTCTATTGATCTCTACTAAAGAAGTAAACGAGAAATAAACACCACGTCAAGTTCCCATGTCATTTCGGTAGGGTTATTATCGATCACTACAAGAATAGCGTCAGTTATAATGCACTACACACATCTGAAAATATTCACTTGACAACCTACTTATGTCATAGTCATAATATACACGGAGTGATTCAAGTGGAGGTGAAAGGCACCAAACAAAAGACGTTTATTTTATACATGGGTTTGTATAAAAGTGCAAAGAACATAGAAAAAAAGGGAAAAAACTAAAAGAATTACAAACATTCAGATTCAATCTGAAACTTGAATCTGCATACTCTTCACTGTGTGAATTAAATATACATAAACTTGTTTAACATTGACGACACAAGACAACAGCACGTATTTGCATTAGGCTTATTATTAGGAGGTGTGTGAACTGAGTGATGAAATACTTAGCAGGCTGTCCTCACTCAATGTCTGGATGTAGAAGTGGTGCCAGGAGAATCTATTAGATCTAATAATGTCACATGGAATCAATATTGATGCCACTGAAATTCTGCAGCAAAGCGATGACGCCTCAGATCATCAAGTCTCGCATAAACACCATTTAGCCAAAGCTGCAAAACTAACTCCTTGTTACAAATATGGTAGAACCATCACTTCTTCCATTAAACATTGTGTGGAGAGTATCGTGGCTGAGGGACGTGAGAGAACCTCATGAGAAAACCTGCATACTGCACTGCTCCGGCTTCGTATCTCACGGAGGAGCAGAAGCATAAAAGGACGAGCGACGTCAGTGAAGGACGAGAGTGGAACAGGCCTGGAGTTTACATTGTGTTTTGTGCGGTGTGTGTGTAGGTGGCAGTTGTTTGTGAGGGACTGCCACCATTACTTTTATTTTGTATTTGTTTATTTTCATATTAAAGTTTGTTGAATGTTTGCCGGTTCCTGCATTTTTCTTCTCTCGAAACAAAAAAACTGTTACTCATTACATAAATCATCTATCTGATCAGTTTCATCTTAGCACCACAGCACCATCTTTTTTAGCACTTTAAACAGTTTCTCCTTTATGCTTAAAGAAACTTTAGTCCAAGGCCATGGTACAATGAGCACACTCAACGAGAAGAAAAAGTTTGAGGTTTTTCGCATTTCGTGGAAAGACAGCACTATTGCATACGGAAAAAAGCCTTAAAACTGCTAGATCTGCTCATTTTTGAAACCCCTTAGAAGAAAACAAATACAACCCAAAGTATTTAATTGATGTAGCGGCTAAATTAACGGGAAATAAACCATTAACCAAAAGATGCTTCCAAACTTCTTTACTTGCAAGACTTTAAACCATGCAATCATCTACTACAGTATCACAGAGTATCACATGCATTGCCGTGTCACTGAAGAAGAAGAAAAAAAGAGAACAAAAAGTAGCTTAAACAGTAGAGCATGGCACTTGCAACGCCATGGTCATGGGTTTGATTCCCAGGGAAAGCAAGAACTGAGTAGAATGTCAACGTGTATCTTCAATGCAGTGCGAGTCGCTTTGGATAAAAGCGTCTGCCAAATGTCATCTGATCCTGGTTGTGTATCTCTCTGTTAGCGTTACTGGATCTCAGTGTTACATTGATACTATCAATGACAATATTCTATTGAATGGACTCGAAAATGATTTTGGCAATAGTGGAATTGCATTGGCATGGTTCAAATCATACTTATCTGACCATTATCAGTTTGTATAAGTAAATGAAGAGATATCATTGATGACAAGTATGGAGTACCTCAAGGCTCAGTACTAGGCCTGTTGCTTTTCACCCTGTACATGCTACCCTTGGGAGAAATCATTAGTAAGCATGGCATTATCATTCACTTCTACGGTGATGATACAGATGCTTTTAAAATCCTGCTAATTACCCAAAAAGCCAATTACGTATGTGAGCTCTTAACACATTATTGTCCCTCAGGTCTATTGCAATCTCAAAATTCTGGCTAGTTGAGAATACCTAAGCTATCAAAATAAACAGTCTTCCTAGCTTTGTTCAGGAAAGAGACACACTCTGTCAGTTAAAAACTAGACGCAAAAGCAAAAAACAAATCTACTGTACATGCACTTCCAAAGGATGAGGACTTTGGAAGTCCCAACTCTAACGCCATTGTTACAGTTCATCTCACTCTTAAAGTAAGTGCTGAGGAAGCCTTGAAATTCAGATATAGTAAAGGCTGTTTTGTTTCCAAAGCCAATCACAACAGACTAGGCCATCTGACCAATCAGAACATAGTAGGCTCACAGAAAGGAAGGGTTTAGAGAGACTGAATCTTTGAATCAGACACCGAGAAAAGAGGAGATGCTGCAATGCAAATTATGAGAAAATGAAAGTGCTTTTGACCTTGGATATATGAAAGACCTCCAAAACAAAATTAGGAACCGGTAAAATAGCACAATAGAGGCACTTTAAATTGAGGATAAAAACTGCAAGGTACAAAGTTGAAGGATAAAAGCTATCGCACTGGAAAACAACACACTGGTGCAATGCAGGAGCCAGTCATGTATCATAGGGAAACAACACCACACATGCACAATATTGAGTGGAATAGACTACACTATTACTAGTAGTATGAGATTAATTATTGGCATGTAAAGTTACAACTGCAGAAATGTTTTATTTACAACCATAAACAAATATCATCCAAATCCTGAGTAATAGAAGTAACTAAATACTGTAGCAGTTTTAAAGAAGCTAAAGAATAAAATGACCATCGTTTGTTTTCAGAGATTTAGATAACATGCCAAGTTGAAGTACTGGCCTGAAGTGTTTTTTTCCAAAAGCAATTTTACAGCCAGTAAATCCTACTTAAATGTCCAGAATTTGCGTTTTTGTTTTGGCCTGTGAGACCCTACACACTGTGCCAATTATCTCACTAGTTCGACACCCAGAGTTGCCAGATGGAGAGCAAATGCAGACTGCTGCACCCATGGAAAGGAGCAAACTGGATCAGAGATGGCAGATTCTACCCAACCAAACAATCCTCAACATCTGACCTCGTTGGCTCGTTGTTTGCCAATGACAATTGCACTCGTTTGTGACATGTCCTCAAACTGGAAAGCCATGCTAGATTTGAGCGTGATAAAAAGTGGGTGGAGGAGGAAACAACTCTCAAAAATATGGACAGCAGTACCCATTTTAAATGCTTGTTGGCAATACATACTGAAATGAAACCGTAAATGAAAACAGTAAAAATGCCTATAGTCACTGCATACAGTAATATCTTCATAGTAGAAGACCATAAACACAAACCCCAACAGAATGCTGATGAAGAATAGCAAAATTTACTATATTTATTCATTGTGAAACAACTGGCTACACACACACACACTGGCAGAGTGTCATTATCAGTGCTGCTTTAGAGTGATAAATACAAGATACTTTCATGAAAACCTTTTTATGTTTCAGCCAACTGGTGTCTAATTTATTTAACATTCCCACATACAGTTTGGGTATTAACAAAAAAGAGCATATTCTATAACTGAACAGACAACTAGGGTTGGGCGACATGATGATAATATTGTACATCAACAATTTCTCAAGCAGTTCTTGACATTAACACCCACGAACCTGCCGTGGATTTCAGCAGCGGTGTGAAACACAGTCACAGGTTGAATATTATATATATTATTTAATTGTATTGTTTTAAAAAGGCATCTGAAACAAACTAAGTGCAATTTAGTACTGTCAAAAAATTGGATTTTTCGATACTGAAATATCTGAAACATTTCCAGTACTCAATACAATTCTGCACAATTTTGTGCAGTGTAAAAAATCTTGTAGTGTGGCCACAGCTTTAGAATTCCAAGGTCTCCTTAGGCCACTTATAACAAAAAGAGACTTTTTTTTTTTTATATAATTCTTACAAAATCACCAAATTGGGTTCTGTTTTGTTCAATTGTATTCCCTCACAAAACAAAATTCACATCAAAAAATGGAAATCATTAGCAACACTAAAATATCAACAAAGCTAATGTTATTTTGTTGGTTAAACTAACCAAATTTAGACCTTTATTGTTTCAATCATTAAATAAAACTAACCAAATCGCAACTTCTTACATCAGATAAAGTCCAGCCAAACTCAATATGTGTTTACGTGTTTTACGTTTTACGTGTTTACGGTGCATGTCTGCAATATTGTCTTGGACGGGGCTCGGGAGGACAATATAATTACGTATTGTATTAATTTATTTAGGCGACTATCCACAAAATATTTTTTACACATCACCTGGCCCTTCAGACAACCTTATTTTTTCAGGAGTTACACCTGAATTTTGAGTGAGCTGTGTGTACTGTGTGAACAGAGAAATGCAGAAATATTTATACTTGTATATGAAGGGTCAAGATGCAGAGGCAGATAGGACGTCACATTGTGAGCCAACTGTGTGCAGCCTACACAAGATGCTGCTTCTAAAATGAATCACTAAGTTTCACTGAAATCCCTGACAGATTCATTTACAGTTGTGAGCAATTTAACGTTAATTCTAATCTCAAAAAAAAAAAATGACTCAGAAGAACATCTTACACCTACAGAGTCTTGAAAAAAATAAAAAAATAAAACTTAAACGGCCTTAAGCTTTGGAAATTACATCAAATACCCACATATCCAAGCATTTCCAAACATTCAAATTCATACCTAAAATAGCGTTTCGTTGTCAAAACGCCCACAATAATTTACTGAGATGACACAGAAAGACACTTAAAAACTGAAAATGAGACATGATCATTCGGACAGACCAAAATCTAACAGATTACATAAGAATAACCCCTTTCGCGATGAGACACTGTCTCATACAACTAAAACTAACAACAAAAGACGACGCATCAACTGATGGTAAGGGCATAACCTTGGTCAAGACTATTCAATGAGACTTGCATAACTTGAAATTCAATTACAACTTAAGGTCAGTTTAATTTAGAGTCACAAAGAATTATTAATATTAGAAATGAAACCCTCTGAACACCTGATTTCAAAGGCTCTATAAAACGTGGAAGACATAAACCAACCTCTTCTCCACCTTTGTCAGTGTTGCGTCCTGACCAGAAAAGGTGGGCACAAATGCTGACTGCGCGGCACTGGTCGGGTTTCTTCAGTAGTTTGGAGGCAGCCAGAGCGCACTGGGTACGCAGGGGTTCATGGTTCTCTTCGCTGAAGCACCGTGTACGCTCAAATGTGCCAATGATCAGAGTGATGGCGGCCAGTTGAGCCTTTGAGTCGCTGATCTCATCTTCATACAGGGAGAATGCCTTGAGACACACAAAAATGAAAAATCACTTTTCTATAAATAATGATTTTGACTGAGTGAGTGAGTGAAAAGCAATATATATAGATTTTTAAAAATCTAATCTTGCTCTCAGGGTATTAATGTATCATTGTGAAACGTAATGAGCATGAGATTGAAAGATAAAGAATCTATGCACATTAACCATCTTGATAGTGACCTGTGATACATTTAATCAAAATGCTTCTTTACCTGAGACATGAACTCGTAGGCAACGGTCTCGTGGTTCTCGAAGCCGATCTCTCCAGCAGCCAGAGCCCCCTGGAGGAAGAGCCTCAGGGGTAACTCTGCCAACTCTGCTTTGATCAGAGCACTGATGGTCTGATGGGCGAATGAGAAAATCTTCTGACATTTCTTTTCCCATTTATCGTCCTGTGGAGAAGAAAGATTGGCATGTATATAAAAAAAAAAATCTTCTATTATAATCTGTGGTTCCAATGCGAGTGCAATTCATTAAGTGTGAAAATATGACAGATGAGGCTTGCATAACCGTACTTCCAAGAAAAAGGACAGGTGCACAATCATTTCCTCACTATGGATACCAAATGCAATCCTGTAAAGGCTTCAAAATGAAGGCAATAAACTGTATTGTTTTAAGTTTGTTAGGATAAAAAAGAAAAGAAAACATTTTTCACATTTCATAAATGACTGATTTCTCTTGAGATCTCTCTTGATTTCTTTATGATTTTCCCTTTCTCTTCATGAGTTTAAAAAATCTAAGTGATGCTTGTTAGTGTAAATTAATTAGTCAATTAATTTATAGTTAAATGATAATTATTATACAGTGGAGTTTGGTTATGTCGACGGCCTCGGGGGTTGCAAAAAAAGCATTGAGATAACCGTTTATCGAGATAACCAACACCCAATATGGCGATTTATTTGATGAAGCGATTGGCATGCTATGAAAATATACATGCACTGTATATGTTTGCTAACAACAAAAGGCATATGTGCACCAACTAACAGCAGAGATTTACCAGTATACAATAAAAAAATACCATCGATTCTCGACACAAACCTTTAATCATATTCTCCAACATTGCAAACACAATTTCGCTCAGTGTAAACAGGCATAACATATTCGTGAGGTCATCACGCTGTACTAGATTGCATACTTTCTTCCGTTCTGCCTGTCTAATGTGCTTTCTCAAAAAATGTGGCTTTGTCCCGTCTTTTAATAGCCTTCAATCCGCAGCGGCGCTGAGCAGAGTCAAGTCAGAGCCAGAAACAGGCGCACACACACAGTGGACGAGAGTACGTGACTGAGGCTGTGTGAGTCAAACAAATGCAGTGATTTAGATTTGTGCAGTGATTTAATTATTTTTTAGACAAAGAACATTGACATCCCGTACTGCCTTTGCATAATCAGCCAGCAGCGGCTTGCCGGACATGCACAAATCATTTGCACTCACCGGGCCGCCCGTGAGTGCTTTGGGATGGGGATGCGGCAGCTCTCGCTGCTCCTTGAGAAGAGTAAGAACGATATGTGCTTTCACTTCAGAGAGTCTCCAAAAGTCTCCAATAACTCCAGATAAAGTAGTTAGATTTGTTGCTAGTCGCTTTTTTTTAAATTTGTGCTAGAGTGGTCTGAAAACTAGCTAAATATAGCGACAAAGGCGCCAAGTTGGCAACACTGACCGCGATCCACGTGCAACGCGAACTCAGCGCATGTGCAGTGAACTCTCAGTCACGAGATAACCATGTGAAGTGGTGTACATGTCCCTAATTTTTGCTCGAGATACTAAGATTAGGCATCCTAACAGAATCGACATAACCCACAAGAAAATGCTTAGACAAATAGGGAGTTTGGCGGTTCTACTTCAAAAATGTTGACAACATTATTGGCGAGTTAACCGTGACTCGAGATAAGTGAACTCCACTGTATATAGAAGTTATTTCATTAGTCCCTGCACAAAACAGATGGGCTGCAAACCTAACGTACTGCTTTATCAGACCTACCAAGTAGATTAAAGCATTTAATTTATAGAATTAAATTGAAGGACATTTATGTAATTACACAGTGGCCTTGTTACCAAATATAGAGAACAGCCAACCTGAATATGAAAAAAATAATACAATTTTATTCAGAATCATATTGCTGAATCACTGCTGCGGTAATTACGGTACTTCCGAAGTTCGTTTTGGGAGTTCGAAACAGCTTGCCAAAGTGAACTTCCCAGAAAACATTCTCTTTCGCTGCTAAACGCCTTCTAATCGGTCCGTGGCGATTACATAACGTAATTACGTAGGTAATTATATAGCGAGTGCAATCCATAGCGATATTACGTAGGTATGCTCTGAGGCTTTGATATGGAAATCTTCTCAGGCTAATTTCTACTGTTCAGTTCGTCAAGGTTCAACGTCTGTGAGTAAAAACATGAACACACTGGAGAGCAGCTTTATAGTAGAAAATGAATGTGGGATGGTTGAATGTGGGACATACTGAGGAGGAGTTCTCTTTGTAACGAAAGGCCAGATGATAAGCAGCGAACACCAGCGGGGGAAGAGTGTGTCGAATTCTCTGGTTCCCCCCAGCACCAAAATGTTTCCTGGCAGTGTTTAAAATCTGTGGGAGGCACAAAAGAAAAAGCAGATGAATCGATCTGAATAACTCATTAAGCAGCACGATGACCTCATCAACTGATTGAATGCAAAATGAAACGACTTTTCACTGGGAGCTAATTAGACCAGTACTAGCCGATGTCAAACAATCATGACATTGCCAGTCATTTGCTTATGATGTTCCATCAAGGGGATTATATCTCGTTAGGATTCAGCACTAGTGAAATGATCAAAGAAACATGCTCTACTTTTCCAACAAATAAGGAGTACTTAACAGCAGTGTATTTTTATAGACTTCTTTGAATGGAGTCTAACAATGCTCTTCTCTGTCATATGATGAAAGGCGAGGGTAAGAGAGGAAAGACCATGTACCAGATACTGCTGGTCAGGATCGTCTGAATGCAGCAGATGAATGAAGCGACCGACTAAACTCTGTTCCTCGGCAAAATCCTCTGGGTCAGGATCCTCAGCAGGCTGATCTGGCTGGTCCTGGATCAGCGTAGACACCAGACTCAGGATTGCATCAACCTGCAAGGAAAGAGCCAAGAGATTATGCCTGAAATGCAAATTGTTTTAGCACATGAGCAGTGTAGAATGGAATGCTATTTGGTGGCCCTGAAACACACCGAAAGTAATTTACTTAAAGTGATGCATGTAAATAAGGCTAGATGCATTATGGAGCAAACATGCTTTTATATAAAAAATAAATGAATAAATACTTTATCCTATTCATCTTAATACGCAAAGTAAGCTATTGACCCAGTAAAGTGCAAACACTTAGTGCACTTTAAGTTTGATTTTAATTAGACTAAAGCAATAATTTGCCTTTTTCTTAAAATGTCATGTAAATGGTGTACCACTCAATTTTTAACAGGTCTGGATATATCAATTATAGTTTGGCTTCATCAATTCATTCTTTATTGCAATTTTGTGTTCTAAATAAAACTGTCAACATAACCATTTGAAACCGTACTCTCTTCACAAAATGAGTGGATTAAAATATGGTGCACGGTCTTCAGAAAGGCACACCATTATTCAGCACAGTCCTCAGAAAGGGCCAAAGCAGCTCCAACCTATGTATTCCTCCCTCAATTATGGCCAGGCATGTATTGAGTCATAGCTGACCTCTCCCTCAGGAGGCACAGATTTGATGGAGATTTAACAATAAACCTTTGAAAAGCAGGCAGAGAAAACCCCTGGGCTAGCATGATGCAGCGTTTTAAAGCCAAAAGCAATCAAAAGCCTTTCCAGTGCTTTAAACCCACGGCACAGCGTAATAAAAGAGGAAACTAAGAATAAGCCACTTGAACCTGTCAGTTACTTACTATTAGAGGAGTAAATAACTCAAATATGGGTCACATATTCATATTTCCAAACAGATTCAAATGGCATTAGCAAGTTTATGAACCCTTAAGAATTTCCTATGTATCTGCATAAATTTGACCACATCAGAACATCATCTAAGAAAATGGCTATCTGATCATAAAAAAAAAAAAGATTGTACTTTCCACTTATTTATTGACAAGAGTAAAAGCTGTGTGGTCAGCCATGCCTTGGTCATTTGTATTACTGATGTTACCAAGCTGCAAACAATTTTATAGTTGTGATGCTATAAAGTAGCAACCGATCTTTTGTTCTGTATTATGAGACATCCGTAATGTAATGGAGTATCGAAAATAAAAAATGGGAGGGGACCTGGTTCTACGCATCGGTTACTGTTTGGATTTTGAAATGTGGTCTGTTACACTCAAAAGTGGAGCTTGCAATGCTGGAGTTTGAGCCGATTAAGTTCACAGTAAGATCTAAAACATGCATTAGACTTCCTACATTAAAATCCATTTTTCAGAGAGTTTGGATGCACTCAATCACTCCAAAATCCAATAAATATAACAGTTAAGGTGGTCAATAATCCTCTAATCATCTGGGTATTAATTAAGGATGTACAGGCCACTCTCGCTTGGTATGGATAAAGTTCAGCCCAACAGCAAGACAAGCATTGAAGAAGCCACCTCTGCCTGCCTATTGTTTGCCAAAGACAATGTGGATGAGCCAAATGACTATTACAAAAACGTTTTATGGTCAAATGAGTCTAAAATGCTATTTTTTTGGTTATAAGTGTTACATTTGGAAAACTAAACACATTAACCCAATGTTAACCCAACGTAGTGGGAGGATCTCAATGTACACTTTACAAATTATTATTTGTATTCATCAAGGATGCGTTCAATTTTCCAAAAGTGACAGTAAAGACAATGCTGCAAACTATGTATGTTTCAAATAAATCTCTATTCACCAAAGGATCCTAAATCATGGTTTCCACTAAGAAACTTGACAATAATACAAAATGTTTCTTGAGCAACAAATTATCATATTATAATAATTTCTGAAGGATTATGTGACACTGAAGACTGGAGGAATGATGCTTTATAATCACAAGAATAATTTAAAAAAGGTATTAAAATGGTAAATGGTTATTTTAAATTGTAATAACATTTCACAATATTACTCTTTTTTACTTAGTTTCTGATTGAGTTTTGGTGAGAGTGTTATTTTAAAAACTTTTTTCTTTTTTACTATGGGCAAAGACAAAAAAAAAACATTCTTAGCAGGGCTCGCAAACTCTCTAGTCCCACTATAAAGGGATTTAGTTTGAAGCATGCCAACAACCACATTTGCTAAAAAGTATTGAATGTGATATAAACCTGATCTTGGGCCACTATGGTGGTGTTGTAGTCCAGAATGTTGCTCAGCACATAGCAGCTCATGCTTTTGCGTGACTCATAATCAAAGTACTCAAAGAGCGGTGGAAAGTGCTTGAGCTGGAGCACAGTGAGGATGTTATTGTATGTGTCCACAGGGATCTTTAAGAGCCTGGTCAGCTCCTTAGACACGGCGCTGCTGGTGGCAATGCTGCACAAAAAGACATGAAAGAAATCAAATTTACAAACAGACTGACTACTGTGGCTGTCTGTATTTTGAAAGGCAGTAAAAATACATACCTAAGCTTATATAACCAAGGCAATATAGTTTAGCTACTTTCTAAGATTAGACGGTGAAACAATTCATCCTTACATTTGAGGTATGCCATCAGAAAAGTGGAACATCATTACTACAAAATAACACAGATGTGTGCTAATCACAAACACCAGCTTTTATCATGATTGATCTGTGCGGTAATTACAGTTAGTCATCATGTCTATGCGGCTTCCCATCCACCCTCAAAATTGCTGGGTGGAAAACAAAAAATGACATCACATTTGGCAATTTTACTTTTAACATTAGAAAAAGAAGAGAGTGCAAAGACAGCAAACAAACTCAATTTAAAAAAGCAGTTTCTGCATGTTCTTCTTTCATCTAAGGGTGCTTTAACGGCTGTTCTAATATTTTAGGAAAAATCCCAGTGCTCACTTTAATATGTTATTGTATGTACTAACATTCCTCATCAAAAACCTTAATATTAACATTTATGCCTGAAAAAAGTGCACAGTCCCTATTCAATGTTACGAATAAACTTTAACCCTTAGGTAATGATATATTTGGATTTTTGTAAGCTTTATACATTTTACAGACAGAGTAAAATGTGAACATTTTCCAACAGCTTGCACCTTGTGTACACTGAAACATGGGCTTCAGTCGCAACAGCTCGAGTCTGTCAAGCATCAAAGCTGCATGTCATCTCAGAAAGATCATAAACACAGACTGCTCTTTCACTAACTCCAGAGAAAATAGGTGAATAAATGTTCATCCTATGTAAATCCACTGGAATACAAAGCATTTATTTTATGATTAATATTAATGTTAGTATTGATAGAAATATCATTGAAATATTAGACCAGATGGCTTTGATTTAATCGTCAAAAAGTAATCTAAAATGGAACCAAAAACATTGCAATATTTTCAATTGGTCCTGTTGTCCTTGCACCTTTATTTCTTACCACCTACACCGTGATTATGCGCAGGGATGCAACAACTGAAATATATATAAAGGATCAGGATAATTAGGTTTCATGTTGTGTGCTCCCAAGTAATTGTTCCTTAGTTGCAAAATGAGTCTACATACAGAAATCAAGCCCTACAATCATCCAGAAACACACTAGCTGTGGTAAAGTGGGTGTTGCTTAGACCATGTGCTGATCTGCCAAATGGTGTGAGAAAAACAGTGCAACTAATACTCACTGTTCCAGGTTGAGTTTGTTGAAAATTTCCACGGTACTCTCCAACACTTTATCCACATAGTCCACACGATCAGGATAGCACTTCATAGCCAGATTGATGAGAGACACTTGAAGTGAAACAACATCTTCAGATGGCATGTCCTGACGAGACTGACGTGGGAATAAAATAAACATGGCGACATTAAATATTTATATTTGAGCTAGCGATTTTATTCAAATCACTCAATATTTCAATAAAGCCACAGAATACCTGTATGACAGTTGCCACTTGCTGTGAGAAGATATCAAACAGTTTGATTTCAGAGGGGATTCCAGGTCCATCTTCTCTGTGAGCAAACAAGGCTAACCTGTGGGACGAGACAATTAAATAAGACACTATATGCAGACTTTGACTAAAATGTATGAATTTCTTTGCATTGTATAACAAGCCAAGTGGCATTTACTTGAAAGAACAGATAATGCATGTCAATAATAGCACATGTCTGGAACAGTGAATCAGTGGAACAAAGAGTCACCTGTCAATAAGAGCAATGATGATGTTCTTGACGTTCACATTTTGGTGTAGCTCGGCACAGGAGCGAAGGAAAGGATTCAACGTCTGCAGGTGGAACTCATCCGGAAAGACCTGCAGAAAAATACAGTGCAGACAAAATTGTAAGAGCATTAAATATGACATGCCAGCACCTATTACTTGAAGACATGGAGAGCATGATCAAAGACATATTCCTCCAGACAAGTACACCAAAATGATGAGTGATGGTGGGGTATTTCTGTACCTGTATGATGCACTCCATGAGGTATTCCTGTGCTAGAGAGTCCCTACAGTTCACCACCTGCTCCAAGATCCCAGACAGCACGATCTGTGTGGAGTAGACACATATTTACTTTAAGATAACTGTAAATCACAGCAAGGCTACAAATTTCTGTCTCCGGTTAAAGCAATATGCTGCATCTGAAGCCCCCATGACACCATCCGCCATCTCATCAGGAGCAGGCTCCAGACTTTATCATGAACACATACAGAGACGGGGGGGGGGGGGGGGGGGGGGGGGGGGGGGCCGTACACACTACTGACTTAAATTATGAGTTGCTGTGATGAACTTCATGCAAGTTGGATCAGCCTGTAACTTCAGGGATTTTTTACATAGTTTTTTGGGATGATTTTGAATCTATCCCTCTATGTGTTCCATTGACTGATGTCACAATTGTTTTTTTTTGTTGTAATTATAGAATACATTCACTGAGATTCAATGTGTGATGTGATATTGACCACAAGCTTTTGAATGCTTTTCATAAATGGGTCAACATAAGAATGGCTGTCTGTTTTACAAACCATTTAATAACATAATATAACAACTAATAATTTTGTGCAACTTTTCACAAATACAAGATGCATTTTCTAAAAATTGGTGAGCATGACAAAGATCGGGAACCTTTTTTCACCAAATAGCCTGTTGCATTTGCAAAAAACATTTTACTTTACTAAAAACATGTTTTTTCAGTTACATTTCAATAACACTAACTATTCTACTATTTATTATGGGTGCATTCATTTACATATAAACATTAATCTGTTCATCACTGTAAAGCTGTTTTGAAATAATCTGTATTAAATAAAGAGCTATATGAATAAAGGTGAACTGACAGTTTAATTATTGATTGAAATTACCACATTCTATTACAAACTCACACAACCACTTCTTCTGCAAAGCCCTGCTGTTTTAAGCAGACTAGAGAACTAGAACGAACTTCTGCGCATGCTGCACATGAGCACGTGAGGAATAGTTTCAGTACCTCACAGAGACAAAAATGAGCAGTGTATAATTTCAGACTCAAATGTTGGCAGAACAAACTGAAATATTATTATAAATTGACTTTTCAATAACTTCGGTAGGCTGTAGTGTACAATAATGGAATTGAAACTGACTTTTGATTTAAAGGACATATGACCCAACTACATGAATCTACAAGTCATTAGCTACAACTATGAAGGTGAAATACAGAATTTTATTTTAGCCATACCAAGCTTAAAATTAAGCTTTTTTTTCCAGAGGTAAATAAAACAAAGTACATCTAACAAGATGCTGTGCAGACACAGTGATGCAAATGTATGGGTGCTTGAATTTAAAAGTCAAATGAGATCATATTGAATCAATCACACTGTTAATTCATGAACGTAGAGTGCTTTAAACAGCTTTCAAAAGGCCATCAAAAGATGTTGTGACCTCTTATGCAGTTGTCATGCCATCAATGGCTCTTTAAACTAGTGATTATGCTAAGAGCTAGCTTGAGGTTCCCAGTGTAAGCCACAAATAAACAGGTAATCAAGGTCAAATCTAATTTCAATGCACCCTTTTAAAACTTTAAAAGGGGCTTTGCAGAAAGATCATTTATCTGCACTAGAGCACTGAAACCAAAACACACCTGTTTGTACTTCTCCACATTGACGCCTTCCAGCTGGCTCAGTCGGACGAGATTAGTGCCTACAAGGATACGCAGCTCTTGCCTCTCCTTCTCTCTCTTTTCTCGGTCCCTACTGTGTCCCTGATGCTGCATCCGCACCCACAGTTTATTCATTTCGGCAAAATTTAGCAAGACGAAGTCAATGGAGTCATTAATGTCTCCGGTCATCTCTTCCCTAAAATCAAACAGGAAACCACATTGGTTAGTCATTCAATCCTTTAGCGATAATGAGATTTTGTAGTGATTCCTTCTGTCAAAAAGCTGTCCAAGTGCTCCGTAAGCACTGAATGTGGGAAAATAAGCCTTTTATAGAAATTGATTAAACTGTAATTTAGCACATAGGATCTTGCTACGGTATCACTTAAATTGCTCTGTGTGAGTCACAACACTCAGAGGTACTTGAGGCACGATCACAGCCATCAGATACGGAGTGACGTACTCAGCTTGCTCTCCATCATCAGGCAGGATGTTGCGCGTGCACTGCAGCAGGTAGTTCCTCAGGAACAAGCCCCGGAGTGGATGCTGCACCCCACGACACATTTCCACGAGGTCCTTCAGTATGTCTTTGCGGGATTGGGGGAAAGAGCGAACGTACACCACTCCAACAGTTATCAACAGGTACCTGAGAAGTCAGACAAAAGGATTGGATGATAAGTTAATGGGAAATATGATTCACTGACAACAAAAAGTAGGAAATATAAAAAAGGTACTTGAGGCCAGATCAGAGGATTTCAAATCTAATAATATTGAGCAACATAATAAAATGATCGATGTGTTCATAAAGCATGTACACTAAGGGCCCATCCACACGGAGACGCGCATCACTGTATATATTTTTTATCTTATTGGCGTTTCGTCCACACAAAACCGGCGTTTTGGGAGACAGAAACCGCTGTTTTTTGAAACCAGGTCCTAAAGTGGATAAATCTGAAAACGACACCCTTGCGGTTTCATGTGTACAGCCAATCCGTATATTTTGTGAAACGATGATGACATCACATGTCGGCTGTGTCACACGTAACAGCAACACGTTATAATGAAATAAGACATCTGTCAAGATCCACAGCAACAAGCACACAAACACCTTTTTTCCGCCTAACTGAATTCAGATTATTTAAACAGTTTAATTAAACTACACTTTGGTCCTTGAATCCTGTGCAAGTTAATTACCATTTGGATGTTGTAAGATTTAATAAATCTTAAATTAGGTATTGGCATGTTTAGAGGGAGTTAAATCCAAGACATTTTAATGTACTTGATGAACTAAATAAATGGGGATTAGGGCAGGGTAAAGATCTTTTTAAATCCTGATACATTTTTAGGATTTCCTTTTGATGACTTTCAATATTCTCAGAAAGCTCACAAGAGTGATTAACAAACTGCAGCTGTTGCAACATCCATTCAATGCAGGAAATAAGATATAAAAACAAAAACTGCTGATAAAACCAAACTCTATGCAAGAAACTTTTCATTAAATTACTTCACAGAAGAATAATACTGAATAACATATAATTAACATGTAAACCAGCAAAAACGTAATCTGAATAAGAGAATATACCATGAAATGAGTGTTATTCAAACACTGACTGATTTTCATGCCCACAAAAACGAACTCTGAATGAAAATGCCAAAATGCCAATGATGCCGTGATGTAACTTACATCTATTTAACATGGCAGAGTGCATCTGTCTTAACAGAACAGTCACCTGTCCTTCAACATTTCAAACCTGTCCTTCAACATTTCTGTCATCTATTTTTTTTACGGCTTGACTGTACTGACTTCTAGCAGATCAAGAGACTTTAATATAAGCAAGAGAGATTCAATGTCCATAGCAAATGAAATGTGAGCAGGCAGAGAAGCACTGGGAGCTTCTCAAGTTACTAACTAGAACACAATTCCTTCAACGAGAGACGTGGGCAGAACGGATAACGGGCACAATGCCATGAAAAGGCTGCAGTTGAGTCAGAACTGGAGTGCACATTTCACTGTACGTGAGTGTGAGCAGCCCAAGTTACCCAAAAGGATGCTGCCTATACCAATAATGGCCATTTTATAACTTTTGGGAGTTATTAAAAGACCAACTCAGAAATCCCCTTTCTGTAGTTTTTTTGCTTTCAGTTATTTTTGTTGTTTTTCGTCAGCAACATTTCATCACAAATGAGACCTTAACGAGAAAAAACGAAAGTACAGTAATGCCTCGGTTTACGAGTAACTTAGTATACAAGCAAATCGTTGTACAAGCATTGAAAAAAATATTCCATCGCTCACGCACATTTTTGAGTGGAAAAGATCTAACGCTCAGCATCGTGGCGCGCATTTTTACTGGAAATATCCTAACAACAGCCTCTTGTAAAACAGTCACGTGGTTCTAACCCCTTCACCCCCCCCCCCCCCCCCCCCCCCCCCCCCCCCCCTTAATTCGTTAATTCACTCAGCATCGCTCGGTTTGGTGCATCATTCACCACAGTGCATACTTTTATAAGTGATTTACAGCAGTTTTACTCGTGTTGTTAACATTAATTGTGATCGCTATTGTTCACGTAGTGAAATATATATACGTACAGTACAGCATATAGACAACGACCCTCAAGATGAGTAAGAAGGTATGAAATTCTCCCTGTAAGCAGTAAAACCCTCCTCTCGTCTCCTTCACGCCAGCAGCTAAAGTGCCGTAACAGTAAATCGTCAAGTATTTTTAAAGTTTAATTGTCAATTATTAATTAGTATTTATATGAGGTCTTAATGGTTATAATTTTAACTGTAACTAATAGGGTAAAACAAAAAAATATATATTTCAAATGGTCATTTATGGTCGTGTGGAACGAATTGAGTGATTTTTGTTGCATTATTATGGGGAAAATTGTTTTGTGTACGAGAATTTTGAGTTACGAGCTCTTGGAACGAATTAAACTCGTAAACAGAGGTATTACTGTATTTGATTAAAAAAAAACATGACGAAAATCTAATTCTATCGAAAATCTATTGACCTTACAAATAAGAACGAGAGAAAGTTGTGAAGAGGTTGAATCTTCTTGCACATTAGGGAGCAAGGCTCTACAGTGTGACTGAAAATTACAGCATGCAACTAAAAAAAATTATTTAGGAGCACCAGATTTCTTGAACGTGATCAAGTCATGTAATCTTTATTTATATAGCGAACAAACGCAACAAAGATTGTTTTAATAATAATACTTATTACTTCTTATAATTACATTTATATAGCGTTCTATCAAAGTCTCTCAAAGTCGCTTTTAGCTGTACAGCAGGTCTAGAGGACATTCATTGTACAGCTAAAGTAGAATAAAAGTTGTGTTACTAAAATTGCAAACAAAGTGCAAAGTGTCTGACTACAAAAAAGAAAAAAAACGTCCCAGGAAATCAATTTGAATCAAATATTACCCTGTAATGGGAAAGTTAGTGTCTGTCTTGATCAAAAGGTGCTCCTAGTTCTTAAAATGACAGTAGCCTAATAACTGCTGTGGTCAGAGTCCTTACTGTTAATTCAAACAAAGAGAAAATCACTCACTACTCCTGTATAATCCTTATTAAAGTTACAATTATTTATTAGTGTTCGGTACATTTCACTGTGGATTCTTTGGTTAATCAGTCGCAATTTCAGCGCAAGCTTTGCAAACACTTTTTACGATGAAAGCATTTGTTAGTGTCAGAAATCAAGTTGACGATCACTGCATTCATGCACTCAACATATGGCTAAAATGCTCACCACTGCAACCTTTCATGCCACAATCTAAATATAATACTACAATTAACACTTTTCACGATAATTTAAGCAGGAAGGTGCTTAAATTAGCAATGTAATAATAAAACATTGTAGTCTTCAATTTGTTTATTTGTCCCATCGTGTTTTTTTTCTTATTTACTGTCTATTAGATTTAGTCGACTAAATCGATTGTATGATAAATTGCATGATATTTAGTTGACTAAAACTAGATTAAACGTAAATGCCTTTTTAGTTAAAAGACTATAACTAAAACTAATAGTGTTCAAAATTTACTACTCATTTCAAGCATTGTTTGTCTGTGGCTTAAAACAGGTTTTAATCTAAAGGTTTCTGTTTTTTCTGCGAACAGCACTCGAGCAATCTGTCCCAGCACATACTTCCTCATTAAAGATGAACAGTCAATGAAGGAGCTCTACAAAAATCCAACATCTTTCTGACTGCGCCCTCTCTCCCATCCACAATGTTCATATTCAATAAATAATAATTTACAAAGCTATTTGTGAAAAATTTATACATCTTATTTTACAGTGCAGATGTATTACAATGGTAATACAGTGAAATCCGGTTATCTCAACGGCCTCTGGGGTTGCAAAAAAGTGTCGAGATAACCGATGATCGAGATGCCCAACAGCCAATATGGCGATTTGTTTGATGAAGCGATCGGCATGCTGTAAAAATGTACATACACAGTATATGTTTGCTACCAACAAAAGGCATATGTGCACCAACTAACAGCAGAGATTTACCAGTATACAATAAAAAACCTCTTCGATTCTCCATACAAACCTTTAATGATATTCTCCAACATTGCAAACACAATTTCACTCACAGCGTAAACAGTCACAACATTCGTGAGGTCATCACGCTGTACTAGATTGCATGCTTTCTTGTGTTCTGCCCGTTTAATGTGCTCTCTCAACAAATTCGGCTTTGCTCTGTCTTTTAACAACCAGGTTCTTCAATCCGCAGCGGCGCTGAGCAGAGCGCACGTCATAACAGAAGCAGTGTGTGTGTGTGTGTTCATCTAAGCCTCATACTCATTGGTCAGTAACGAGCGGTTACCAACCAATGTCAAAATACTTGAGAAAACCAATCAAATCAGAGAAGGTGGGCTTTGTGCGCACACAGAAGCAGATGAGGCTTTGGGATGTGGGTGGGACCCACTGCAGCACTCGCTGCTCGAGATATTAGTGTTCGGCGACAAAAGAATCGACATTACCGAAAAGAAAATGCTAAGAAAAATGGGGAGTTTGGCGGTTCCACTTCAAAAAACGTCGACATAATAGGATTGACGAGTTAACCGTGAGTCGAGATAAGTGAACTCCACTGTATAATTGTTTCAGAAATAATAACATTAGTAATTTATTATTGTTATATAATCCATCTCAGACAACAGATTAAAACGATAAGAAAATACAGATTAAAAATATATTTTTTCAGGTATTATATAATTTAGAAATTCCAGGAAGGTGCGACAATAATAAATCCTATTTCTACATTGTCCTAATCCTAAATTGACTGAGTGGAGCGCATAATTAATGTTTTCCCTAAGTACATGATGTCTTTCAAGACATCTATCCTTTTATTAGTCATCAGCTTTAAATTATAGGACCATTCAGTCCATGCATACAGCATGATCATGCAATACAATATTTACACAATAATGAACGCTAATTACATAATTAGGTGCGCTTGTCATTACCAATATCATCAAAGGTTTAGATCACACCATTCATTTACAGTATGTCCTCATTTTAAACCAGGGGTCTCAAACTAAATTAGCTGGGGGCCACAGGAGGCAGAGTCTGGGTGAGGCTGAGCTGCATCAAGAATTCCTCAAAAAAAGCTTTGTAAAAAAAATATATATATATATTTTCTCAATAACTCAATATATTTCTTTAACTTCAATGGGTTTTTCTGAGCATGAACCGTCCTGAACATAAAGAGAATATTGAAGAACATGAATAGTTCTTCTGAACATGACTTGTCTTGCCTACTTGCTGCCAGAGACCTGGCAGCGCTTCCTCTCACATAGCTGAGCCACATTTGGCTTGAGAGAGCAAACAGTTGAGACTCTCAGTATAGCTTGAAGATGATCGTCAGTAAGTAGACTTGTTCATCAGTACAACCTAGCCAACACACATGTCCCGTTGACTATGTAACCGGGGTGGGTAACTGAGGACCCTAAAGCCAAACTCTGAAGCGAGACAGTGGGCAGGATCCAGCTGATTGTCCCAGCAGAGCTCCACTCCACTCGGTGACATTGTCAACGGAACATCGGTGTTGGTTGTTAATTAGCAGATTCGTCATGATGAACTATCATCCGCATGGAAAGTGACGATAATATCGCTATCAACTTTTAAGCGAATCAGTCCATTTCAAATGATGGAAAAACAAAATACAATCTACATGACGCCAAATCCAACACCGATAACAGTAACGCTGACTTCGTCCAGCTAAAAGGCAAACATGCTCAATTTCAAACACAATAAGTACTAATAATTCTATGATGGCTTCGACAAACGTGATGTTACACGGGCAGCTCCATAGTTGTGAAATGTTTCACTGTCTGCATCAAGCCCGGCCGATGCCCCGCCTCCGGGAGTCATTTACTCCACTGTGATTGGTTGGTTTGTTCTACTCCAGCTTGCACAAAAAAGGAACCCACAACACGGTAAAGTGCTATTCATTCAAAACTTGAGGCTGCACTAACATTAAACTTTCATTTTGTCCAGCGGGCCACAAAATATCTTTTTGCAGGCCGCAATTGGCCCCCGGGCTGCACGTTTGAGACCCCTGCTTTAAACCTTTCTGTGAAAAATGTGTCCCTTCTGATAGAGACGATTCGGAAATCCATTGCCACTTGTATATATTCTTAATTTGCATATAGACATTTTATTTGTACACTTCAATCTATCACCTATGTAACCGATTATTAAAGCCTTTCGTTACTTTTCAGTATTTTTCCATAGAGTAAGGATGAATATTGTCTGCACTTCTCACCAGATAGAACATGTTATCAGAATGTTTTGAGAGTCTCTCTGTTGATAGTTGGAGCCTGAGCCGAGTTCAGCCTTGGAGAATCTGTGTATCTGTGTGTGTTAATATTGTCTGTATCGGTGAGGTGATTAACTGCACCATAAGGAGACGTAATGACTTATTGTTCTCGACAAGCCACGTCACTAACCCATCAATGTGATCAACGAAGATATGCTTCAGACTGTCTGCTCTTGTGTTGAAAATTACTAGTTTTATCTTTCTTAGCCAATCAGAATCATTTAACCATCATCATTGACGCAGTTAGTAGCCTCTTTTAGACTATAATTGCCTTAATGTTATTGTATTTGGGGCGGCCTACGAACTCTTTGTGAGACTTGAAGCTGGCTTCTGCTGGTGAAACTGCAAACTAAACTTCACTAAAATTTGTTCTATTGACTGCACTTCTGACTCCTGGTCTTCATTCATATCTGGTCCTCGGGTCTTAACTGTAATTCCCCTACACTTCCTGTACACTGAATGAATCAATGTCCCATGCAAATCTTTAAGCTTTCTGTTTTATTAAGGAAGAACACAAATGTTGCCCAGGACACATTCACTATTAATGAAGATTGGCAGTGCGTAACAGAACAAATGAAAAGAGTTAAGATGTTGGATTAAGTATTGACTTGCTACTAACTCAAAAGAAGTCACTGATAAATAGCTGGTGGTACAATTATACAAGTTAAATGGAGTGACAGCGGGAAAGAGAGAACAAGAGAGAATCTGCAGGAGAAAGTAGAATGAGTTGCAAATATTGAACAGCGGTGCCTCATGAAAAAATTTACTCATTTATAACTCTTAATAAATTATTTCTTGATCTGTAGTCAATTTCATTCATTTGATCACCAAATGACGTATTTAATTGTTTTTTCCTGTGAAAAAAAAACTTGGTCTTAAAATAGTTGTAACCCTTGGTTAATTTAGTATATGCGAACCTTGTGAATATGTAAATTAGCCCTCGCTCTCAGAGACCCACTCGCTCAACTTTACTCAAGTTACTATAGTAAATGCTGCACAATGGTATCGCTCTTTACAACATCAGATAACAGTAATTAATATGATAAGCCTTTTGCTTGATTACATTATCAAACAGCTAATAATGTGTTGCTAATGAACCATGATCCCGTTCACAATCTCAGTCTGCCTGCTTCCTTGGAAACTCAAAGAAAATCATGAAATGTAAAAGGAGAAAGGCATATAGCTCATCATAACATAGATCATACACCCACTATATTCCTAAATATGCCCGTTTTTTGATATCAGCAAAAAAAGAAAACAAATAGCATGGCATAACCTGCTGATTGTGATTGATTGCAAGGTAGTTTGTGACAAAACTCCAGCAATTTTGAGACTGTCTTTCTGCTGTTTTAATGAGTTAATATTAAGCAATGGTGTTTACTTATTAATTTGCAATAAGGTTTTTCTTAAAGCATATTAAAAACTCAACATAGACCCAAAAACAACATTAAAAGCTTGATTCACCACAGGGGGTCTTCAATAAGATTACCAAATGGATTTGGATTGCTCTATCGGCAATTTTGTTTTTACAATGTGACTAAATTTGCAACAAAAAAATAAAATAAATAGTTAGACTATTTGAGGAGATTTACTTATATACTCACAGTCTAGGGATGATATTCCCTGCATATTGAACAAGCTCATAGAGGTCAGCCACCTTGCGGCCTTTGGCAAACTCATCGGTCAAATAGACCTCCAGGTAATGCAGCTCATCTGAGATGGCCATGTCTACAAGTACAAAAATCAAGTTATATTTTGATAGATGCCATACAGTTAATATAAACTACAATACAGAACACCACTCCTTAACACTAGACAATTCTTACGGTTAAGCTTAAGGGTACAAATGTGTTCTGTTTAAGAAAATAATGTCAAGAAAACACATACAGAGTTCATAGTAGCTCTTGGGAGAAAGCATAGAAGTCCTCAACTCCCCCAGCATATTTGAGGCATGTTTCAGTGCATCCATCAGCTTGTTCTTGTCCTGGATGAAGAAATATAAATGCTCATTAACAGAGACTAAGGGCAAAGCTTTCACACTGCCATGAGAAACACCTTAAAGGTACCTATTAAATAAAAGCATGTTTTATTGTCCAATTTGTTAAAATCAAGAGGAATCACACTGCTGTGGAAAACAACAGGGCATGGTATGAACTTGGTATGAAGTGCATTGTAAACTTGCACGTTCTGAACTCACCAGACAGCGCTTCATTTGAAAAGACTGAACCTTGACTGCCTGCACAGCTTCATCCAACAGCTTCTCCTGCTCATCCTGGGGCGACTGCTGTGTGGTAGGCTGGAATAAATAGGTGAAGTCAAACAATCAAAATAGAACATGATGTCTCCAACCTTTAAATTGTTAAAAGGTTTGGATGTTTTTTACCCCCCAACATCAAGATTTTGGGAACATTGACATGTCTCTCCGGTTAAAAGCTTGGAAACAAAATTATTGCCATGGTTTCTGTTTTAGAAAAGCTCTTTAATAACTTGATAGATGCACCAAGTATTTTTTAAAGCAGTTCAACAAAAAAAAATTGGTTTCAAAACTACAAACATTTAAGGTTAAGTTTTTTTAAGATCATGAGAAAAAAAACAGTTAAGTGCATCTAAAAATAATGGTTTTCTATTATTACATATTTTTTTAAGTAATTAATTTCTGTGGCAAAGCTGAATTCCCAGTGTCACATGACCCTTCAGAAATCTTTCTAATATTCTAAAATGTTTCGCTCAATTATCATTTTGGTCACTATTTTTGTTCATGTTGTATTCCAGAACCCATTTCCTATTATTGCCGTGGCATACGGGTTAGTGATAGGTTTGATGGGATGGTTAGGTTTAAGGGTGGGTTAACAGTCTAATTATAGAAGTAATTACTGAAATGTTTTACAGCTGTAATTACATGTAGGTGTTTTTTATTTAAGTACAATGTCAAAACATGTAACATCAAATGATTAATATATGTTTGTACATTGCAGTTCAAGACACTTCATAGAAAGAGTCTTTGAAGGATGAAAGTTCAAAACAACATTAACTTGAAATAGTTTTTAACATTATACATGACTTTCTTCAATGTCAATTTTAATCAATTTAATGTATCCTTGCTGAATGCTGGGAGGAAAAAACTTACTGACCCACAACTTTTGAACAGTAGTGTGTAAGTATAAAGGACATTCATACACACTAATGTCCAAAAGTTTAATTTCAAGAGATCAGGTCATTTTAATCACATTTTATCCTTTATCCTTCAATGAACTGATCTCGCAGAATGACATGTATTTTTTTTAAAGTACCACTACTCTACAAAACAGTTAAAAAAAAATTGTAAATGAATAATTGTAAATGAATAAGAAAAATTAATGTTAAAAATTAAGTACATGAGTTAACAATAAGATTAGATAGCGGAAAATTGAGATCTCAGCATTTACTGTTTGAAATTATAGTAGCTCCATAATTGTGGTGTCAGGGGTCTCTGACAAATCATTACTGACAGTAACTGAGAGCTTCACTTCACATAAGAATTTAAAAAGTGTTATGATTAACAGTAAACAAAAGAGATTATGATCTGGTTTGAACTGAATGAATGAACCCGTGAAGAAACAGCAAAAACTGAACCTCATGTTCTGCAGACTAAAATATAACTATTATTCACATATATGAAATACACATGCACGGGGGAAAAATCTGCACATAAACGGGTCTTAAATATTAATTTACAATACATGGAAACTGCCTCTATAAACATAAATGTACTAAAGTAACAAGGCTAATGCTAGCAGGATTAGCAGTTCATATTAGCTCATTTTGCACAATACTTGTGGATTTTTCTGACAGCAAAACATAAAGGCTACGAGTTTACTAAACCTTCAGGCCGAATGTTAAATCGCTGACAGAATAAAAGAAGAAAGAATAAATAAACGCCAATAATTAGGTGTGTGTTTAGGCCTCCGCATCTCAAACGCTAATGCTAACGGCTATCTTCACAGACGCAAACAGGCAATCAAGGGATCCCAGCGCTCATATCACCGCTATACACAACTTAATGAAGCATATGAAGTATTCGGTGTACAGTCTGTGCACAAGACGACGCGTATATCTTACCATGATGATCAGGTATGGCAGAGGAAACACTGGCTGACCCCGTGAGAGTGTCGTGTCACGTGACTGCCGCTCAACGCGAGCCGTCAACGCGCTTCATTTCCTCTGCTTGGGTTCAACATCCCCTTTCACAAGCAAAAATTCCTTCTTTACGCCTTCCTAGTTTTCTTGCTGAATTTAACTTTGTCATTTCATACCTTAAACTTGTTAATAACAGTTTAACAATAACAGTAAGTGCAACGTTTTTTTATGCATTATGACGATTTATTCAAAGACACGATTAAATCTTATTATTGTGCTTTTCTTTCTTTTTTTTCTGTGCAATTGCAAATCTGATGCATGCAAACCCATGTTTGTTTTCTTTTTTGTCGTTATGATTGTTCCCATTGTTGATGCAATCATGCTTAATTTCCCTGATCTTGTACTCTAAATATGTATAAGTTCTGCAATAATATAAATAATTCAATAAAAAGCCATGAGATCTGGATTATTCAACTCTAGAGATATGTGCAAACCACATTGAAGCACATCGATTTACAATTAAATCACTAGCTGGATTGAGTCATTACACAACTCAACAAATGTGTATATCAGCTGTTTAAAGAAAACAACACAGAACAACGCGCAAATATGTTCTGTTTAATTTAAGAAAATAATGCAAAGAAAACATGCAGAAAAAAAAGTTTCTCTGAAAAATATTAAATACACATTTAAAATTAAAATAAAATATTTGTATACTTCGTTTGGACGTGTATGGTATAATCTGTCGAATAATTAAAATTGAGTTAAAGTTTCTCTGCATTTTACCAGAAGGAAGCTGTCCACGCCCATTTTTCTCATTCACCAATAGACGATCAGAACGTCATTCTTTCCAGTGTGACACGTGTTTGTTTTCCCGCGAATTTAGGCTGTCTCTACGAACACTTTTGCTGTGGTGAGAGGGTCGAACAGCTTTTCAAATGGATAAAGAGTTGTTTCGTAAGCTTGCTTCGAAAATCGGTATAACAGCTGTTAAAGTACTGAGGTAAGTGCTCATATGTAGTAACAACCCGCTTGTTTTGTGAAGACAGATATGAACATGTCAACATAACTCATTCGAAGTCATTTTCAGTCAAGCAGAAGAATACATGCGATTGTCCCAAGTGAAATGCGTTGGCCTGGGCTCTGTGACAGCCACCAGCAAGGCTCTTATTTGCCTAGAGTTGGCAGCGACTTCCATGAAATTTCCTGTAGACAAGGCAAGATCCTTTCCCTTTACGTGTGTTGTGATATGTACCGCAACCATGCACATTGTTTTTGAAAAGTCGATACAAATAGTTTCGCACTATAAACATTGAATGTTTTCACAATATTTGTACATGTTTAACCCGCTTATGTAAACACGCTTTTTTGTGCTAACAATGTACAAATTAATGTACTTTCAACGTTCTGCTGGATAGGAGTATGCCATCAAACTGTCTGGACTGAGTCCCAAGGTTTACTCCAGCAATTTGAAGACTATGGAGTGTATGCTGGGCCTGCAGTCAAACCTGGGTCTCAGAGATCTTGCAGTGCAGTATGGGTGTTTGGAAGCAGTTAAAGTGGCTTCTCAGATCCTTCAAAGGTGAGACTTTGCAGTGCAATCAGCTTGAATTGATTCTGAATGACTTGATTTAAACTATATGTATTTGTTTAAGGTATGAAACCAGTTTACCTGCTGCTCAGCAACAAGACCTTGACCTGTCTAAGTCTCTCTTTACCACAGCAGCTCTATATGCAGCATGCAAGTGAGTATTCCCTGAAATCTGCAGTAAACACTCACTTTGTAAAATAACGGATGGTTCAAAAACACTTGTGATAGATCATTAGGTGTTTGACATTCACATTAGATATAAATATTGATGGGAGCTCAGTTGTCTCGGTTAACTTGGTTAAAAGCTATTCACTGTGCCAGTGTGGTCCAAGTTTAAAACGAGAGTATGAGAAGTGCATTACATACAGATTAATATGGAGCTTAATTTACATTTGGAAAGGTAAAATCTTGGATTGGCCATCACATGTTTATTCTTTATTTTTATAACTAGGTTATCGGTGTTAGACTTAGACTGGATTCATATAAGGAATCCAATTGTATTAAGACTGTGTTGAGTTATTGTTATCCAATGGAAATCAGTTATTGTACATAATAAACTCAACCTCCCAGATGGGTCAAAAGGATTTCACACACGTCAACAAGCCACAGAAATCTCAAAATCCAAACTGCACCTGGTTTACCTTTTAATTATTGAAAATGGAAAAATAAATTGGTTCTGTCTGTCTTGTTTGAAGGTGCATGAAAATCAGAACTGACAGGAAATTAGCCTCTTCATCTGGAGCAAAGAAGGGTGTCTTTGACCGGCTGTGCACACAGTTTCAGAAATTTGGACAGGAGATCTGCAGTAAGTGTGACTCCTTCAAACAAAAGCTAGATAGAAAATGACACATTGCCAAATTAAAGAAATGCACAAAGAATTTTTTGTTGTGAGCGGTATTGATCTGACTTTCATTTTTAATAAAGATGTAATTGAAGGTGCACAACTTTTAATCATGTTTTTTTTTACTATCAAAGAAAAATACTACATCAAAGAGCTCTGTCATGAAGAAACAGTAATTTTCACTGGTTACCATGGCTACAGGCATATCACAATTACACAATGTATATATTTTTGTGTGTGTAGTTGAACATCAAAGATCAGCATGTTTTTATTCTCAAGTACTTATTGAAGTTGTGATATTAAGTAGACTGATTCACTCCATCCCTCTGTACCCTTAGATGAGCCTTCATCTTTGGAAAAAACAGTCAAAACTGCTCAAAAGAGACAGAAGACTCTTACTGAAATGTTAGAAACGGAAGAAGATGGTAAGAAACTAAATGGAAGGAATTAAAATAACTAATAGTGGTAAATTAATACATTTCTGCCCATTAGCTGCTTTTATTTGCAGTGGATGTTAATCTGTGTAACCTTTTCTGTTCTTAAGCATATCTTCAGCCTGTGAGGGGAGAGAGAATATTTTTCTGAGCATTAATGAATATTTCTAGATGTAATATTTAATAATAGACAGAGTATACCTGTCATGTTTTATGATAAAGTAATTGTCTGTTTGTGTTTTTGTACAGATGAGAACCTTGTAACATCTCCTCCTAAGCAAGAGAGAGTTGAGAAAACTGAGGAGGAAGAGAGACAAATTTATGAGGAGTGGAAAAGAAAAATACTTGAAAATGCATTAAAAGCAAAAGCTGTAGATTCTTGAAGGTTTTAAGTTTCCAATTTATTTAATTATGGTTGTGCATAATGTCAAAAGTAGCTTTGAGTTGGAATAAATACTCTACCAAGAGAAGTTGCCTGCCCCCCTCTGGCTTCTTGTGAGAAATTGTTTCATCCACACAGACATTGAGTGGAATTGAGGCACTTTTTTATTACTCTTTTATTGCCATTTGCCTGGTCAAAGATAGTTGCTATTTTAGAGACTGTGCAAAGACTTGCTAATTGTTAAGTTCCTCATTTATAAGTTGTATTCCAGATAGCAGAATCTGTTGTTTATGCATTTAGTTTGATTGAATTTGTTTAGTCCATCATTACCATATCTGGTTTCAATATAACTTTGTTTCTCATTGTTGTGTGGTACTGCGTTGAGTCATCTTAACATCTCATAGGAGGTGTATCATGCATTCAAGATAATCTAGATGTGTTTTATCAATTTGTTTTAATAATACATTGCTCATGTGCTTTCAGTTTGATTTCAATGTGAATAAAATGTGTATTCATGACCATTCTTGTTTTTTTTTTATGTCTTGATTAAAAACTAATTATTTAACACTAATATTGTTAAAAAATACCCTATACAATGACTTCTATACAAGCACACTCTGTGAAATATGATTAAGAAATAGTAAAACAGTATTACCCTGTAATTCTGTGCAAATGGTTGTGGTATTATCATATTAATGTGTACAACCACAAGTTCAATAAATCCATAGAAAGCAGTTCCAAGTCACAATTGAACAATCAGTTAAAGGGTCTTACATGAGAATTTTGAAAAATAAAAACAGACCATGCCAATTGAGTCTCGTCGTGTTTCTATTATGCTATATATACACACATATATAGAGGATGTCCACAGTGTTTCTACATCAAATCTTCATGCTATGTTTTCATTGCTAATATAAAATACTAAACCATGAAGCAAAAACACTTTCTTTCAAATACTAAGATAAGGCAGTAGTGCCCAATAAAAACACCTTCATAGAAGGGACAACAGCTTTTTCATGTGGTTCAAAAGCACACCCTGCGATCCATGCCGTACACTCCTGGTGTGAAAGCATGATAAAGAAGTGTAAATTAAATGCAATAGTGTTGCAAACAAAGTTTTGAAAAAAGTGACACTTTTTAACCAGATGCTATTACCACAGGCTATTAACAAGACAAGAGCATAATTAACACTTTCTACAATTAATATCTTTCAAATCATTCAACAAATTGAGCCTGTCATTTTCCAGTGTGCGACGTCCTCTTAAGTTACTGACACTGTCCTCCAGTTTAATGACTAATTTGGCATACTAACTGATCTGCTCTGCTGAAACCTCTTCAACCTGTTTGCTGCAGCGACTGCATAGAAATGTTTCTGTAAAAACAAAGAGTTACCATTTTTTATGCTGGTACAATTCTACAACCGATTTCAAATCGAAAACCGAACATTACGTTGAATCATGATTGCATACCTTCCACTGACGATGAGCAGCAAGATAACGCTGAAGCCTCATTTGAGACTTGAGCCGAACTTTGTACATCTTGGCCTTGTCCTCCAGGTTATTTAGCCAACTGTGCTTCATGCACCCTGAAGCACTCAGACGGCTGCTGCCATAGAAACCACACAAATACACAGAAATATTAAGGTCTTAAAAACATCCAGCTCACAAAGAAGCAAACAGTTCAACGAGATCCAATATAAAATTCAAGCCCTTCTGTGCAATGACTACGAATCATGTTTTGTTTTTAAGCCTTAGACAGAGATTTGTTTTGGTCATTGATCAAGTACTTTCAATCTATAAGAGTTGTCAACAAACTCTAGTAGGTCTAAGGTCAGTTTATTACACAATTCATACACAATATTATATATTTTCAGTGTTGAGTTTGACTAATTGTGCAAACAACAAAGGGCCTTTCCCAGTAGGCTACTCATACTTGCAATCTTTATTCTTAACCACTTGTCTATCTGCATGATGTATTTTCAGTTTTTGTGGTAGCTCTGTATATTTTTATGGTAGCCTATTGCTGGTTGAAGAGTAATTAGCTGGTGAAGTGGATTTACTTATTTTGGAGCTAACGAAAGTTGTCATGACCATTGCAATGTTTGACACAGATATCATAACAAATGTCTGTAAACTGGGATTATGAAATGAGCAAAACCGGAAGTTTTGTAATGTTGTAAAAATGTATTTTTATTTTATTTTCACAGAGAATTATTTACGCATTTTGATTTTCAATACTTTTTTACATTAAAATATACAGTATTAATGATAGGGCACTAAACTTTGGAATATTTTCAGACCTTTAGTACTCACTGTTAAGTAGCAAAAACCACAAATGTAGGAATTGGGACAGAACCTGTGCTAAAGTGGTTAATTGTTCAAACATTTGGCTAAATGTGCAAATGTTTGGCTAACCATGCTAACTTATGGCTAACGGAACTAAAAGACAGACACTTTTGAGTGAGAGGAATAAATTGTACCCTGAAAGTGACCGCCCTGAAGACAGCGTAAAATTGGAGAATAATTATACTACATTATCATCATGCCAATAATCCATTGGTATTCATCATCTGAAAGAATGTTCAAAGGTGATATGAATCACATGGTGTGAGGGGGGGGAGGGGTCATGAGTGATGAGACATAGATAAAGAGAAAGGATGAAGGCCAGGGTGGGTGTCATGCTGTGTCTAAATGTACCTTGTCAAAGCTCAATGGATCATTAACTCACACTTTTACTGTGTGGACCGTGTTAAGACGGTGGGAAAAGACAATGTGCCCTTTCATGGCAACCTGCTGTGCAAGCCTGCTATTATCTCATGCCAGCTGAGAAGTACAGCCCTTGGTTAGCTAAGACAGAGCAATGTGAGGGTGAGCGCCAAACACTCTAAACTGTACTAGGCCATGTTACGTCACCAGCAAATGATATGTTATTTGTGCCAATTTTTGGTGCATAGCACTGCATTTTCAGAGGTTTTAGTGTTGATATCAGGATGCATTAAGGGATCCTGATCCGGTCAAAGTATGGGGCAATGACTGAGAGATGGAAGAGAAAAGTGAGGCTCTTAAATCCACAAAACAAGAGGTTAGAAAGGAGGAGAAATAATAGAAGAGAGGCTGTATCAAAGTATGTATGATAGATAGTGGGACTGTATATTCTAAGGTTTTGCATTAGCGGAATAATGATGTATAGATGAATACCATTTAGTGGGAACAAGGAGACTGGAAATGAAGTCTTTGGCTTCTTCTGACACATTCTCAAATGCCTCTGCATCAAAGTCCCATTTGGCGTGCAGAATGTTGTTCATTGTTTCTGTGTCGTTGTCACCCATGAATGGAGAAAGGCCACTCAAACTGGAGAAAAAAATCATAGGGAGTGTGAATAACCTAAAAATCTGTTCACCCTTAGTTTTGAGCATATCAAAATATGACATGAATAAATATTAGGTACATTTATACTTTTGTACATTTATAAATATTGTTCTCTTCTCACAATTAATCAATTGTAATTGTATTTTTGCTCATTAGTATGCTTCCACTTAATGTATAACCGGTGACATTTAAGGTTCAATTTGTTAACATTATACACTAGGCATCACTAACCAACAAGGAACAATTTTCTTATAACATTTATTCATCCAAGTAAATGTTAATTTCCATATATTCTAATAAATGTTCAACATTTCAAGTTCATTTATTATGAATTAATATGAATTGGTACTTAATGCATGAACTACTCTTAACTTGCTAAAACTTGTTATAAAAGTGTTCGTGAACAAATGGGAATTTTTTACATTTTTTTAAATTAAGTATATAAATCTTCATATAAATGAACATGCAAAAACTGTATCTAAACTCTTTAAAATGAGGACAAAAACAGTAATGACAGCTTTTAAAGTAAAAGCCATGCGTAAACGTATGGAATGAACGCTGGAGTCCTGCTAGGTGTTCAGTTCTCAGAGAAGTGTAAAGTAGGTGAAACACATTCTCTGGATGGGCCAGCCCTAAATCTCCACCAACAGCTGTCAGGTAATGAGCATTGATTCAATCATTGAAGGCTTGACCGCTACTGGCCTGAGCAGCGGGTTGTCTATGGCCAGTACAGCAGTACTGCTCAGGATCAGACATGAGACATTGTGCTTGCTTATCGTGTTCTGATTTATTATTATTTATTTATATTTGACTCCATCAGAGCAGCACAGTATGTAAGATGTTTTCTGAGCTGCAGGGCACTGATGCTCTTTTATCAGGGCTCTATTGAATGCTCTTAGATGAGCTCTCTAAAGTTTTCATGGGCATTGCATTTGCATTTGGCTTTTGATCTCTGATATTTCACTCAGGAGTCTATCCCACTGTGCAGTTCAGTGCGTGAAGAAAGGAAAACTTTTCATTCTATAACGCATAAATCGACAAATTCATACTTTATAAATGTCGATTCAGAATCGTTAATGATAATTTGACAGATTCTATTAAAATTTAGAAGCCAGCATTTGGGAATTCTGCATTAATAGATTAGCTATGTACTCACAGCATGTATGTGATGACACCAACACTCCACATGTCTGTAGGAAATGACACAAAGTCATAGTTGACAACTTCTGGTGCCAGGAACTCTGGGGTTCCAAAGTTGACCTTCAGCTTTTCTCTGGGTCTATACCTGGTGGGAGGGACAAACACATTTTTGTTTTTGTATTCTGTATACTGATTCAACAAAACCTTGCCAATGAAAGACTGTTCAGAAGACAGTTATGCATTTTTGAACAATAGAATATCGGAAAAAGCAGACCCTTCATATCTGAGCAAGCATATCCAACTTCAAATGATTCCAGTTGCAGCCCACATACATGGCTGAACACAACGTTTGTATCAGAATATTCTCTGGATCAGTTCCTTCTACCTCCACACACATCTGTACATTTCTGTTTCCTCCAGAAATATGAGGTGCATATTAAATCACGTTGTCATCCCTTGGTGACAACACAAAGAGGCTCAAAATCACTTTCCCAAAGTACCTCAGTGGTAGAATGATCTTCCCAACTCCTCCCAAATGAATACCTCTCCACTTTCAGAAAACAGAAAACTCCCCTGAGGACCTAACAGTACTTTTTTTCACTCTGTACTTTTCTTTTGTACTTCTTTGAACAATTCTGGTACTTTGTATTGTACCACTTCTCAGTAGTATGTCTTTCCTTTGTTGTAGTGTTTCTCATTTCTAAGTCATTTTGGTTAAATGAAAAAATGTAAACCATATAATCCCACACCAGTGCTTTACTCGCCCACACATATTCTTAACTTTAAAATTATGCCAGTTACTAACAGTTACAAGGTACAATACATTTCGGTGACTTTGTAAGAGCTCAGATTTCTTGGAAAAAGTTTATTTTAAGGTGACATAGTTACACAATACTACATGTACTTACTATAGTAATAACAGTAAATTATACATAATTACAAGTAACTAACCCCAAACCAAACCCTAATTGTGGGTTAATTAATATTACCCATTACTTATTTAAGTACAATGTAACTACGTCACCTTAAAATAAACTGTAACTGATTATTTTAATGGATTTAACCTTTAAAGCTCAAAGTAAACAAAATTCTCCAAAAAAATACCACTCATGAAGGAATGTAGTCATGGTGATGGCAAAGTGGTGTGAACCAGACCTTGATACCAGCTTAAAATACATCATTTGTTTTATAATGTTTTAAATTAGGGACAAAAGACTGAGAAAAGTGCTTTCTTTGTACACTTAAAAAACTTAAAATGTCATGTTAGTATTCATAATCCTGCTATTTAATAACAAGATCATTTAATGAGGGCTGCCTACTTACTTTCTGGCGAGTCCAAAGTCAATGATCTTGATCTGATTCCCTGTGCTGTTCACACATAAGATATTTTCTGGCTATAATGCAGAAAATAAAAAATACATATTAGAAAGAAATAAGATTGAGATTAAAAATACATTTAAACTAATTAGGAAAACTAAAGCAGTAACAACATTTTAAAAAACTGTTTTAGTATTTCAAACTAAACACAGGATTCAGTTTTATTGTTATGGGGTAAGGGTACTAACATCCTATAACATTGTATGCTTTCCATATTCCTATACACAGCGGAAACAACAAAACAACAGTCATTAGCAGTATGCTAATTCAAAGTGCCGATGTTGACATACACGGGTGATTCATTGGTGGCTTTTTCCATAGAGATACCCGACACTATCTGCACTGCTAATCCCATCAGTATCACATTATAACATTCAGTGCCGTGTGTGGTTTACCTTAAGATCTAAATGGAGAATGTACTGTTGGTGAAGGTACTGAACCCCCTCACAAATCTGCCTGGTAAACACGATGGCATCCAGCTCTGTCAGCTGGTAATTCTCATCAATGATTCGGTCAAACAATTCACCACCTTCCACACTGAAATAACAAACCATCACAAATGAACTCTTTTAGTTCAGTCTATTTGGACATGCACACTGACATTAATGGGATTAAGCCATCTGGGTGCCGGTATTCACTTTCCTTGTGATGTCTTGTATCACAGATATCACTATTCGCTATATCATGCAATTAAAAACTTTTTTTTTTTTGCAATTCAATACAATCAAAAAAAGGAAGAAAAAAAGAAAAGAAAAGTGAATTAAATCTGTGTACAAGGCAGGAAGATGACACACCAAAGTGGCATGTGTGGGAGCTCTATGTTCTTGTGACAGAATGTGAGGAGCAGGCCAAGAGAGAAAATTTGCTTTGCAAATGAGGCCTGATGAACACTGTCCAAAGCCACTAATCAGAGCAATAATGTAGAATCATAATTTAACAATAACTGCAAAACTTGTTTATTTTATAATTAGAGCTGGTATTTAATTCTATTCTGAACTAAGAACACTCTGTGGTTTACTTACTATTCCATAATAAGTGTGAGGTTAGTCCGAGACTCAAAAGCATCATACAGCTGAATCAGATTCACATGGTTTAACTGGTTCATAACTCCAATCTCATTTTTCACTTCATCCTGGAATGAAAGCACAAATAAATAAATACAATTCTCATTTGCAATGCATGTCTTTTTAATGTGATGTTTGATGTTGATATACTCTCCAGAGGATTATTTGCACCGGTATTAAAATGAGGTAATTAGTAAGAGAGAAGCTATTTCAGAAATCAAATTGGACAGTTAAATAGCTTGAAATGAATTTGCAATGATTGCACTTGGTAGCAAAAACTAGCTTTTTTGAAATGGGGGCTTGACAGCCTTTGCCAACCCTATAATTGTCTGCCCTAGTTACTCTGACTCTTCCTGTCCTCCATTCTCTGACCCAGGAAAAGCATTCAATTATCCTATATGAAGTCTCTCTCTCTCTCTCTCTCCAAACGTAGCAGGAATGGCACATCATGTTGTCACTAATAAGGAGCATTTCAAAAGCATTTCATGTTTCTAGGAATGACGCTTAGAGAGATTAAGTGCACCGTGTATGTGATTGTGTGTTGAATTATTTGACTCCTTTGACATTTGTGTCAAGTGGCAGGAATTAAAACATGAGAGAGTGAAAGTGATCTGCATTTGCTCATTCCTGTCTGATTGCTGTCTAATGGTGGCAACAGACAGATCAGAGGGCAGAGACTGGCATTGCATTGAGGGCAAGTGCTTATGATAGAAGTACCATCATTAGATGTAATTATTAGCATTATCTTGCATGGAGGATGTAGGAAACAGATGAAAGCACATATTATTCCGTGCAAAGAAGATTTACATTTCACATTATATGTAAACAGCTCAGTGTTTGAAGTGCTGTATATGTTTGGCCACATTATTTATTAAGACATGTTACTGAATAAACATATTTTGTTGATCCTGGAACAACATTCCTGTTGAAAAGTTATTAATCCTATCAGTGCCCCTAAACCTAAACCTACCCATAAGTTATCCCTAAAATCAGAGAAAAATGATAGGTGAATAATATTGATGTTGAAGCACCTAACCATGATTGTAAGCCTAACTTGACATAAACTGTAAACTTCCCTCAAAATCTGATCGGTTGATTGGGATGTTGTTCCAGGATCAACACAAATGCTGATCTAAGAATGTGTGTGTATTTTTTCATATGCTCATTATGTCCAGAACTGTCAGTGGTTGTCAAGGAAATGTTCTCATAAAGCATTCTAACAGGAACAGAGAGATGGACAGATTTGAGTGGGAGGGGAGAGAAAGAGAGAGACCAAGAGGGGTAAACATTTTTGAAATACTAATGGTTTATGAATGTCTTGTACTTACCCTCTCTCTCATTCCCCTGACCTTTATAATCTTTGCAGCAAGCATAAGACCAGACGACAACTCTGCACACTTGTGTACCTGTCCAAAACGCCCTCTGCAATGACACACATAATGACAGATTTCATTTTATGAGGAAAGCACTTCAATCTTGGTGAATGTTATGTCACTATCTGCTGCAGTACTTCTCACTGTGCACCTTCTGTGCTGCATATTTACTTGGAACCGTGTTTCCACGGGGTGAGATTGCGTGTTTAAGTGAAGATGGCTGCTGTGGCTGAAAATAATTTCCATGCAAACAGACCAGCTCAACACCTGCCCAAAATAAACTCTGGCGATGATGAGTCAAAAACAAGCCAGTGCTTACTTATTTGTGACGTATGTGGAACAAGAGTGGAGAGGGGTGCAAATGAACCCTTTTCTGCGTGTAGCAGTCATTCATCTCATGCTATATTTTACATGGGCAGTGCCTGCATGCTAATCTGCCAGTCCTGGAGAAAGATTCCCCACCCATCACCCCCCACGCTCGGATCCACTGCACAAATGTCAGCATGCCAGATATAACTGGGAAGAAACAATATATAGATAGTGCCAAGATAATTTTCTTTTAGATATATACATATTATCTAAATAGGTTTTATATATATTTATTAAAACTGATTTTCAGGGAACATAATATTAAATATAAAAAAATATGAAATATAAATTTGAAATATGTTTCCTCTTATTTCAAGCATGAACCTCAGCTTTTTTACCTCACCTCAGTTCAAACTTAAACAAATTTTTATTAGAAACAAGACAAATCTGATTAATATCCACACGTGTATACAGTGGTGTGAAAAAGTGTTTGCCCCCTTCCTGATTTGTTATTTTTTTGCCTGTTTGTCACATTGACATGTCTCAGATCATCAAACTGATTTAAATATTAGTCAAAGATATCACAAGTAAACACAAAATACAGATTTTAAATGAAGAATGTTATTTTTAAGGGAAAAGGAAATCCAAACCTATATGCCGCTGTGTGAAAGAGGGAACTAAATTCAGAAAAATTTGTCCAATAAACCAATTATTGGACCAAAAACCTCTGCACATAATAAACTATAATGCGTTCTAACACTTGCTGGCTGCTTTGTTGAGTATTTGTCATCAGTTGGGGAACTGGGTGCATTATTTGAAAGCCACATTTCTATTTTCTAGAATTTATAAAACTGTATTTCTCCATCACAAAAGATATATCTAAATTACGACATGCTTTCAATAACATATTCATGACCTTAAAGCTATAACTATTGTAATGCTCTATTGTGTCTATTGTGTTTTCCCTGCACACTTTATAAAGACTAGCTAGAGTTCTTACAGGAAGTATGACCATATTAGCCTGGTTCTGTCAACACAGCATTGGCTCCCGATTACACATAATTCTTTTTTTTCTTTTTTTCTTTTTTAAATCTTGCTGATTACTTATAAATCTCAGAATTATTTAGCTCCTCAATACATGAGTGAACATAATAGTTCTTCACATCTATTGAGGTCTCATAATTCTGGCCAGTTGATAATAGATGATCAAAATAGACTGTAGGCATCAGATTGTTTCCCTATTTAGCACCGAAACTCTGGAACAGTCTTCCTAGTGTTGTTCAGGAGACAGACACATTCTGTTAGTTTAAATCTAGATTAAAGACCTATCTCTTTAATCTGGCATAAAACATAACACATTATCACATTTCAGATTCAAATCCCTTAAAGGATTGGTAGGTTGTATAAATTAGGTCAATTGGAACCAATAACTCTTCCCACAACATTCAATGTACTATAGTATCTATAGTCTCTTTCTCTTTCCATTTTCTCTCTGTCTTCTTTCCGGGGTTACCATAGTAAGCCGGATCTGGTCCACATCCAGACCGTATTCAATATTAACTGAACAGAGCTGGATGATAACTTTACTGTATTCTACAAAGCTGCTTTAAAGCCGAATTGAACTCATTCGATATTTGCTGAGATTAACACAGTTATTGAACCAAACTGAATCAACACTGATTTCAAATGAATATTAACAGTTTACTATTATCTTTTTAGAACTGCTTTACAGCAGAATTGAATTTTGTTTGCATCATTGATTTATTATCTTTCCTGTTTTTATCACTAAAGCTGATTTGAAACTGTATTGTATTCACCTTATTTTGCAACAAATAAAATGACATGTGTTTGGCTTCCTTTTCACTAGCCAGTAGGTAAGGAGCTATGTTGTGGGGGCACGCAAAAAAAAAACTGCTAAACACTGTGATTGTAAATAGTTACCACACAGTGGGAGGATGAAATGAAGAAGTGGCTTAACATATCTTACGAGGACAATTTCAAGTGTTTTGTGTTGTCATTAATAGTAGACAGATCTTCAATGCACAATACTGTGAGCAGGTTGGCAGGCTCTTAGATTATATCACTTAATTATAATTTTGTCCTTATTTACCTAGTATTGCTACACTAGTATAATTTCAGTTGTAAAAAAGAAAAAGAAAAGATTTTTTTGTGTAAAAACAGTATATTTAATCATCTGTACAATGAGGAAGTTATAAGTTACAATTACTAAACCAGTCTATATTTCTTGTAAAAAGGCTTTTCTAAATTGGCAATAGTGAATTTGTAGTTTTATATATACAGTACTTTAAACATATGGAAATGTTGGTGTTTAAGTTTAGGTTTAAGACTTTTAACCAAAGCCAATGAGCTTCTTCACCCTTCGGAGGGGCATGGAAATCACAGGGTGCTCCACATCCCCACATGTTTAGCTCTGATACGTGGATTATGGTAAAAAACATAACTTGCAGGTATTTTACGCTTGAACCAGCTATTATGGCACCCCCTAACTGTGCAAAGGATGTCAGTCTAGTCAAAACTACACAGGTGTTGCAAAAGTATGTATTCGCAATATAACTACAATTAGCGGAAGTGGCTTCACGCAAATCGAACACAATATGGTTAAAAAATGTTACCCGCTCTTACATGAAAATAAGGTGGATAAAGCTCTATAAAAATAAAGGTGACTTGTCTCGACTTGATTTAACTACACATGGATTAAATTAAGCAAGTAATAAATGGTTTTAAGTGATAATTCAACAAAATAAAAAAATTCTGTCAACCTTTACTCATCCTCAAGTGAACGATATTCTTTATTTTGTGGAACGCAAAATTTGGCTCCCAATATTCTTCAAAATATCTTGTTTTACGTTCCAAAGAAGAAAGCAAGTCATACATGTTTGAAACAACATGAGTAAATGATGAATGAATCTTAAAGTTTGGGTAAACTAAAGTTTTTATCCTTTAGCCCATGGACTCACCCGCCCAGCACATCATTGGGGTTGACTGCATAATATGAGTTCATGGGAACCTGCTTGGCACTGACGATGCGATGCTCAAATGGGGCTGGAAGAGGTGGACAGTCATCTAGAAAACAAATGTCAGCATGCTGATTTTATGAACGCTGACATCTGGAGTGCAATTTTCACACTGAATTTAAGGACTGTCAAACTACAAGCTGTTTAGTTGTAATTACACATGATGGACTTAAGTTGATTTACAAATTGAATTCACTTTCCGAGCATTGCAGGCCTAACTGATCTTTTTTGTCACATGATTTTTCCTGGTTGTCGGTGTCATTGTTAATTACATGCTGTCCACTGTTTGCTGGTGTCATCTTATTAAATCAGTTTGCTCAAATACCTTGCATGACTACTCAGGAGTAAGTAGACTGAGGTGAATAGAACCACGAATTGGTTCTTATTTCTTACAAATGTTTAACAGCCAATTTTAGCCAGCTGTTTTTAGTGATTCAAATAAGTACAACCAACTCATACCAACCAGAACTGTGGATGTAAATGTACCTATTCCTTTGAAAGTCCATGCAATGTGTGTTTGTATGATTTACAAAAACAATCATCTCATGAGTCATTAGTCATTTAGGAGTCAGACACCTCTGATGTTTCCACTTGAGAAGCTACTCTTTGATTCACTAAAAGATCTGTCTTATGAGTCATTAGACTAGGAGTCAGACACCGCTGATGTTTCCACTTGAGAAGCTACTCTTCTACTCCGATGAAGCAGGGAGCACAACATCAGAGAAGGGGGTGAAGCTACTTTGATTTAAAACTATGAGGGCACGTGAAATAAAATGAAAAAAAAGATGTGCATTTATAATAAATACTCAATAATTTTGATTTCATGGTGACTTTAAGGATCCGGAGTAATACTTTTATTTCAGGATTCACGTCCTTAGCTATAAGTGAATGTATATCAGCACAGTTTCACTCACCGATGATCAGTAGCTGTGACTCTGCTTTTCCCAGAGCTGCTGATTTTGCATTTTCTCCCTCAACGTGGGTTGTGTTTTGTGGACTAGGAGGTGCACAGTTTTTTATTGGGTCAGAATCCAAAATCTTCTCAGCTGTTTTATTTTCATTTTTCTTGATAGCTGGTTCAGGTCCTGTTTTTCTCACATCATGTTTTGGCACAGTTGTTACCATCTCCACTTTGTCTTTATGTCGTGACTTAACCTCTGCATCCTTGTTGACAGGCTCTTTGGTGCAGAGCCGAGGTTTAGGAGGAACATTGACTTTCTTCTCCAGTTGTTGTGGTTGTAGTCCAAGAACCAATGGTTTCAAAAGAGCCTTGTTACCGACCTTTGAAACCTCTGTCTGTTTTTGAGGAACTTCAACCTTAAGCTCCACTTCTTGTCCATTAACTATTGACTCGAGGGAAGCCACATCAGCATCCTGTGTAGCATCTGCCTGTTCAAGTGCCCTGTGAATAATAAAAAAGAACAGCCATTGTTCGTTTTTTAAAGGTATCTATGTATGTGAGACCTTGATATAAGTAATCAGTTAAAAAATATGTAATGGGAATCAGCAAATGCAGCACAGTGGGTATGTAAGTAGCTGTATAATGGGTGTGTTGTCTATGAAATATTATGTGTCTGCATGTGAGAGCCTACTATGAACAACAGCAAACCCAATGGCACAGCAAGTTCTCTAAATGGAATGTTTTGTATAACACTCAATGGCCTAAAAAACAAATTGCCTGGCAGGCTGGGAACATCCATTCAGCCGCTAGTTTTGATACTGCATAGTGTAATCTCAAGACCTTGGCCATTAGTCTAATGAATTATACTTTCCAACATGCACAACACAGCCTATTATTACAGGCAGAGGCTCTTTTGTGCGTCAGTACAAAACATACAGCTAACGCATTCAAATTCACAGCACTTGCAAGTGCATTATAAGCACTCTTCCTTGTAAAACTCTTACGACGGAGGAGAAAGGCACAGCTGTATGATTGTGCCTTATAGGATTTAGGAAGGAGCCATTCTAGATGACTGTAATCTTTTTTTTCTGGTCTGTTCAGAGATGTCATTAAGAGCATTATTCACAGAAAATTAATTTTTTTTATATGGCAACTTCTGTGATGATTGTTCTGGCCACTTAAGCAGGGTTAATTACAATCCTCTCTAAATGAGAGTCTTCTAATCATCTTTATAGTTCTTATCTGGTGAAGAAAAGCGTATAAGAGTCCATTAGAGTATTAGTGGCACAGCATCAGCTACTATGTAATTATCTCCAAAGGTGGCCAATGACAATGTTCAGTCTTTTGTAATATGCCGTTTCCTTTTCAGCCCATAGTAATTTTTGACACTTTCTGCTACAGTCTCAGAAAAACCCACATATCATTGACAATATCCCTTTTAAAATTCACGGCCGAAGGAAAATGAGCAAATTTTACAGCATTTTGCTTTGAACCTTAAATGGCGGCAATTTGTAATTTGTCACCTCTCTTGCTGAAGAGACCAATCTTTTTCCACTTTAGTTGTCACAGAGATACATTCAGCATTAGCTGGAGTGGCGGTTGAGCTATCTGTCTCTTGCTTGGGTACACAATATACGTCAATATCCCCAGCCTCCAGCTGGACTTCAGGAGCGAATGTCTGGACCCGCGCAGGTGCTCTGCTGTTCACTGTGACCTCCGCGGCCTTTCGAAAATCTTTGGAGCGTTCTCCTGTACTAACAGATATCAGAGGTTCAAGGGCTTCAGAAGAAGGCGGGCTGCTGGGATCAGTGGGAACAGTGGGAACAGTGACCTCTGGCTGCTGCAGCTCAGTCTCAGCTGTGGATAGTCACAGAGTCAGGCGAAAACATGTTTTGAAGAATCGTATATTGAAACGCATGAAGGAAAAAGGCTCTGACATAAAACTTCTCACAAGCTATCGCTTTAACAATCTTCTGAAAATATATAGTCATACCTGCAATCACTTCTGTATCCTCCTCTGAAGTCTGGGTGCTCTGGTGGCAGTAACTGTCATTTGGTTTAATGCTGTTGTCATCTGGTTTGTTTTTCTGTGAAAACAAGATATTATACACTTTATGTTGGTTTTAATGCAGTATTGATAGAGTAAAACTTGTATTTCTCTTTGACTAGTTGTTTAGTCAACTAGTCCAGTGTACATTTTGTAGATTTGTAATAACATATTAACAGAAAAGAACCAATTAAATATTCACTCAAACGTGTTTTTATGGATTTAATTTCCTGTATTTGGCAAAGTTAGATATTTCAGTGAGTAATTGGATCATTGGATCTTTAAACCTGAAGTGGGTGTATGAATTGATGTTGATGTTGATCATGGTGGAGCATTATTATAATAGTCAACCTGTTTACAGAATTTGGCACTTATTCAGCACCGTGTTCACCACACGACTCAAAGGGCATTTGTGACAAAACAGTCCCTTTTGTGGTTGTTGGATTTTGCTGCATGAAATGCTTGGCATAATTACACTGTTGGACAACAGATCTGCTTATTACACATTGTGGAAGGTTTCATTTTCTAGCCTAAGCCAATTAATGCTTAATTGTGCTTGGATCCAAAAGCACTTTCCTTTATTTTTTAAAAGTGTTGCAGTCTGTCTGTACAACCACTCCAATTAAAAAAGAAATGGACTAAGATATGTCATCTCACAAGCTGTTCTGACAGCATTTTAAGAGGAAATTTCACATTTCTATACTGTACATAATGTATATGTAAAAGTTTGGGTTTAAGCTTTGGTTTTGCTATTGCAAAACAGGGTGAACATATAGTCAGTCACCATCCGCCCAGTCACATATCCAGCCTAGGAATTTGAAACACGAGGCCCGTTCAGCCTAATCATAGATAAAATAGCAACCTTGGTAAAAGGTTAGATTGGCTATAAACTTAACATGCTCACTAGTAAGAATAGATCAGCCAACAGAGTAAATAGTGGGACATTTCAAATTCAGCTGTCAATATACCATTGAAAAGTTATGAATTATCTATGAATAAAAAAGGGATTTTAGCTTTTTGACCATTGCAAATGCATTACTCGAAACTTGAATATTTCTTACAACGTCATGCTACTCTAAATTATATGTAATCATCTGTTGACCTGACAGCTACACACTTGAAATGCTGTGTAATGCAACAAAATGAAATGATAACATGTATAATGTATGTAATTATCAAGGATCTAATGCAATAAAATGCAATAAAGAAAAATACAACTTCTTAGAACAAGTTTGAAATGTTCAGTCCTTTTTACCAATCAAAACAATCAATATCTTGCACATTAGGTATTATTTAATACTGCGGGCTGTTTTGATTTGATTCTCATTTTCAGGCACAGCTCTAGCTGAAAAACAGTTCAGATTTAACCTCATTTTTTGCTGTAGGGATCTCAGATGACCGGGATCTTACTGACCTCTTCCTCTACAGTGTCCAGAAGGCTTTGTCTTCTCCATGGCACCACTCCATTGAGGATGAACTCCACAATTTTTGAGTTACGGAAAGCATCTCCGACATACCCTATTACTTTCTCCAGAATGGACAAAGAACTTTCCATACATTCAATCTTCTTTCTCTGCTGCTGACTGTCATGTTTGAGAACGTGAAGCAGATCCACAGTTTCCCCACAAAGCGACCTGACCTCGGTCAGCAAAGGAAGCTTGTTGCTCTCTTTCTGGCCATTCTTAATCACATTTGATTCTTGAGCACCCTGCTTGTGCTGGATAAGGTTTCTTTCTAGAGTTTCCATCCCTTGACACAATAAGCTCAGCTTGTGAAGCACCTCTGTCTGGGTACTTTCAATCTGTTCCACCTTCCCCTCCAGGTTGTTCAACTTGACCTCTACATTGTTCAGACTACCTATCAGAGTTGGACTTGATTTCTTGACTGTCCCAGATGGAGTCCCAGAGTTCTCCAGCCTGCCGCCTTCATACATCTTGGCAATACATGTGGCCAGAGTCGCCTGTTTACTCATGGCTGCCCCGGTCCCACTCAGTGCAATGAGAAAATGTAGAAATAGAGAAAGCTCCACTGATCAGTTCCCCTGTTGGTCTCTATGATTGTCTGAGGTATTGTGTGCCTCTCACAAAATAGACAACTCAGACAACCCTGTTGTTGGTGCGTGCCAGAGACATGACACCACTTAAATAAACACCTCCATTGGGTATCTTATCTCTCCACTTCTATTCTGCCCCCCCCCCCCCCCCCCCCCCCCCCTCTCTCACACACACAGTGGCACAGGCCTTTTATATGACCTATAGTGGGCCGTATGATTGCCAAAGTTCCAGTGCTCTCTTGACGTCACCAAAACATTTAAATTCTCCTCAGCAGATGCTGCTGACAGGTGGGCATGCAAGGAATGACCTCTGTAAATGGCCAGTCATTAGGTAGAGAAAAGAAAGATGAGATATCCCTCTTTCAAATTCTTATCATGCTTTCTTTTTTAATTCATTGTTACACAGTAGCATGCACTTTCCTTTGAGCTTCAACCATTGGATCCACCCTATGCAAACTATATCACCTGCAACACCCTCTTCTTTGGAACGTGACTTGACATTGGCTGACATTTTAAGTAAAAATAAACCTCTGTGGACATTGGAATGAGAATGAATGATATGCTACAACTGTCTTTCTCTCTCACCTCATCTGAAATTAAACCATTGTTAATACTGGCTCTTTCTATTAGCTGAGTCATTAGGCTAAAACAAATTTGACATTGTATCAAACACAATTAAAATAATTTAAAGGCAAAGTTTTTCAATCAGAGCATACATGCAATTTTTAAATGTAATTTATTTTCAGTAACGCTTTACAATAAAGTTCAAATAGTTACCAGTGTAATAAACTAACAATGAAGTTTCTTTTTTACAAATTTTATTCACCCATGTTAATATTAATTTGTATTTACACATCTGTAACTTTATAAGTCGTATAAATTAACATTAACTAATTAATTTTGAATGAACATGATTTATCAATAAGCTACATTTATAAGTTATATACATTAATTTATTAATTAACCTAGACTAGTAAAAGACTGAATGTTGTTGTAAAGTTTCACTCTACTTTCTATAACTTATACATATAACTTATAAGTTGAAACTTTATAAGTTATTTATATATATATATATATATATATATATATATATATAAAATTCAGCAATCCTATAGCTCAAATAGATGCATACAGTGCTATCAATGGCAAGGTCATAGGTTTTATTCCCAGTGTGTGAACTGATCAAATTAATAGCTTGAAAGCAATGTGAGTCGCTTGGGATAAAAGTCTCCACTAAATGTATAAGATACCTATTATAAAAGGGGCTCTCTGGATGTGCTGTCTCTAATTCAAATTCCCCATGTGTTAGCCAGGGACTTTTTGATAGAATCTTTCTATAAGAGCCTGGCTTTCTGCTGTCTGAATGCCAAAACACAATACTCACAATTTAGTATAAGCTTATGCAATAGAGATGGTGGCCAGAGTCAGGACAGCCATAGGAATGTGGCTCCATGCTGACTATTTGGTGGTAATGGGACGGGGGGGCGGGGGTGGGGGGGATCTGTTATTACAAGCTGGCACAACATAAGCAACTCAATTTCCAGTCCACAACAGAACTTGCGCCAGTAAGATAGCTAACATCACTTGAAAAGAATATCTGTTTGGCTGAGATAAGTATAACTTTAATACTGCTTAATATATTAAAATTCAACTTTGATCTTTGATATTCATTTAAAATGTCACACAAACATGTTGTGCATTAAGAGAGCAAACACAAGTCTGCTGCTAAACTGCTGTGCTTGTGGTAGATCATGAGCCAGACAGAAATGATGTGGCTTTGTTAATGGATGCTGTGGCGTTTATCCTTACCCGGTCTGAAGGGAATGTTTGCACTGTGGTCTCATTTTACAGTCCCTCCTGTGCCCTAACATAAATGTTTGACATGGCAGAGACCCTTAGCATTAAAGGTTGAAAGAGCAGATGGGTCAGTATCCCACGTCTGTATTTGACAAGAGCACTCAAGGGGATGGTTTGATGTAAATCCCATTACGGATCAGACCTTTCAATAACAATTCAGTTTGAGTGCTGTCAGGATATATTAAAATTCAATCCGTTGTTTAATAAGCTAAACTAAATATGCATTCTCAAAATAATGATTTATCTTCTTCATTCTCCCACATTAGCTAATTGCCTATTCTTGTTTCATCTTTGTTCCCAGAAAAGAGACAAGATTGTGCTGACGTACAAGATCTTTACATTGTTACAGACAATGAACAATTTGTCAGAAGTCCAAAGGGCACATTTGCAACGATGAGATGATTTGCCACAAAAAAAGGTTAAAAAAGGTTTGTTTAAAAAAAAAAGGCAGAGCACATAACCATAACTACATCTCAAGAACGAAGCTTATAAATGATCAAGTGAAACAAATAAAGTAATGAAAGTAAACACACATTCTCCATTTGAGTGGTAACAGCAACCCTGAACTTGTTTGTTAGTAAAAGTTCTACCTCCTCCTCGAAATTACAAACCATAAATAAATTAACAAAAAATGTTTCCATGAGAGAGTCTTAAATTAATACTAAGTAAGTCACTAAGATGAGGACAACTAACTAAATTAGAACAAATACTGTGTCTAATGTGCCTAAAAGTGCAAAGTCAACTCAAAAGTAACTGCATATTTTTTGTTTTCAATTATTTTTTCAACTGAAACAATTTTAAAATATATTTTCTAAATTATAAACTCTACAAACTGAATTTTATTCTCACCTTTGCATGAAATCAGAGTCTTACCGTGAATTTGCGTATATAGTTGGACACACTGAAGCCACCTGTGTTGAGAAGCTTTGATCTGTACAGAGAGGTCCCCATCATGCATTTCCCTCTCGTCCTGGGTTAGTAGGACTCAGTATAGTACATTCCCAAAGTGGGCTGCCACAAGCTACGAATATTTCACAGTCCTGGACTCTCAGGGTTCTGTAACATTCTGGAATAGACACATCACCCCTCAAACACTAACCATCTTATCACTTTCAGCCTGTTTACTGGGTATGCACCCCTGTCAGCACGGCAGTGGGCCCAGAAAGCACTTCCTGCTTAGAGATAACAGCTGCCTGAGATTAGTATGAGTATGCTGGAAATGTGAGTGTTCTGATTTATTAATAGGTCTCAGATTTGTCTTTTTTGTGTGTGTGTGTGAGTGTGTGTAGGGGGGTCCTCTCTACACAGGCAGGATGGATGGATGGATAGTGATATGACGAGGATGCTGGGGGTCAGACAAGATTTCAGTTTTCCTTTATACTGTTGCAGGAGAAAAGGAAGAGAGACTTAACTTTGTGAGGGATCGGATCTCATGCACTGACCCAATTTGAGACGAATGCATCAGTTGTGCCCAGACGTGTAGGCATCGAGTAGCCAAAGGTGAGTAGCCATAAGCTTCCTGATAAGGAATCTTAAGTAGTCAGAGCAAGTGGAAAGAGCTTGTACATCTGGGTTTGGATCAGTCCAGAGCTACACCGCAATTGGGCAAACCATAAGACCACCATGCAGGCTGTTTTGTCAGCTCTGGGATTTAGAAGCAGATATGTAAAGCCCTATGAGGCTGATGGAAGAAAATCCATCTCTGATTGGTGGCATTGTGCCTGGTCGGAAAATCCTTCTCTTCCTGGCTGGCTACTATTGTCTCTAATACCAGCAAGACTGAGCATGTCGGTGCATGTCAATGATGTTTATATGTAACATAATTACAGTGGTTGATATGATGCTAATAAGGTTCTAAAAATATGTGTAAATCAAAAGGCTTCCAGTATCCTGGCAAGCAGTGCAGCGGTATAATTCACTGTAGCTTTGCTAAAACTGTGACGGATGTCCTGAAAACCTCTAACTGTAACTAGTTATTAGAGGCAACATCTCTATCCTATGATTTGCTCAAAGGGCATGTTAAATTATGTGGGTGTCGCTCCAGATGGCACCGAAAACTCTTTAATGTTAAAACAATAATGTGATTCTGTGACAAGGCTGTTGTTCCTGTTAGTAATGGGACAGGTGGCATCAAGTATGGCGTCTAACATGACTCATGTACACTTTTGTCATCGCTGAACTCTATTAAATGACATGGATTTGAATGACTCAATATGCACTACACCAGCACTGCTTGTACTGACCTTCATTGATATAACTTCTGTAATATAACTATAAATCTGTGAAGTATGATTACAGCATGTAAAAGTATCTGAAAATCTAAAAAGTCAACCGTAAAGTATTTGTTTTCAAAATGCACGTTGGAAAAGTTACAATGGTGACCACCAAAAAAGCATAAACTAGTTGAAACTACTAGAAAAACAATGGTAATTTGGTACAAGCTCAAGCCTCTTACACTGTCTGAAGAAGAACCAAATAAAACTGATACTTTTACAAAATATTTAAATAAGTTAATTACCTTTATGCCGTCCCAGATGTATGACTTTCTTCAGATGAACACAAGCAAAGATTTTAAGAAAACAAATCCATCTCTGTGAGTTCATATAATGTATGTCTACGGACCACAGTTTATGTATCAATGTCTTTTGAATGACAGTTGCTCGAAAATGATGGTTTATATTGCAAAATATTACTTTTTTTCTCTCACACACTTATTTCACTTCTGATGACACTGATCCATCAACTTTGGTCATATGGTTTACCGTTTTCACTTTGTGTGTGTTTTAAACCGTTCTCGTACCCTTGGATTAAATAAACTCAAAGAGATGGATTATTTTTCCAGAAAATTTGTGTTCCATCTCAAGAAAGAATGCCAAATACATCTGGGACGGCATGAGGGTGAGCCTGTGATGAGATCATTTTTATTTTTGGGTGGAGTATCCCTTAAAGTCATGATGGTTTTAAAACTATGCTACTGGATTTTGAAAAGTTTTCATCCTAAATCTGCTAGAGAGCTAAAGCAAAGAGTTCTGTAAATGTTACATGAAAACTAAAGTAGCCTACAATACTGTTCATGGCTAGAGGAGGATTGTGGTTTGGCTGACATCTAGTGGTTCATAAAGAGACCGCCGCTTACAGGCTAACAAAAAAAAAAGACAAAACCATTATTGAGCTATCTGATATACATGATATAAAGGCAGGGGTTTGTTTTATTCCACACCATCAGACAAGAAACCAAAGCCTGTGATTCACTCTAAGTTTTCATCAACAGCCCAAATGGGTTTTCAAAAGCTCACAAAAAAATCTGAACAAAGTGATTCCAGAAAGAGGGTGGCATATCATGTAAATAACATCTTAATACATGCACTATCTAAAAGCAGAAGATGTACTTCAGTTCATTCATTGATGTTTTTCGTAGGCTTTTATGTTTTGGGTCTGCATGAGAGTAACGTTAATTAAAAATCCTTGCATGAAAAGGTTTTTTGTGTGAAAAAAATTCTTAAGATTTAGCCTTTACAGTCTCATGTACAAATATAGCAATTTTTCTGTCACCGTCTGGTTCTCCTTTCATCATGACTTCTTTCATTAATACTCTTGATTAAACAGTTGTTTAAAGTCATCATAAAATCAAAATGGACAATTCTTATTTATTAGAATTTTATAAGAGCAAAAAAATCACCTACCTTCAGAATCTTTTAAATAACTAAACATCTCTTCTCTACTCTGATGGCGTGTTTCCATCAATCACATGGAAAGAAAACAATGATCCAAAGATCCTACAGACTTCTATCTTATACTTAAAAAAAAACATCTATATACAGTACAAATTACTCAAGACAAATTAATAGAAAGCAAATAATAAATCTAAAGAAATATTGTGGGGGAAATATTACACCATAACTTTCCAAGCACATAAATATTCAGGATGCAATTATTCAACCCCTCCATTTCCTGTAACCTAAGATATAAAAGCAGGAATCTGTTTTATTCCTAACCTCCAGGCAAAGCGCCAGAGACTGTGATTCACACTGAGGATGTCCATTGGGAGTTTCAGCAAAAGCCAAACAATATCAGACCCTTGTCACCTCCACCACAGACAGACACGCCATCTGCCTTAAACTTTAAACTATTCACTGTCCAGTGACTCATCGCATCATCATGTCACCCACAAAAACACAGATATAACAGTTTCACGCAGGAAAACATCGCCACAAGCAAACCCCCCAAAAACTTGTGAAATGAATTCTGTTGGTTTTTGTGTAGGTGATACCTCAAGAACAAAAGCTTTAACACACGGTCACACCAATCTTGACTGAGGGTGGCAACCAAATGCAAATGACGCTACTCATTTATGGTAAACGGCTTGTGCAACTCAACAACTCTTGTCATGTACTATATATATTAAGATTAATGCAGCGTTTGACATGACTTACTTTAACGGCGACACAAGTTATGGCGTTTCTGCTCAGAATTTGCATTTTTATTGTCACACCTCACTGTATAATCAGAGATAAGCTCATTTTATTGTACAGGTCATAACTTTACATGCCAAATTGTCAGGCTATTTTTTAACTCCTGTGAACTGCTTTGGCCACATTACCTTCTCAACCAACATTGAGACCTTTTTCATGGCGAGAGCTACTATATTACACCGCAGTAACAGATGTGTAACCCTGTTTTTCTGGTTCAACAGACAAAGCTAAACTCCCATTATTCAAAATTTGAGAGCCAACGTAGTTAATGTGCATTAACACACAAACGCCTTATAACTCACTGTGAAATTAATTCTGGAACATTTGAATACGTCTTCCATTTACTAATAATGTTTTCAACCATACACAAGCAATGTGTTGACTGTGAATTATTGCTTGTAAAGAGCTGAAACAGCATCATATATTTTACCTTTACTGCACACTAACAGCTGAAGAAAGCTACAATATATAGACTATAGAGGTATTCTGTGCAGTTAAGTAGGCATGTATTACATTGAGAATTATTTATTAATATGCCCTGTGAGAATCACAAAGGTTGCTGTGGGCAAGCCAGTGACAGATGCAAAAGGGAATATAGAGCTGGTGATCCATCATTTCAGTGGAAAACCGGATTCTCTGAGGTGAGCTTGTTGCTTGGTGATGAAGCTTTGAGGAAAAAAAGAAAAAGAACAAAAATGCTGCGGCAGCTGCTCTCCTAAGGAAGCTAACACAATCCAAACTGATTGTGGAACTAGATAAATACAATATGTTCAGCATATCTTGGGCTCTGTGTAAAGGATAATGTTATATAAATACCAAAAATAACTATCATTTGGAACATGGGCATCCAAGAAAAATCCTAAAGCATTTTATTCAACACATTTCAGTTCTTTGTTCAAGGTAAAATATTGCTTGTAAAGAACTGAAAGCTAATGGTTCAGTTGAGTAGAGCTTTAGAGGACAGCTGAACAGCTGAAATATGAGCTCTCTTTGAGAGTTGCCATGGGCATTATTCTTGCTCTAAATCCATCTTAAAGAGGGGAACATGACGTAGGAGAAGGAATGGTTGCAATTAACTTCCCCTGAAAATAAAACTAGGAGTTTAAATGTAATTCATTTTAATATATTCATATACAGGGTGAATATTACACATGAATTTTGTTACAAGAGCAAAAGGGAAAATAAAACACTTAAATTAAGGTGGTTGAGGCATAATAAATAACCATTAATCTGCCATTTCCTTGTTGGGGGGGGGGGGTTCAGCCCCCACTCGGTTACATGTGAAATAAAATGGCTCACTGGCACCTCAATGAACAAATAATCAGCTTACAAGTCTGAATAATGGTAGCAGGCATAATTTGCACATAGATTGTTCCTTTGGTGAACTCACCGTCCCCCAAAAAACAGCTTAAAATTAAGAAACAACTGGTAGGGACATGGAATACATTCCATAAAATTGTCGTTAAAATGGATAGAATCCTACACCGCTAAAGATTACTACAGTTCTCACTCATGTCGAGGATAACAGTCATTTCCCCACTCGTATACAGAGCAGGTGTCTGAAATCCACCAATACACGGCAGCAGCACCACTGAGCTTCGGCCACACAGGCAGGGGTTTAAGCTTCTTCGGGTCAGAGTTTCCCAACCGCTTTTACATAGACATATGGGACATCTGCACACCCACGTAGTAAGAGTCCTGAGTTTCAGCTGCAATTGTTTCCAACGCCTGTTACAGGATGAGTCTCTGGCCCAGAATTTTGCGGTTAATCTCAGCCAAGGCCACCGAGAACACAAAAGCCTTCTCATCGGAGAGGTTGGCATAAATGTCAATCTCTTTTTCCTGTTTTTCTGTGAAAGAAAATAAAAAAATTATTACCATGACCTAAAATATTATCAACAGCGAATTGTGCCAGTTTAGCATAGGATACAAAGAAAGGACTTCATGCAAATGTAATTTATTTCATAACCAAATGAAATACAGCAGATTTGCAGAGAACTGAAAAACACAGATTCTCCATCGAAGAGCTGATAATGCATAGACGCTTTCAACCAGCAATGATTTATTCAGTAGAGAGTAAAGAAAGAACCATGTGCGTAAATCATTAATCCACAATATGAAGGCGGTCCATTTGGAAACAGTACAATGAACCACATGCCACCCTGACAGCTCCTGAATATTTATTTTGCCCTAGTGTCCATGGAGATATGGTCATCTGTTATCATTTTAATAAACAAGCTTTATCGAAGACATACTTGGGTTGCTCAACTCAGGGTTTAAGTTAATAGGAGACATTATTTGTCTAACAGCTAGGTGTGGCCAAGAATGAAGACAGACGAAGTGGTGACGTGCCAATGAGAGGCTTTTAATCGAAATGTAAATGAAAATAAACAAATCTCCTGGAGCAGCTTGAAATCGGAGAGGAGAATGAAGGGAGTGAAGGTCAGTGTGGGGAAAGGGGTGGTAGGTAGATCTGTTTCTGGACCTCGAGGACACAAATAGTATCATCACAAACTGCCAGTATTGTTGTATAACTCATATTGGCCACTCCACATGTGACATTATAAGTCAAACTCTTGTTCATTTACTGTTTGACCCAACAGATAAGAAGCATTTAAATGATGAGACAGAGGAGAGAAAGAGAGAGAAAAGAGCAGAACACATTTTGGACAAATCAAAATGAGAAAGTACAGACTCAAATGGATAAAATGTCACACTGAAAAATGTGTTCACAAAAGCAGGAAAGAAAACTGTAATCGAGCATTATTCACATGAACACTTCACAGAACACTCACTGAGAATGCTTTCACTCGGATAACTCAGAAAACTTTAGTTTTTTGATCAAATTAATCACTTGACATAAGGGGAAAGGCATATATTCCAAGAAACGTTAATGAGACAACAGGTTTATTGTTAAGTTTATTACTATCGTAGACAATTACACTGAAATTATTTGACATCACTGTAAAAAAAATATCACAAATCACTCTGGAAATGTCTATAGTTACTATAAATCTACAATTCTACCCACACACGTAGGAGCACATTACCTTTTTCTTCCTCCTGCTTCTTCAGCCCAACAGTTTTGGGTCTTCCTCGTCCTCTTCGGATAGGATCTGACTGGCTGTTGGAACGGGGTCGCCTCCTATTTTCCATATCACTGGCAGATGTTAAGTTTATTTTCTCTTTTCTGATTCTTTCTGTCCGTCTTCTCTTGGCATCCAAATTGTCTGAGAAAATCGAGAGGATAAATTATAAAAAAGTGGGGGGTTGATGCATTCACATTCTATATATACACTATCAAATAAACAGTTTTTACACTCTTTTTCCTCACATGACCTTTAAACCCATCCCCCAAACATTATTGACAGACTAAAAAGCCAAAAGGGGGGTTGGTTACTTCACATGCAAATCAGCAAATGATGTAGACAGTCAGAAACATATGCAGAGCTACAATCGGAGAATTAAGAGCTTGTTACTAAAGGAAGTAGGCCTACGTCTCTCTGAGGAAGTTTATTTATAGGGCTCTTTAGTCTTCGAGTAAATGTCATTAGTAACAGACTCGAGCAACCCTGTATGAAAAGAGCTCATCTGACGGAGAAATGTCTAAATAAACTGAAAGAAGTGAAACAGAAGTACATATTTCTTTGGTCTAAATGTATATGAGTGAGCAATGACTTTTCTGTCAGGATTTCCTTGATATTTTCACTTGTTTATTTATGGTGTGACAACATGTATTCTCTATAAATATGAGTTAATGAAAACTGCAGGCATAATATAATTGGACAATTATTAGCAAAATGCTGTTTAAATATTATCAGACAAAGTTACAGCAAAGGACCTTTCAACTTTCCAAAAATATTTTCTCACATGTAAATTTACACTAACCAAACAACTGAAGGATGTGATAATCTTGGTGTACTCAATTCTGTGAATCTCTCATGCCAATACAATCTGTAACCATCAGATATTTTAAATATTTATATAAATCAAGCATTTCCATGGCAGCCATTTGATTCAAAACGCAGTGATAAGATCCGTTTCTGCTTCCTCCCTCTCCAGGCCTGCTGTACGACTGCATATTAACTCAGGAATCCAGACACTGTCCATAACCTGCACTAACAAGAAGAGCTCTGTTCCACAGCTAATTAACACTGCCAACTATGACAAAATCACAAAGTCAGGGTTGTGTCGCACGGGAATATTATTGTAAAATATCTGGAAAGATTGGCTTTATTGGCTTATTTTACACTGTAGTCTATAGTATTGTCTCACAGAAGTCTTTCATTTAATAGTTCATCTAAATTAGAATTCTCCTTAAAAAGAAGCAAGGAAAGACTGGGCAATCTAAATAAGTCTGTCCTATTTCAAATTGAGCACATTACTCTTAGCAGAGTGAATGTAAGCCCTAAATAAATACTGCAGCTAAAATGAAAACCCAATCTTACAAGAGAAAAGACATTTCTCTTAAAAGAAACTATGACTACACCCTTCATTTGAAAGAATATGTAGGATCTCACACTCTTCACATATTAATTCCTTATGTGACTCAAAGAAACCTCTCACATTTGTACAGAAAAAAATACATCACACCGCTGTAAAACATTCAAACAAAGAACATTTGTGCAGAGCATTCCAGCCATAACTCAATGTAACAATCAGAGACCGAGTCTGCAACGCCAGAAAAACAAGCCAGCTGGGCTTTGAACAATAAAAATCTGAAAACTTCAGCGTGCTTGACTGTCCACCGATCATTTCCAGCTTATATAACACAATATTCAGGACTGACCTAAAACCTGATATTAGTGTTTGAACACTAGATCCAATAAAGAGAAAATCTAAAATTAAACCACAAGATTAAGTTTACAAAAATAAGAGTTAAAAAAGACCACACGTGTCGTCACAGAAGCTCATCAAAACAAGCTGGTCTCTTATTCCTTATATATTGCACATATTGTGATATCACAGCAAAAATCCCTCCTGTGCCAACAAACCTCCAGGTTAACTTTAAGAAAGACATTTTGTAAAAATGAGAGAATTTGTTTTTTTAAATGACCGTTGACCCATAAAAATAAGTAAATTGAAATATTGAGACTAGTTTCTAGATAAGACAGTGGCAGCAGGGGGTGGAAAGAAAGAGAGAAAGAGAGAGAGGCAGCAGGAACAAGCTTTTCAAACAGGAATTAGTTTGCCCTTCCCCCAGCGCTCTCAGCACTACTCACTCAAGCAAACAGCCACCACTGCACCACTCATTTCAGTATTCTCAACGCATCCTGCAGTCGCACTGGAAACTTGCCTGCTACTTATTTCCATTCATTAGTCCGGAGTTCAAAACATACCAACAGTTTAACATGTAACTTTTTTTTTTATATATATATAAATCAGCCTGACTCATGACTATAGCCAGAAAACATGGACAATACTCTTAAAAAATAAGGTTCTTTATTGGCATTGATAATTCCTTAAAGAACGTTTAACATTCATGGAATCCAAAAGGTTATTTATATGAAATAATATGTCCTTCACAGTAGGAAAAAAAGAGGTTATTTTATAAACTGTTGACTGAAAGGTTCTTCTTTACCTTTTCTTCTAAGGTTTCTTCTTTTGGAACCTTAATTATTATTATTTGTGGAACCGTTACTCTATAATTAGTGTAACTATGGCAGACTCGTATGCACTGATATTAAAGAGATTAAATTAATGTTCATTTTCAGTGAGAAAAAAGTTTGCTAATCAATATCTGGAAATGCATACCATCGTAATAGTTCTGAACATCCCTCCCATAGCAGTCGCTTTCAGATCACTATTCATATCACACCTGGCTAAAGGCCACTTGATAAATAATTTAACTGTACACACCGTAGAATAACATAATATAGGAGTGGAAATATGGCGCTTTCAATATGTATAAAACACATAGAAGCTGCAGGATTTACCCATTACCGGAGACCTCTCATTTAATTTGGCATTGAGCAGCTTTCGGCTGATGAAGATGAAGCCGCAAGGACAGGATTTACAAGCCACGGGAATCTGAGAATAACAGAAAGAGAGAAAGACACACTGAAATCCATGTACAATGACTGACTAAATATTTCACAACACTGGAGGAAGAGCACTTCAATATTAAGCATTTAAAAATGGACACATGTGATGTGCCTTAATAAAGACAACGTTGATTATGACTGATAACTGACACTGAATATAGTTTACACGAAACGATAACCTGATAGTTTCCTGCTAAAACACAATACAATGACAAAACAGAGTGCAATAAAATGATCCGCAGTGACGCGAGCTGTGTTTGCTCAAGGGCGAAATAAACACGTGTAATTCATCATTTAATTGTCAAAGCCAACGTGAATATATAATCTTATTATTAGAAACGGTTGAAGTCCTCAAACGACAGCGTGCACATTACTAAACAGTTTAATCACAGAGATTAGCCTTCTTCGTGATATTAGACGAGGCGAACACAGACTGACTGAAACCTAAGAAATGTCATTGTTTCAATCCAGTAAACTGGAAATCATTTTTACTGCCTGGCACGTTTTCACCGCTAAACTAAAATGAAAACGAAATTCGGTGGCTAATTATGTGGCCATAAACACAATATCAATATAATACAATCAACAAAAATGGGGAAAAACATATTTTACATCGCGTAGCAACGTTGTTTGTATCTCACACACATCTAATGAGTGACTTATCCTCATTAAAGCACACGCCATATTAAACGCACCAATCCGGAGGCTGTGAACTTCAGCAAAAGCACAAAAATGTATTATTCTTTCTCAAACAACACCTCACCTGTTGGTCGCACTCCGGGCATGATTTGGTGGCCATCTTCACTTTCTTCACTTTGTTTGTAGACATATTGATGGCGAAGAGCTTCAATAATACCCCTTGACCTCGGCGATCGTACTGCAAAACTTCCAGCTGCACTAACGCACACAGAGAAGTGCAGCTGATCGGGTTCCCGGAGCTCAGGCACACACTGGCCGTCCGATGAACCATCAATCGCGCTGTGCACACTGCGCATGCGCGCTGGGGAGGTCCGCTCGGCCCCTGGCTGGCGGCTCACGTGACCCACCGCTAGCAATGGAAAGATTAGGCTGTTTTATTGACTACACTCTCTAAAATGTAGTAATGTTAGCCACAAAATCAGCTTTAGGAGAGCGAATGGCTGTAATAAATATTTATGTTTTTTTTTCAGATATGTCCAGATATTGCCAGGAGCTCACGGAGCATGCGCACTACAGCACGACAGTCACATGGGTGAAGAACAATAAGTGCTGATGTTGGTGAAATAGATATGCTGGTTGAGGCACTGGTTGAGCACATTCATTCTATAAATTAATATATATAAATCATTCTAACTATCAATATGAATAATCTGGCTAATGTTTATAATACCCTCACATAAAACATTGTAATGAATGGCACCAAGTGATGAATGTAGCCTTTTTATACATAAAATGTTATGTCTGCAACTCTCAGTGTTTGTGTGGTAGTAGTAGGTAATAGTTTAACCTATTGTTCCAACATATATAGATTTGCAAGCTTGTTTGAGACACCATCCTTAATTTTCTGTATGCTGTATAATCAGTGCCTCCTTTTTGTTTTCTTGCACAATGTCATAACTTACACTAAGCTGTAACTCTTATAAGCTGTAAGACTAGTTGTGCAAGATTAGCACAATTGTGAAAGGATCTGATTAGCCTTTAACAACAACAATTTCTGTGAACAATATTCCCAACAACCAACAAAAATTCTAATATTTGAAAGGAGTATCTTCAAAATATCTTAAATCCTGTCTATTTCATATAAAATAATACATTATATTTCCTTGATATAAGGGCTCATTTCATGGCATGAATAAGGTGTAAAGATATGTACTTTGTAGCATTTAATAGTTCCCTCCCTCCCAAACTTTCTCATGTTGTTTGACATTTTTGACAAACAACATCTTCAACTCCCTTAATTGGAGTTCTTGGTGATCTCATTTCAATCATATATGAAATACACTTATTATATATATATATATATTTTTTTTTTCTGTGCTCCAGTTGATGGTTTTGCCAAATCCTCTCAAACCCCAACACTGCTATCCTACAACATACAGTTGTAGATACAGTTCTATAATTTACAAAATTTAATCAAAATACATTCATCCCACTATCACGAAATACAATCAATCATTACTGAAAAAAGTGTAAATAAAATAGGGGAATATGATTTTTTTTAAATAATAAATTATATTATTAAAATGTATATATGTATAATAAGTGGTGTAAATATGTGAGAGATAATCATAGAGCTGATTTTTATTTTAAAAGCTAATTACTTAATGACACTAATCTTGAGTAATGTGAAAAAGACGTTTCCTCCCATTCAACGCAAATATGTCATTACAGCATCTGGAGCTTTTACAGTTCAGCTAGTCTGCCTTGTCATTTGTGGAACGCATTTCCTTATCTCTCTTTTAGCCTGGTAGTCTGTTTTTTTTAGTCTATTATTACCCCAAACACTGCACATCAAACAGTGTTTCTTGGTGACCTAGTGTTTTGAAATTAAAGCATAAAAGTATTTCATCCATGTCATTTAAAAAATGTTAAAGTTGGTTGAGTGAGTGAGTGTTGAAACAGAAAGGAAACTCTTAAAAGAATATTATGTGTGGCTCTGCAGACTTTGCGGATGTTGGTTGCACTGTGAGAACCCCATGTCCTCTTCATATGCTAAACAAGCCATTGTTCAGCACAACGCTGCTCTTTTAACCTCACACTAGAGAACGTAGGTTACCGTTACATAGGGTGTTAATGACATTTTTGGTGTGACTGAAAGAGAATCTTGTTTGGGAACTAACTGGATTTTTTTTTTCTTTTTGTTATGTTAAAACATTTCACTAGCATGCCAGCCATTAAAAATGAAACCACCCTTCAATTTGAACAAATATGCATCTCTTTTAACATTTAAATAATAATAATAATAAAGCAACCTTTAATAAATAATAAATCAAAACATGTTGTGGTACCAGTGAGATACAGGAATTATAAAAATGTTTTTAAACAATGTTTCAAACAAATAAACAATCAACTAGGCTGTTATCGAGATTGTACATCCTTGCTTCCAACAGATGGCAGCATTTCATTCAAATACACCCTTTAACTGTCACGACAAGAAACAATGAAGGGAAATGTTTTTGTAAAATATAGTGGGTGAAATAACCTATTATTTAACAGACTCTTGCTCTTTTTCTTTCATTCTAAAAACGAATGACCTCAAGCAACCTGTAAAGATGTATTGTGTAATGTCATATATATTACATAATACATCTTTACTGGTCGCTAAAGCAATGCTTTAACTTCTGCTCTCCCCCTTTCGATGTGATGAAATACAAAATATGCTGTTTATAACACTTTTAATACTGTTTGGAATATTATAAAATCAGAGGACGGTCTCACTTGCTTTTATTAATTTTTTAATAGTTTTTCTACAAAACCATGGTCTACCCAAATGTTTGAGAAATATACCACAGGATTTTTTAAATGACCATACATGTCACCTTAAACGGCAGCTTTTAAAGCCACGTTGTTTGCAGACTGCGTGTGTGTTTGGCGTACTCTTACGTTCTGATGAAATTTTGGCCTGTTATGACAGTCGGAAAGTCTCATCCCCTAGTCCAAACCCTCCGGATGCGCTAAAAACCACACAGTACTGGGTATTGTAGTTTTATTCTTTGAGCACTGAACGGTGAAGGCGCATCAAGCAGTAGCGTTAGAACTACAACTCCCATGATGAACAGCAACGAGCGCTCTGAATGAGAGAGCATAAAGATTGGCGGGTTAATGATAGTAGGCGATGGAAGAGGTGGCTCTCTCGGTGTGATACAGTCTAACACTTGATAATGCGCTTCGGCCTTTTACAGAAGAAACGGTCTCTGTAGTGATTTCGTTTTTTTATTGGTCAGTTTTAATCTTTAATTGTGTTAAACGGTGGTTAGAACGACGGTTAAGGTATATTTTGCAGCGGCGTCCCTTTACGCGCATCCTTGTTTCGAGGTTCACCGGCCAGACGCGACTTCCTCACTGTCGACATGATGTATCGCTTACAGTCACTGGCGGCTCGGTCACTCATCGCCGGAGCTCTCGATCACTATACCCCCTTAACACTGACGTCTCTTCCCGGAGTGAGACACAAATCTCAAGGTCCTCCCGTGGAGAAGTTCGGTCAGATGCGCTTCAGCACCGCCGAGGCTAAAGTGTCTGCGACGCGTCTGGGCGGAAAGATGCGGGAGAAGACACTAACTATGGACACAATGAACCCGCAGGTGAAGGCTGTGGAGTACGCCGTGAGAGGACCCATCGTCATCAAAGCCGGAGAGATCGAGAGATGCTTGGAGGAGGTGAGAACATGCTTAAATAATTTTACAATATGCACCCAAGCACAGCATCCCAGAGATGCATGCTTTTAAATGTGCATTTAAAAAAAGAAAAGAATAAAATGTGCTTCATTTAACTTCATTTATAACAAAAAATGCACAATCGTAACCAATGGCAAAGTAATTAAAAGTGCTCTGTTAGACTTAAAAAATAGTCGCGAACGATTGTTAGACATTTTCCATTATCAATAAACTTAATTTCCCCCCCATTTTAATTCATTGAAAGCCCAAGTAGGTTGTGGAACCATTGCATTAATCTTTGCTAAGTGTTTTTGAGAAATGTTGCCCTGGTCATTTATACCCCAGCTAACTTGAAAGTCATGTGCAAATTACCTTTCATTTGGATTTTATAGTACTATGTAAAAAATAGCAACAATTTCAAGTAAGTCTTGGTCACAAATATTACTAGAGTGATTAAATGCTCATTTTAGGGGAGAAATGAACAATTATGAAATGAATGATTAACTATAAAAGGTTCAAACTTTCTCTATGATCACTTCTACACAGGTTTCTGAAGACATCAGTCCAGGGATACTACGTTTCATACCAAATGTGCAAAGTGATGTACAAAATGATCCACCCTACATGCCTTGTAGTTTCTTGTATTGATTCCCCCCCTTTGTTACTGTGTCTATGAAGGTTGCTTTGTTTGAGTGAAGCAGTGCATGCTGTCCACTTTCTGACCTTCTTTCAGTGCCATAAAGCAATGCAACAAGGGCGTCAGATCGCTGTGAAGCTGACCATTCAGCAGTAACGTTATCTACCTCTCTTGACCATGATGTAGAAGTTAGTTTGAGCTTGCATGCTCAGCAATGATAGATGAGCACTTGGGAAGAGAGCTCTAATTATATCCCACGAACACGTGGCCTCTGGACCTTTGACAAGGGTATAATGGGACCTTCATTGACCATTACAACTTTGAGCTGTCGTGCTCTTAGCATGTAGAAGATGGTAAAGAACAAGGACTACAGCGAGACCAACTCAATGACATCAAGAGTGACACAGGAAAATTATATATTTAAAATTAAATGTAGAAGGTCATAATATTGAGCTTGATTTCACAACAGCTGACCAAACCTAATTATGTGTCCAGACAAACACCTGCTTTCACTGCAGTATTCACTGCACTAGACACAAGTTCCCTACCACTGTTTGGTTCATGTTAGGGCAGGTCGTGTTTATCTGGTGTGTGCTATGCAACATGGATTCTGGGCAAGCCTTGTGGCATTTTAAAGCGTTGTTAATATAATTGCACCTCTCTCACTCTCTTATAGGGTGGCACAAAACCCTTCTCTGAGGTCATCAAAGCCAACATCGGTGATGCACATGCCATGGGACAGCAACCAATCACCTTCCTCAGACAGGTAACCACAAATGATTCTTGTCTTAAAGAAACTGTCTTCATCTCTTTTAAGTGGTCTATTAGACTTTTATTTTTAAATATGCAAATTTCGTTCCCCTGAACTGTGCCAAAATATTGCAAAACATCAACCATGCAATGCTTCTGAAACTACATCTCTCTACAGCCTCAAGTCTCATCAGCTGATTTAATCTTCAAAAACAGCATTGGTATCTTAGTTCTTTCACGCGTCGTCCGATTGCCTGGTCCGAACGGGAGTCCGATTGATACACCGCTGCTTTTATTCTTATATTATTTGAGTCTGAACTGTGGTTTGTTTGCATCATCAAAGCAGCAACTGTTTTCCCCGTGGCTTGGTAAAGACTATGCAGGAGAGGGCGGCGAAATGCATGCCATTGCTTGCCTTGCTTAATAAGTTTGTTATAATTGTTAGCACAACAGCACCCTTGCATCTATCAGAGGAATTAGATCGTCCTGGTATCTTTGAAGTACTCATTTCAACGTACTATGACTTGGGACGCACTAATACTATTTAGGATGGATAGTTAGTATGTGAATTAGGAACAGCAATAGTGTCTGATCAGTGTGGTCATATGTTAATATCAACATTAAAGAAAAGGGAGCCAAAGGGAAGCTGCCTCTGTCTGACCTGAATGGATTATTATGGCTTTGAAACGTTGTTTCCAGGCCATATGGCTGGTGGAGTCCAGTTCAGTGTGCATGCAGAGTCACACACACATCCTCTATATACCAACTGAATGTGTATTAATAATAAATAATGAGTGGAACAATAGGTTTGCAACACAATACATATTGAAATCTTGACAAAATCAGAACTGAAATCCCATCCATTCAACTGCAATAAATAGTTTTGAGCATCTCTTCTGCATTTAGCTTTAGTGGCCACCGCAAAATTCAGTGCAGCGAATTGTGAGAATTAAATCAGGATTTCACAGCAGGCAGAGCGATATTGATGCGATTCACCTTTTGTTAAAGATGTTTAGAGCTTTTGGAACTTATTAAATCATTGTTATAATATACAAAAAATGTATGTCTGCTGAAGTTAATAATATTTATTATACGAGGGATGTGCGCTTCAAATTTAAACAGAAGTTTTGTAACCGACTAGTCTAAAAGAACCTCAGAATACAGTCAAAAATACATTTATGATGCATTACAAATATTGAATCGATGAATGAAGTTCAAATCCCATAATTTGAGTCTCAAAACTGCTGCTTTTATATAGTGAGGCGTATGTGTCGGTTTCCATGGTGATACCGATACAATAAGTTTAATAAGCGCATTGGAAACCGACACGCATGCCACTCTCTCTATTAGAAGTTAGAAATTTTGCAGAAAAAGGTTCGCTATGGGAGAATCAGTCACTCAGCATTGAGAGCTTAGCGGAAATACGTCGTTGTACAGAGAGACCAATGATCTGCACTTGCTCTCACACCAAACACAATACATTTAAGTGGTAATAAAACCTCATGCAACTCATTGACTACAGACAAGAAACCGATTGTTTTCTCTGTTTGTTCATTTGTGCAGGTGGTGGCTCTCTGCACTTTCCCTGAGCTGATGGACAGCCCCAGTTTCCCAGAGGATGCGAAAAGGAGAGCACGGCGTATCCTGGAGGGCTGCGGGGGATACAGTCTCGGTGTGTGCATTTGTTCCTCTGAGGACATTGTGTCATTGAATCAGATATGTTTTTGTTTTTTTTAGACAAATATAAAACCATTTACAACATGGCTCTGTGACTGGAAGGCATCCATGATGCCTTGTTATTGCAGATCATGCAGTTCTCAGGAAGCTGGGAACAATAGACCTGTATTTCACCACTGTTCTATTCAGTGTTGTTTTGCAGTAGTAAGTGCTAACGCATGCGTTTCTGTTGCAGGGTCATATAGTGCAAGCCAGGGTGTAGAGTACATCCGCAAAAATATTGCCGCACACATAGAGCGAAGAGACGAAGGAGTTCCTTCAAACTCTGAAAACATTTACCTCACCACTGGAGCCAGTGATGGCATTATGGTAAATAATTGTATCTTCAGTCAATCAGAGACTTGACCTTTACTGCTGACTTGGCATGGCATGTTCTCAACAAACCCAAACTTTGTTTTTAAGACTATTTTGCGGTTGCTGGTTTCTGGGAAAGACTCTTCTCGGACTGGTGTAATGATCCCCATCCCTCAGTACCCGCTGTACTCTGCTGCAATCTCAGAGTTGGATGCAGTGCAGGTCAACTACTATTTGGATGAGGACAACTGCTGGGCCCTGGACATCAATGAACTTTACAGAGCCTATCAGGCGGCCAAACAGCACTGCCAGCCCCGAGTCATTTGCATCATTAACCCAGGCAATCCTACGGGTAGGTGAATTGTATATGCTATTCGTGTGTGCTAAGAAACATAATGTACTTGTGGTCGTTTGGTTCCAAGAGCATGTGTCCTGGAAAGCAGAGCGTGTCATTTTTACTTTGGGCCACGAACCCTCGTGATTGGGGATGATGCTGATTAGATCGGAGGTCTTCTGAAGCTGATCACTTTGTGTGAGGAACAGCAGCAAATTTAAGCAGTATTTAATGGAAACTTGTATGTGGAATGTAGAATGTATTCTCTCATAGAATATTCTGTGTAGAATTCAGATGAGTTCGATAAGTTTTGTGATTTGCTCCTGCTTTTTTTTTTTTTTTTTTTGCTGTTCTGTTTTGTGTGATGTGTACTGTGGGATCTCATGTAATGCAAAGCCAGGTGTTTTGCTCTAATGGAAAGCATTTTTACATCATTTGATACATGCCATATTCCCTATATTAATTTCCCATTCACTGTATAGGAAATAGTATGTAAAATACAATTGAATGATTTCACAACTTTAGCACCTTTTCAGACGCTTCAGGTTCAGAGCATGTGATTTTAGATAAAATGTGATGAGACTTGGTATTAAAATATGCTATTTCAAGATGTCATGCTAGGTTTGATTTTGAAGCAAATTATATTTAGGTGAGCTATCCCTTTAAATTGTCACCCCACCTTTTTTCATCTCACTTTATCCTTTGCAGGTCAGGTCCAGAGTAAAAAATGCATTGAAGAAGTCTTGCACTTTGCTTATGAGGAGAATCTCTTTGTTATGTCAGATGAGGTAATCCATAATCTGTGCTGTTTTGCTTTACTATTTGTAATCTTTCTAGTTGAGCTTATGGCGACTTATCTTTAAACGCACTACCATTTTAAACGTTTGGGGTCAGTAAGATTTTTGTTTTTAAGAAATTAATACTTTGCAAGGATTCATTAAATTGATCCTAAATGACCGTAAACACATTTTGTAATGTTTCAAAATATTCTATACCATGAAAGTGTATCATGGTTTCCACAGAAATGTTTCATCATTAGAATGAAATGTTTCATAATTTAAGTATCTTGTGACACTAAAGACTGGAAACTCTGCGTCATTACTAAAAATTACATTTAAAAAATGTATTGTAGTAGTACAAAAAAAAAAAAAAAAAAAAAAAAAAAAATATATATATATATATATATATATATATATATATATATATATATATATATATATATATATATATATATATATATATATATATATATATATATATATATATATATATATATATATATATTTTTTTTAATAAAATTGTTTTTTAAAGTCTTTAATTAACCATTTATTAAATTTACTATCTTGGTGAGGATATAAGACTTCTTTCATAAAAAAATCATACGGAGCACAAACATTTGAGTAGCAGTGTAAATTTAAGTGTGAAACTATTTGAAAGTATGTGTGAAAGTTGCGTAATTCGGTTCCATAATGTTTGACTTCCACATGACCAATTTGTTCTCCGTGTTGGTTTGTGCTGTTGCTGGCAGGTGTATCAGGAAAATGTCTACGCTCCTGACTGTCAGTTCCACTCCTTCAAGAAGGTGCTATATGAGATGGGTCCTGAGTATTTCAACAGCGTCGAGCTTGCCTCCTTCCATTCCACTTCCAAAGGCTACACGGGAGAGTGAGTGTCCCTATCCTTGAACCTCCACAGGGGTCAGCCTGTGCCTTAATTCACGATGGCCACCTTAAGATCAGCTTTCACTGACCCTTCACACACTTTCACATGACATAACCACCGTCTCCTGAAACATATTTAGACATCGTCTGGATTTGTAATTTATGATTTTAAATAGATGCGATGTAGTAATATCTCCCACCTTCATGGCTGACAGCTTGAACTGGTAGAGATTTAAAGGCAGTCCGATGTCTTGCCCTGATGTCAAATGTTGCCTGACCAGAATTAAATGACTCATGGTTTTCTGAGTTAAATACAAATATTTATGTTTTGGCTAAGACATGTGGCAGCCTTTTCCTTCCATTCATGCCCACGTCCTTCCACAGGTGTGGCTTCAGAGGTGGATATATGGAGGTGATCAACATGGATTCTGAGGTCAAGGCTCAGCTCATGAAGCTTATATCTGTTCGACTGTGCCCCCCCCTGGCCGGCCAGGCTGCAATGGATGTCATTGTCAACCCTCCACAACCAGATGAGCCCTCGTTCAAACAGTTCCACCGGGTCAGTTGTGTAATCTAGTGTCTGGTGAAGTTAAGCACGTTGTGTGCCGACACTGACTGTAACTTCATTGTGAGGTTGTTTTAAGTATGTAAACATGCAAGTTTCATAAATGGTCTTAAAGAATCTCTAGGTTTGGTTTTGACTGGGTATGATTGTGTTTGTCTGTTGTCTTTCAGGAGAAATCGTCAGTGCTGGGTGCATTAGCAGAAAAGGCTAAGCTAACTGAGCAGACCCTAAATGCAGTTCCAGGAATCAAGTGTAATCCCGTCCAGGGGGCCATGTACGCCTTCCCTCGCATCTTTATCCCTCCTAAGGCAGTGGAGGAAGCCAAGGCAAGTGCTCCTACTTCAGAACCTAAGCTCTGTGGCGTATGGAGTATTTTTGGAATCATGATCCTAGATGTCTGCTGGTTTTCCATGGCACTCCTCATTGTTTAAACTCTGAAAATGTTATCTGCTTAGGAAGGGTGCAACTAGTATTATAGTTCAGCATAGTTTGCCCAGTAAACCTACTTGAAAGACCAACGAAATCCAACTGTAAATATTACACTTTGTAAGAACTCTATAAACCACGTTTCATGCAGAATGGTAGTTTGCTGCAGAAGGAAACTACAGAATTATGCTTTGTTTCCACTTGAGAAGCTACTCTTCTAATTCGGTGAAATCGGTGTTCTGTAACTCAAACTTCAATTACTTCAGTAAAATGTAGTGGAAATGAAAGGTCTGAACTGTCACTGAGGGAGTTTGTGTAAAATGAGACTGATTTGGGTTGGCAGGCTCTAGAAATGCAGCCTGACATGCTGTACTGCCTGAAGTTGCTGGAGGAGACCGGGATCTGTGTTGTTCCTGGTAGTGGCTTTGGACAGAAAGATGGAACGTATCATTTCAGGTAAACTTGCACTTGTTATTCCAACAGGTGATTTCTTTACATGACCCTTGTAAATGCCTTTTTAAATTCGCTTTCATTTGTCATGCGAGTATTCAGTCTGACTCGTGGCTCATTCCAATTGGCTTGTGGCGCGCAGACCCACACAGTCCTGAACCCTACACTAGCAACTGTCTGGAACAGTGATAGACAGACAGCAGATAGCAGTTCAGGGTTTTCAAAAAACGTGCACTGATAAAGCATCTACTGTAATACAGTGAACCTCGGTTTACGAGTGACTTTGTATACGAGCATTGTATCGGAGTGCGAGGAAAATGTCCCTCACCCACGTGCATTTTTTTTTTTTATGGGAAAGTCCTAACGCTCAGCATCTTTGCACGAATCTTTACTGGAAGTATCATAACGACTGCCTCTCACAAAGACTATCACCCCTTAACTCGTTCATTGTCTTGGCGAATTAAAGTTCATTGAATTCGCTGCTATGAACTGCATGTATCAGGCGTCACTGGGGTTTGAATTAAGTGAATTAATCACTCTAATATTAATATTAGCCGTGACAGATTTTACACTGATATATTCTGTTACGTTTCATCACCTTTTGTTTTTAAACCAGAAAAATTAAATCGCTCTTAAACTATTCACTTTCAATATTCAAAGTAACATGTTCTGTGTCCAGTGCACTTGTTTTAATAATTCATATGCCAGTAACACTGTTTTACCTGCTTGTGCTTGTTTTAATATTTGCCATTTGTTTCAGGATGACAATCTTGCCATCAACAGAGAAGCTAAAAATACTACTTGGCAAGGTGCAAGATTTCCACATCAGTTTCCTGAAAGAGTATTCTGATCCTGAGTAGCCGCAGATAGAAGAGATGTGTCCTGGTCTGGAGAAAACAAGCTTACATGCTGCGGCACTACTTGACACTAACAAAGTATCTTGCTCAACTTTTTTTTTTTCTTCTTCTAATTTTAAACATGAAATCAAGAAGTACAACCTTGTTTATTGGGAAAAGGGTTTCTGGATTTTTGGGGCGGAGCTATTAGTGATTCGTCCAGACATGTAACATTGAATTATAAAAATAGGGTACAGCAACGGTAACTATCATCTTTTGAACTTGCTTTCTTCAGTTCTGCAGCAGGGTGTGTAGCTAATAAACACCCTCTGTTATGAATCTCATACGTGAGATTCATTTACAAATATTAACAACTTTCCAAATCGGGAAAGGAGTTAATTATTTTGTAGCACCTTAAATGAACTACTCCACTATCTTGCCTGATGCATCCATTTCACTTTGGTAAGGCGGAAGGGGAGGGTTGTGATGTTGCTTAACATTGAAGGTGCGTTAGTCATGTTGTGGTTCTGGGAAGTTTACAAGGAGGGACTCTTTTGATGTTTTTCATTTTTAGTTGCGCTCATTGCCATGCAATGCATATAAATATTTTACAAAATTACAAGCTTGGTCACAAGTTAAGCATCTGTATAAGATTGTGACTATGGTGAAAACATGGGCCGAAGGGTGCATGTGTGGTGAAAGTGCTGGCTTGTAATTGTTTTTTAGATGTTTTTAAACTTTTTTTTTTTTTTTTTTTTTTAAAGTCCTGTACCATGATGTTGCTGATCATCAATTTGCTCTGTCAACTCAGGCTTTGATTTGGTTCTTGAACCGTTGTCTCATTCTCTTCTACTGAGGATTATGAAATGTGAAGATTTTAAACTATTGTCCTCAAAAGGGGAAAATGAAAGAAACCAAGGTCTGGCTATTTCAGTGCAGGTGCAACTAGTTTAAAGTCTTTAAAAATTAGCAAGAAAAACCGGCTAAGTGAATTTATTGCGTCAGAGACACTGCTCACGCTGATTGGTCCAGGTTCGGTTTGAGGTCTCTTACCTAGTAAGTTTGGTGTTGAGCGCAAGTTACTGTTGTGATCACTGGACAAAGCCAACAATTTACATACTACTTTATACCCAGAGTTGGCAAAAACGGGTCTAAAGGCTTTCATGAACAAGCTGCACCCGCTTCATGGTACAGGCAGTTAATTTCAGATTGTCTGTTACATTACTTAAATATCAGCCATTAGGGGATATTTGTGCCAAAGTTGTCTATCGGTCTGATATCTCACCTTTCATATCAAAGCCATTAACGGTGAATGAATCTTGCATTTCTTTGAACTTATCACTTCATATGAGGTGCCTTTACTCATGCCTTTGAACTTTTAATAAAATGAATTTCCCTACATGCATTAATAGCTTGTAATATAGATTTTTTTTTTATGTTTGTATTTTTTGTTCACAGATTTTGGAAATTGGCCCAGCATTAACAATGTATATAGTATTTTCAATTGAATATTAAAGCTATGGAGACTGTTCACTTTAGTCTTTTTGTCTCATTTAACACTGCTTTCAGTTGTGAGAACGCTAGAACATAAAAAGGTAAACTAGTTAAACTTTCCATGTAAATTAGCTGCAGGCAGATGATGCCATCGTTATTAATGTTGTAACATTGGGACTTGCTGCCCTCTTGTGTTGTTTGCAGCCAATGGAATTGGTCAAAGACGATGTTCTTTTAAATCTGCAGGAAGTTTGAAACCACAGCACTGTAGTTCTAAGTCACAGGTGTTTCCTAAAATGCTGCGTTTTTGCTGTCAGGTCAGTTATACAAATCCATGTATGGTTTTTCAACCTAAGTAACAACTGATCTTTTGGAGTGGTACATGTAAACTACAACTTGACTGTTATTTGGCTTGTAGACCTACGAGGAAAACACTTTTCAGATACTGTATTAGGATAAGCGTGTTTAGACTTTCATGTTGGGTTTGATAAACACTGGATATTTTATTGTGCATTTTTAATCCGTTAAGCACAATGCTAATGAAATACATTATACAGGGAGTGCAGAATTATTAGGCAAATGAGTATTTTGACCACATCATCCTCGTTATGCATGTTGTCTTACTCCAAGCTGTATAGGCTAGAAAGCCTACTACCAATTAAGCATATTAGGTGATGTGCATCTCTGTAATGAGAAGGGGTGTGGTCTAATGACATCAACACCCTATATCAGGTGTGCATAATTATTAGGCAACTTCCTTTCCTTTGGCAAAATGGGTCAAAAGAAGGACTTGACAGGCTCAGAAAAGTCAAAAATAGTGAGATATATTGCAGAGGGATGCAGCAGTCTTAAAATAGCCAAGCTTCTGAAGCGTGATCATCGAACAATCAAGCGTTTCATTCAAAATAGTCAACAGGGTCGCAAGAAGCGTGCGGAAAAACCAAGGCGCAAAATAACTGCCCGTGAACTGAGAAAAGTCAAGCGTGCAGCTGCCAAGATGCCACTTGCCACCAGTTTGGCCATATTTCAGAGCTGCAACATCACTGGAGTGCCCAAAAGCACAAGGTGTGCAATACTCAGAGACATGGCCAAGGTAAGAAAGGCAGAAAGTCGACCACCACTGAACAAGACACACAAGCTGAAACGTCAAGACTGGGCCAAGAAATATCTCAAGACTGATTTTTCTAAGGTTTTATGGACTGATGAAATGAGAGTGAGTCTTGATGGGCCCGTGGCTGGATTGGTAAAGGGCAGAGAGCTCCAGTCCGACTCAGACGCCAGCAAGGTGGAGGTGGAGTACTGGTTTGGGCTGGTATCATCAAAGATGAGCTTGTGGGGCCTTTTCGGGTTGAGGATGGAGTCAAGCTCAACTCCCAGTCCTACTGCCAGTTTCTGGAAGACACCTTCTTCAAGCAGTGGTACAGGAAGATGTCTGCATCCTTCAAGAAAAACATGATTTTCATGCAGGACAATACTCCATCACACGCGTCCAAGTACTCCACAGCGTGGCTGGCAAGAAAGGGTATAAAAGAAGAAAATCTAATGATATGGCCTCCTTGTTCACCTGATCTGAACCCCATTGAGAACCTGTGGTCCATCATCAAATGTGCGATTTACAAGGAGGGAAAACAGTACACCTCTCTGAACAGTGTCTGGGAGGCTGTGGTTGCTGCTGCACGCAATGTTGATGGTGAACAGATCAAAACACTGACAGAATCCATGGATGGCAGGCTTTTGAGTGTCCTTGCAAAGAAAGGTGGCTATATTGGTCACTGATTTGTTTTTGTTTGGTTTTTGAATGTCAGAAATGTATATTTGTGAATGTTGAGATGTTATATTGGTTTCACTGGTAAAAATAAATAATTGAAATGGGTATAAATTTGTTTTTTGTTAAGTTGCCTAATAATTATGCACAGTAATAGTCACCTGCACACACAGATATCCCCCTAAAATAGCTAAAACTAAAAACTACTTAAAATATTGATACAAAAATATTCAGCTTTGATATTAATGAGTTTTTTGTGTTCAGTGAGAACATGGTTGTTGTTCAATAATAAAATCAATCCTCAAAAATACAACTTGCCTAATAATTCTGCACTCCCTGTATTAGATTTTATAACTATGTTAGATAGCATTTATTTGCAGAATAAATGTGGACCACTGTGGACGATTTAAAGGGGACATGAACTGTATTTTGTGTGTGTAATGTCTAATGTTCTCGCCCACTTTGCGATGTTAGGGTTCGGACAGGGTTTGCCTTAAAAATTTATAAATTAGACCACAAAAAGCAAGAGCTGTTCACCCACAAGTGAGAGGAAACCCAAAAGCCTGCGACACTCCAGTATAAAGGTTCGCATGACCCTTGTCTACCTAATAAACGTCTCCGTTTACTTGTCAGAATAACATCAACCGTCATAAACAAACAGCTGGGTACAATGAAACACAAAACCGAGTACAAGGCACATTTTGTTATCGCAACAAGCCTATTAATAGAACAAAATATCCCCCCTTCTATTCTGTACACCGAGGTATACAGTTACTTCAATACAAAACAAAATCCTGTAAATGGCCAGGAGGTCTACGAACTACGAAACTTGTGTTTGTCTCAGACCTCTTAACGGAACCTGGTGAGTCAGACAAAGCTTTCAGATCTTTCTGAGGAGAAATACACTCTCCTCTCAACCAGGAACTCCTGATTCCAGGGAAAGAGATGCAGTCTAGAACATTCGACAGTGTCTGGTTCTGTGACCTGAGTGAAACAGGCAATATGTAAGGCAGACCCCTATTGTAATACATGACCCGTTCCCTCTCACTAGAGTTTCAACATAGACTGATTCAGTATTCCGCAAGGATGCTACCATGGGATTATCTGGTTGAAATGACAGCTAACTTGTGTGTCATTGGGATAGCAATTGTTAGGAGGAACTGTGTGCCTGTACGATGGGTCCCAGTGATGTAGTGTATATGGAGAAGAGAGGGGGTCCAAGAACTGAACCCTGAGGAACCCCATTCTTTGGAGATCTCCCCGCAACCCTGAAAGACCTATATGTGAGATATGATTCAAACCAGTGAAGTGGAGTTCCTGTGATGCCCAGTGAAGAGAGGGTGAACAGAAGGATCTGATGATTATCAGTGTCAAAGGCAGCAGACAGATCCAAGAGAATGAGAACTGCATGTTTTTCAAGGAATGCATGATATGCACATGGTTTGATAAGAATCTGCTCACCAGTTCTGATGTGGTTTAACTAGTGCACAACTACAAGAATTACATTTGGAGAGGCTGAAGAATTAATTGAATTCCAACAGTAATGCTGAAAGCACAGATCTCTCTGATTCAGAAATGGGTAACTCATCAAGCGACACAGGCCTAACTCTGGAAAGGCCACTGCAACTACATACACTGAAACACCTTCTAACATGAAACAGCTGAACATCAGAGTCATCAAGTGAGTAAAACTCACCCAGCTTCATACCTTGTTTCAATGAAATATCCTGTCGAGGACGATTCAAAATCCAAGCTTTTGTCAGAACGTTGTGAACTGTGGCTACCGCGTGAGAAACCAGGAGACAGGGAGAATCCGCCACATTGGGTTCCAGATAGCCAACAAAGTCACTTACCAGTAATACCAGATGAACGGTGCTGGTTGAACACGTTTTAACTGCCACAACTGACTCGCTGAGGGGTGGCCAGCGACATGCTGCAACACAGGGGAGTAAAATCTGTTTTGTTAAGGAGACAATTTTGTCAGAGCAGGACAATCAATAATATTGTTGAATATTAAGTGTACCCGGCTAAGGGAACCAGAGGCGACAGAGGCAAGGAACTCTAATTCCATCGGGTCCGACATCACCGGACAATGGCGGCGGTAGCTCGTGCTGGTGGGTCTCATCGCGATCTGGTGTCGAATAGAAGTACGGTAATCTTCGTCTTTACATGACCTCGTCAATGTCGAACCCGTGCATTTGAACACTGAAGCACGTAAATAGAGTAAACTTTTGACAACAATGTGAAATATTTATAATTAATGTATTAAAAATAGTTTGAAAGATTTGGCTGTGGCAGATAAAGTGTGTTACGGTGCATTACGGAGTGCTTAAGTAATGAAGGATGGTATTCGGTGTCTCGTGTAACACAATGAAGTGGAAGTTATGAATGTACCATTTTTTTGAACCAGTTCATCCTTTTTGATATATGATAAACGGATTTTACCGATGACAAAACAAAAGCTCACACTCATTGAACACGTTTACTCTGTATTACAGCCAATAGCTTTGATCAAAACAACACCAAAACAGCTCTTCCAGAGCTTTCTTCTGCAGCTGACAATCCAAACAAACCATAATTGCAGAAGCAAAGGAAATTGCTGCTTTCTTAATGTTACAATCACAACGATAGACTGTTTTCCACAACTTGGCACTTGTAGTATTAAATGGGAGAAGCAAATATGATTGACATGCATGAATTGGTGGATGGGGCTTAGATAAAAGGTGATTTTGGACTAACAAGTTATATTTTTTAGTAGTACAATATCAGTGTAAAAAAGGAAAGGAAAGTCTATTTCAAAGTCTGCATCAAAATGAACAACTCCAAATGATTCGAGCTGCAAATAAAGCAAAGACGTTGATTATTTTGAGGAGATATTGAAAGACATTTTATTCAACAACTCAAACATTTTCACAGAAGATAAGCCTAAAGGTGCTTTTTCCTCCACTCATTTATTTGTGTATGATGTCTCTTTCTCTTGACAGATATTTCAATCAGTGAAGGGATCAAAATGTTCAACATGCACCTGGATAGCTGACAATAGGCAACTTATTTTATTTTCAACTATTTCAAAACAAAACACACTCAATTGTGACAGCAGCTGATACAAAGCTTAAATGACAATCACTTATTTTATACATGTTATAGTCTCTTGTTCCAATTCTTAAAATATCAAAGAAAGGAAGAAAAAAAATTCTACAAATAAAATAAAGTGGTAAAAATTGCGCACAGATACAAACAAACCTAAAAAATGAATTGATGATAAAGTCCCATGGTGACATTTGTATTTCTTTTTGTTTGTTTTAACTCCACTTCCGTTAGGTCACTGCTCTCCAACAAAAGTCTCAAGTCCAGGGCCAAAACTGCATTTTATGGTTCGATTTAAATTTGTGAATACCATGACAAAAAAAAAAAAAAAATGCAAGTTACAGACAGAGTATGTATCAATTACCCTTTTCTCTCTGAAGTGGGGTTGCCTCTAGAGGGCCGCAGGGAGAGGAGGGGGGGGGGGCAATAAAGGGTTACTAGATGCGGGATCATCTGTGCATTTACTACAAGGGAATCAGGTGGTCAGGAATGGCTGTACGTAACTTTCATCATTTAAGGCAGCCCCGAATCGGATTATAAACACCTGTTTATTGTGCAACTAGAACATTTTTTTTAATCCCCACTGTTGGAGCCAGACAAGATAATTGCTGTAGTCGGGTTTATTGATGGGCACACTGCACGCCAGGCCCGTGATGTCCTCCTTCTTCATCCGAGCTGTCATTGTACGCTTCACGGCGGTGACCACCAGAGGAGCTCTGGCTCATGTCGAAATCCTGCAGGTCCACCTCCTCTGCGTCTCCAGCGATGACTGGCGCATCAGCCCGTGTAGGCAGCAAGTCTTCCAACTCCTTCGAAAACATGAGACGTAATAGGGGTAAGAAACCGCAAAAAGTATACACATTCACTAATTTTCAAAAGTTAGGCGGTCACAATTTCTTGATTAAATGGGAGTGCTCCACTTAAAAAAAAAAAAATGAAAACAGACAAGAATCATTAACCACATAGAATGTATACAAGTTGTGTGTATGGAGTTTATATTATATTTTAACAGCGTGTAAAATGGTGTATAAAACCATATTACTTGATACTTTGTTTTAACCAAATATTAAAGTTATTATATACTATATGCAAAGTAATTTAAGACTATTGTTTGCGTGTCTATTTTTATTACAAAAAAAAAAAACAGATTACTCAAATCAAAATAATTGTCTGATTACTCCAACAAAACAATAATCGTTAGCGTCAACTTTTCTATATTTCAAAATATAACCTACACCCATCATGTGCATTTATTGAGCATGATTTTAATGCTCAAAACATTTATCAAAGTTGACAAAATTCACGTTGCAGCCCCCCCCCCCCCCCACAATTTAATTCATCCTTGCTCAATAAAAAAAAAAAATCTTCTGACCAAAACTTCTGAACCTTAAAATGTAATTTGATGCATGTTTTGTCTTACCGTCAGCTTCTCTGGGCTTAACCAATTGTTGTCTGGGAACTGCACTTCAAACTTGATGAACAGATCACCCTTCTCGAAGGGGTTACGGTACTGTGGCATACCCTCTCCTCTAACAACTCTGACTGAACCTGCAAAAGGACAAAACAGTTTAGACAACACACCTAATCACTTCAAAACCAGACACTATAAAAAAAACTAATTTCAAGAGGACTCACCTGGCTCAATGACTTTGCCAGCTGGGTATTTCACCACAATCTGTCTACCATCTAAGTGTTTCAACGTGAAGTGGAACCCACAAAGTGCTTCAACAAGGCCGATCTTATGGGTCATGTGCAAGTCGTTGCCCTCTCTTCTGTATGTCTGTTGAAAGAGGTTCAAAAGATTTAGCCATTAAAAAAAGTGATATTTCATTGTAGTAAAAATCAGACATGACTTTTCCTTCACAGCTGTATACATTTGAGGCATGTGAGGGTGGATCAGAAGCTGTAAAGCAGCATGTTCACCACACGGTCACTGCAAGCTCAGCAGTGAAGAGGCTGGCGGCACTAAAGCTAGATCATTTGTATTGAACTGCAGTGATGGAGAATGTGTTCTTTGTGACTTGATAAACTAGAGGCTACTTCACCTCTAAACCATTCAAGCAACATTTTCAGTCGTTTTGAATACATCTCTCAACACACAACTTGTGCATTTCTAATATAATTTGGCATTCAATAAACAATATTGGCAAATTATTTGTTTATTCCCTATTTATACATACCAAAGTGAACTGCCATTGGTTTGTGACAATTGCATAATAAGTAGTTGTGTTCTGATGTTTGTCTTCTTTGACATGAAAATCTTTAGTTCATTTCTTGTGTTCAGTTTCATACAACATATTGTATAGGGCCAGTCACACAGCCGATCACGCACGAATCACTCACAAATCACGCACAGATTGGGTTTGTTTGTGCGAGAAATTTACCAAAGTATTCCACGAACATTCGACGCATGAATCACTGACGGAGCGCTCCAAACAACGAACAAGCACTTTCAGAATCCACATTGTCAGTGGAATGAACGTGATACGTGCGCGGTTCATGCGTGATATGAAGGTGGGACGTCAGTGGACGTGCGCAGTTTCGAACCAGTTCCAACGCATAAGCACTGACGGCCGATGGATTATGCCAACGATTTTTTACACAAAACTCCAAAATAAGAGGGTGTGGATTATCTGCGTCTGCAGGTTATATGTGGGAAAATACGGTAGGTCTACAAGGTAGGATATATACAGAAATTGAATAAAGTCATTGAACAATTCTTCGCTACATAAATTATAGTTTAATCTTTTTTAAAGCTATCTGCTGCATGACGCATCCCATTTTCTTATTCTTCACGTTCATTTTAAATCTTCATTCAACTTATTTACCACCTTGATCTTGATTGATCCTTGATTTAAGACATTTACATGCATTTATGCATTTGGCAGATGCTTTTATCCAAAGCGGCTTACATTGACATTCTAATCAGTTCTTGCTTTCCCTGGGGATTGAACCCAAGACTTTGGCGTTGTTAACACCAATGCTCTATTGGTTGAGCTACAGGAAAGATGATAAAGTACTGAATATGTAAATGTAAAACACTTGCCAAAGGATGATGGAGGGAAGAAAAAAATGCTCCTTTAATTGCGTACATTGTTAAATGCATTTTAAAAACTTATGCTGCACACATCATCCATCATGACTGGTTTGGCAGTGGGTCATTAATGGTCTGCTTTCCCTTACTGCTGTCAGGTACCATGATAAAATTCTCAGAGCCGTTGTCAGATATAATACTGATGTAGTGGGCCTTGGTTCTTGATAATGCTCAGGCTCATGTGGCTACAGTGTGCAAGTAGTTAAGATGACAAAAGGCATTGATGCCACTTTGCCTAGATCAGAATCAAATTGAAAACTTCTGGGACATTATGCATAGGAGCATCCGAAGCCTCCAAGCAGCACCACAGACTAAGAGCTCACTGATGCCCTGATCCCAGTCTGGGAGGACACCATCCGCCATCTCATCAAGAGCATGTCCAAATGTTGTCGCGAGTGCATACAGGCACCGGGGAGCCATACACACTACTGACTTACATTACGAGTTGCTGTGATGAACATCATGCATCATCCAAAATCAAGTTGGATCAGCCTGTAACTTCAATTATATCCACTGATTTTCTGTATGATTTGGAAATCCAGCCTTCCGTACTATGGATTTTGGTTTCCATTGATTGTCACATAAGTTTCTTAAACTATAGGATTTAAATAAATAAAGATTTTCAGATTCATTCAATGAGATCCAATTGATTTAAGTGTTTGCTTAATTTTGTTGTGCAGTGTATATTTTAATCATATACTGTGAAAGTAGGAAAAACTGCGTTATAGCTTCAGCTGCGAGGGGTCTCTGAATAAAGCATCAGACATGAGAGTACATGGAGCCGGGTTAATCAGAGGTCTGTAATCCGTGTATAAAATGTGTTTTAACTAGTAAGAACACACTTGGCATCGTTTGAAGATCTGGCGAGAGCATGTCTGTAGAGAGCAACGCTAAGGGTATGATCCCTAGAGAGATTAGAAATATTACACCTTTAATACTGATAGAATCGAGGTTGATGAGTCACGTATACTCCATTTAGCAAAAGCTGCAGAACTGAATCCTTGTTACAAATCACATCTACAACTAAAGATTACTGCAATAGGAAAACCTTTAGTGGTTTAGAGTGGCGCTTGCAACGCCAAGGTCATGGGTTTAATTCCCAAGGAAAAAAGGAACCAATTAAATGTGTCTGTGTTCCTTGAACGCAATGTTGCATTTTGGATAAAAGCGTCTACCAAATGTATAGACGTACACGGAAAGATAGCTTTATAAATGATCTTCCTAAAATTTTAAGATCCTCAGTATATCAGACTCCAGCACTTTAGACTCAGTTTTTCCTTGAAGATTAAGGAAAACAGTCCAGTGCTGTGGCACACTTGCACCCTCAAGAGCGCAGCCTGGAAAAAATGGACCAAAATCTAGAGGGATTTCAATTTTATCAAAGTATGGACTTGGAAGATCACAAGGGATTTGATTTGGGACAGGGCCTTACTCTTTATTATTATTTTTACTTTACACATCAACACTAAAATTACAATAACATTTATGGATGTCTTGCTGTCAAACATTTAAGCACTGAGCTTTTATTAGGTACCGGCATTCGGGAGGTAAAAACCCCGGAAAAGAATGAAAACTCGCTCTAATTATTGAAAACACACCAACTTTAACCTTCGCTAGCACCAAACCTATGCTACCAATGTAATATTGGAATATATAAATAAAAACCTGCTTAAAATACCTTTCATATGGTGTTTGAATAATTTCATTTCAATATCATTTACTCCCTCTTTGACAGAGATAAATTAGACCGATTTTGAAACATTTAGGACGTTCGCGCCGTCAGCTGAAGCCAATGTTTTGGAGATCGTCGCGGAAAATCCCCAGCGCTGTCTTGGAATTAGGTAAAATAAAATTATACTTTTACCACATTCTAGAAGGTACCTGGAGCTTTATGTACATAGCCAACACATTGCACATCTTATGAATAAAACGTACTAAAAAAAATATATATCAAGATTTGTTTGTTTACATATTTCAGGCGTAATTTTATATACGATCCCAGAATCAAAACCTAGATAAACTAGGTACCAAAAGAAAGCTCTTGAAATGAATTTTTATAAAATTTTAAAAATGCGTTGTTAAGTCCAAGATAGCGCCGGACATTTGAAACCGAGGTGCGCTGATCAGCGCAGACAACAGTGGCATCCAGCACCAGCTTGCTTCGCGAAAAGGCTCGCATACTTTAATCAGTTTTACATCAGTTATGTATACGGGTTCAACCAATCAACAGTAGAAATCCAACAAAAACTAATCAAAGGTAAGCTTTGTGTCCAATTTTTAAAAGGAAACTGTATTTAAATGAATGAAATATGAGGAGATAAAGCGATGATTTTCCGGAAATTTCCTCAGTTTCAAAACTGAGGGAATCAAATTAATTTGAGATCTATTGGCACAAATTTATCAACACTACAATTTAGTTTTGACCCTTTATCATTGATTCCATAAAGGAATTGGCGATCTCAGCTGTATTTGTAGTGAAAACGATCTGAAAAAAGTCTGTGGTTTTGACCGAGTTTTCCCATCTCATTTTGAAATAGGGGAGCGCGGGGCACAACGTAACACTTTTGGGTTCAAAGTTCAAAAGTTCAAAGACTATGTGAAAAGGTTTGACTAAATTGTTTTGTACTGTTACTATTATAGTAGTACTGTAGACAGAGATATCATTAAATATTGGAGTTTTGAAAAAAAAAAATTTTGTTTGAAATTTATAAAAATGGTGGTAAAAAGGGGTTAATTATCCATCAAACTACTTATCGAATTGCAAAATTGATGGTTTCTACAGACTTGTCAGGCCAAAAACCTTAAAGGGGACAGGTTTTATGTAAAGGACTCCAAAAAATTTCACAAACTGGTATCTCAAAAGGGCTTAATTACACCCACAAGCATTTGTCTAATCATAAAAATGATGGTTGCAATGGATTAAGCAGGCTAAAATACATATAGGAACCAAGTTTCAAACCGATAGTAGTAATACCAAGAGAGTTATGGATATTTTAATTGTGCCCAATTTTAACTTTTTCAGCGGGCAGAAATTAAGGTTGCCATTTTTGAGGGCTGATAGTTTGAAAAATACTGAAGTCAGACACCTGCAATTAAATAGGCATACTTTTAGCCCCACTAACTGTTCAGAAATCAAGTTTCATGACTTTGTAAAGCTTTGTTTTTGAACAGTGATGAGACAAAAAGGGCAAAATTCATGTTTTCCTCGAGGTTTGGACTTCGAAATAGCAAAAAATGCCATTTTGACAGGCCGATATTTCCCAAAGTACATTTTCAGGGCAAGGAATTCTCCTGGAATGCAAACCAGATTGCAGTCTGCTCCAGAAAACAACTTTTGATGACTCTGAGCTGCTTTGTTAAGATTTTATAGATACCCCAAAACCCTCAATTTTGAATTAGGACTTACAAATCTTTCAAAAATGTGAAAAAAATGCATTTTTAAGGGCTCATATTTCTAAAAGTTGTCATTTTAAGAAACCCATTCTCCTAGAATGCAAAGTAGATTCAAGAAACAAGTGGAAAAGGCACAGTTGGTTAATTTTAAAGATGTCCTTTAAATTTTATGGCTGCTTCAAAAACCTTGAAAATAAGATTTTGCGAGACTAAAAAACTCGAAAAACATTAAATGGCCGTAAAATCTGAACTGTTTGAGATAATCAAGTAATTTTTGTTTTGTTTTCTAAGTTTCAATGTTCTTTATCATATTAAATATAAGTTAACATCATATTGTAAGTTTAAATTTTTGACTGCCGGTACCTACTTTTATTTAGGTAGAAAACAATAGGAAGACCCAGCATTTCTCTTGTTTCCAACACATTAGCAATTCACATTACGAATGTTTGGCGCACATGGTCTTCCCAAATGCAAATAAGCAGCTCAAACACACACCACTTGCAGAGAAGCATGTACTGAGAATCAATGACTAATGCGATGCTTTTATACAATAACATTACAACCATTGCAATATTATGATCGAACTAAGCCATATCACAATCTGATATCCACACATTATCAAAATTCATAATGTTACTGGAGAGTAACTGCCGCAGCACTGATTTTTACTCTCATTTGGTGCTTTGAACCCTAGCGAACATGTTATGGGTATCCAACAAATGGCGTTGTGAGCTTGTGTAGTGTTATTCTACGCATTATATGTATTTGGAAACTTAACATTTTGCAGTTTTAGTAATTATGGCCATTCCACAATTTCAATCAGAGTTACCAGCCACCTCCTCTTCATCTTTTCAACAGGTGGAAAATCTCCAGTTCATTTCCTTCAGCCATCATACACAGGTGACTGACTATTCATATCCACGAGGGGGGGGGGGGGGGGGTTGTTACACTCTACGCTGTACACAAGAGCGATTCCTGTACTTGTCTTTAACATTTATAATTAAATGAAATCTCACCACAGGAAACGCATAACAGAAAATTGTCGTTTTGAAACTGTGCCTTTTTCAAACCACAGTGTACCTTGAAACCAGTAACCTGCCTAAACCAGGGCGTTATTTCATAGCAGTCAACGATTGGAAAAACCACATTATATTTCACAAACAAAGCTAGAAAACATTAGATTATTGAAGTGCTCTATTGGGCGGTTGCCCTGCACACTTAATAAACAAACTCCAGCTGGTCCAAAAGCAACAGCTAGAGTTCTTAAAGGACATACGACCATATTAGAGTTGTGTCAAGGCTTTTGCTCCTTATTAAAAGTTGAATACATTTTAAAATCTTGCAAATTAAAGCCTTGAATTGTTTAGCTCCTCAGTCCTTGAGCAAGCTCCAACACAGAATCTCCCGAATACAAACAGCCCAAACTTGCCATAATCCTTAAAGATCTAAAGAGATTCCTCAAAGAGTTATAACAAAATCCCAGACACGCATGTAGCCAAGTAAAAGACAAAGGTAGCTTTCATATGGCATTTGCATTCATTAAGTTATCGTAGTCAGCTGGATCAGAGTTAATAGACCCAAACAATCCCATGAGAAGACCTAGTCACCACGACAGACATCTGCACATCCTCAGCAAAGCCAATAACCAATTTTGTCTCCATACTGGCATGATGAATCCAGTCTTCAAGTAGAAGGAACTGGATGAAATATTTGGAACGATACCAATCACGATGTGTTTGACTTTTGACGGCCTGTAATAAACCACAAAATGTTTGTTTGTTGGGAAGAACTGATTTCTATCAAGTTTTTTTCCCCTCTATTTTGTCATCTAATGGAGTCTGTTGCCTCTGGCTTGCCTAAAACACCTGAAGCGCACACACAAAGAGGCGCTCTTCAGACAGCATTGCAAACACTGCGCTGATTCCTCTTTCGCATCTCCTTGTGCTCGTCATAACTGAATAAATCTGTCAAAATACCAGACTCTGAAAGTAATCTCGTAAATGTTTACGTGGGAGAGAGAAATCGGATGTGTATCATTAGATTTGATCAGGGCATGAGGCCTTAAAGTGACTTACATCATTTCCCTTTAATCCTCTTTGTCCCATGCGAGACAAAGCTGCTACTATCTCCCCATCTAGGTATATAAGAATAGTCTGTCCTGAGCTGTGAACTGCGTTTCTCCCCATGACAAAGCAATTTCTTACAGCTCCAAAATCATTATTCATCGCCATGTTGTTCTTAGGCTGCCATGTTTGAGCTTGCCAGGTGGTGTCCAACGTAAAGATACTGTGGGAATCCTTTCCTGAGACATTCAGACTAAGGCCATGTCCACACATTCCCTATCCGATCATAAACTGCGTCGGCGCAAGAAATATCAGCATCCACACAAAACCACTGAAACCGACTGAAAACGGTGTAGTATATATGCCAGACCAGTATGAGGCGCTGTAATTCTGCCACATATCTACACTATACACGGAGAAGAAGACTTTGAGCATGCTCATTGTTGTTGCTGTTCAGTGTTGCCAGATTGCCATTTACCTTTTTGTCACGTCCGACCGGGAAAAAATGCATTGGGCTTGTTTTTGATGCATAAAATCGCACAACATTTTTCATAATTTATAAGAGTATGCACTTCGGGCTGGTATTTTTTTTAAATGGGCGGGTTTTAAGCTGTTGTTGGGCTGGAAATCGTCAGTCCAATCTGGCAACACTGTTGCTGTTACGTTTGACGCAGCCAACATGTGATATGACATCACCAGTTCACAAAAAATATACAGAATAGATGTACACACGAGACCCCAAGGGTGTCGTTTTCAGATTTATCCACTTTAGGACCCGGTATCAAAAGAGCGGATTCAGTCTCCCAAAACGCAGGATCCGTGTGGAAAAAACGCCAATCCTATAAAAAATGTATACGTATACAGTCTCCGTGTGGACGGGCCCTCAGTCAGAACCGTCTTAATCAGCGCATCTTCTTCATGTTCTTGGATCTTGTCTCTTAAGTACAGGTAGATATTAGAGATGGTATTGGAAAAGTAGATGTTGGAGATCTTCCTAAGGCAAGTGTTGTGGCTGTCATCTACTTTGCTCATTTCTACTTTCACTATTCTCCGACATTCAGAAGCACCGATTTAACGTGCTTTTAAATTGTGTATTTGTTTTTATTGAAGTTTTTTTCTTCTCTTTTTTGAAGTTGAGACTGTTTAATGACAAAAGCAGTCTGCTCTGTCTAGTCCATAGGTGTCAAACTCAAGGCCCGCGGGCCACATCCGGCCTGGCGTGTAATTATGTCCGGCCCGCGAGAGCATTTTATTAATGGCCCGCGAGATGTCCCGCCGAACACTTCCTGTATTAAACAGGAATTGGCTAATGATGCTTCGCGCTAGTACCGCGCGATTGTTATTGTCAATTATCCATAACTGTTCAGGCTCAGTACACAGTGCTTGTGCGCGAAATTCAGGTGTTGATCATCGGATGAGAAGAGCCCGCCCTCATGGCAGAACGTCTTCTTGCATGATTGACAAGTCAGACAGCATATCAGCGCCAGCTGTCAGAGTGAAAGTACAAGCGCCAGAAAGAAAATACAGCGCAAAAAAAAACATTACGTCCTTAGGGATGTAACAAATATATTGAAATATTATTACGTGTAAAAAAATGTGTGATATAGTTTGTAAAATCTGCTATAACCCATGGGTTATATGCGGGAAAATTCAGTATGTGTTTACTGACATACTGGCGGTATACCCGTGTGTCTCATTTGCGGAGCTAATGTGGCAGTAATTAAATAATTGAATAAGACGGCACTATAAGACAAATGACATAAGAGCAAATTCAACTGAATGATTTGATTTGTTATTACTGAAAAGCAAAAATTGTATTTAGATTTCCAGGTTTTGTTATGCAGCATGTCCATATTTTGAATTTGTATAATTTTGACAGGATATATTTTTATGGAGAGCAAAATCTTTTATATATAAATCTTTTAAAGTTTTATATAAAATGACATAAGAGTAAAGAAATTTGAATGTTTGTTCTTTTAACTTTTACTTTACTTGTTTACTTTATTTCTTACTTGTATAATTTGGACAGGATATATTTTAATTTTTTTTTTTTATATATTTTTAAGTTATTTAAGGTATAAGTTGATTTATTCCAGAATAATATTTCTGTCTGTTTTTATTCACATCTAATTTAAAAAAAGGTAAGTTTTAAAAGTTTAGTTTTAGTGTTTTCAATAAATGTTTATCCTGTTCGGCCCGTGACCTAATTTTTTGGGGGATTTTGGCCCCCTGTGCAATTGAGTTTGACACCCCTGGTCTAGTCTATCTGCACATTGAGTGTCCTCTGAATTTTTCACGAAGTGAGAATGTGGTGTGAGTAACTAAAGGGGAGGCTCAATTGAGTTAATACAAATTGTCTAACATTTGAATATAAATTAAAGCTATAGCTAAAGACAAACCAAACTTGTGTGTAAATAAGCTCTACACTGCCATTCACTTTTGTAGCGTTTATGAATGTATCTGTAGATGTTATTATATTTGATTGTTTTATTTTAAATGACACATTTTATGATAACCATATTTATTTTAATATAAGGTTACCACCCTAAAATCTAGCAAGAGAAAACATGAAGACTAGCCTGCTGGGATACACAGGCTTACAGTTTCTAACAGTTCATTAATGAGCACTATCCCTCAAACAAAACAAAAAAAAATATCAAAAAGAGTTTATTGAAATACCTCATGCTCTTTTTCCTGCAGGACCAGGACAATGTCTCCAGGTTCTAATCCAGGTGCCTGGTCAGCCTCGCCGCCGAAGGTGATCTTCTGTCCATGCTTCATTCCTTTATCCACATGCACCTCCAGAATCTTCACTTCTTTAATCACCTTCTTGCCCTCACACTTTTTGCAGCGGTCTTTCTCACTGATCACCTCACCTGGATCATAGAGAGCATCAGCAAACCTTCCGACTACATGAACATGCTGGCTGACAATCACAACTCAGTAACTCAGATTCAGACTCCAGTCCCTTACCTTCACCATTACAGTCAGTGCACACTGACTGCATCTGTTGCACCATACCAGGAGCCAGCTGTCTGATCATAATGCGCATACCACGCCCCCTGCAGGCTGTGCACTTCTGGACCGCACCAGACTTCCCGCCTTGACTGAGGAGACAAAAAACAGCTTTCACAAACACTTCAAATCATGACTTAAGCTAAGGGAACATTTCAAACTCTAAAAGCCTTTGAGGTCTGTACAGCTCAGACGAATTTAAAAACTCAGTAACTCATAAAACTTAGGATTTTATTGAATTGATTGGGTGTGGTGGGACAAAGCGAAACTCATTACAAAACCTAATTGTCATGAAACACCCATTAAGTGAAAAGTCTTACTCACCCATTACAAGTGCTACACAGAACATTCTTGCTCAGCTGTAATTTGGTTGTTTTTCCATTGTACAAGTCTTCAAGAGACACCCTATGGGGGAAAAAGGGGGTGAGAAATCTCTTCCAGAATATTACAAACACAGCTTAAAAACTGGGATTGGAAGTCCCCTAAAAACCTTAACATATTTAAAGCTTGTTAAGATGCTACTCGTGTGTTTGGCAACAGTGAGAGGAGGAAACAAAGTATGTAAATGTGACTGCTCAAGGACAGCGGAGAGCAGCATTTTTACACAGAGCTCTAAAAAGTGGAAACCTTGTGATTTCACTTACTTCAGGGGGTGGACCATATCTTCCCCTCTCCGCCGCCCTCCGTTCCTGCTCCGGCCCTGTCCACCCATGAAGCCAAACAGACCACCGCCGAAAATATGGGAAAAGATGTCATCCATCCCACTTCCTCCACAGCCACCTTCTCGCAGACCCTGTTCCCCATAACGGTCGTACAATTCCTTCTTCTCTGGGTTAGTTAGCACTTCATATGCAAAGCTAATCTCTTTGAACTGAAAAGAAAAAAAGGAGAAACCTTTGAATAAAGGCATTACTACTGGTTTAAATTAATAGCTCACTCCTCCATTCAAACCCACAAGACTTTTGATCATCTCCGAAACATGACATTAATGAAACCTGAGATATCTGGCCCTCCATTGAAAGCACATTCCAACAAAACTTTGATGCTCCAAAAACTTCATAACTAAGCGGTTTAATGAGGTTTGCCTTCACAAATCAAAGCACATTTGAGCGTCTTTTTAGTTTAGCCATGTGATTTATGTTCATGTTTCATTGTAAAAAGGCTTATTTAAAGCAGTTCATCATAAAACTATGTTTCTTTGGAAGACACTCAGGTGTCATTAGAAATAACTGTTCAAAACTTAATTTAAACTAAAACCAAGATTTTATAAATATAATTTCAACTCAAAATCACAACAACACTCATTTTAACAGTGTTTTAGCTTTCTACACATACTCTTATGTGAACGAGTGCTATATTTTGGTGAAAGTGTTAATATTCCCATAAGTATTCTTACCTTGTCTCCAGCATTTGGATTTTTGTCGGGGTGATATTCCTTTGCTAATTTCCGATAAGCCTGAAATACAGTCACGTTTCAGAAGGTTAGTTTCACTTCAGAAAGACAGACACTCCGCATTTTAACAATTATCTGTACAAAAGGAACATCGGTTGAAGTAAAACGAGTTACTCCTGCCCGTTTATCCTAGCAAAATATATCTGGAGATTTGAGCAAGAAGATTGTGCGTCACGTTTACATGAAGCCGCTCGGCCTTCAACAGCGCAAATGATCAATTCAAAACAAACTAGTGAACTGTAACTACTGACGCTCGCCATTGGAAAGATAATTACAGTTAGTTTAAAGATTAACCGACTCGTTTTGCGTCAGAGCAGAAATCCCTATGCGCCAAAAACATAGCATGACCAATCGTGAATAACAACGAATGTGAAGTAACCGCAGGGATATCATACGTTTCCGTCTTATTTGAGATGTAGGAAAGTAGTTGTACATGTGATCTCTTTGGTATTATGACACACGTAAAGGGAAAAGCCCAGGGTCACGGCCTGCACACCGGCCACACGGTGATCTGATGCTAACCGTGTTTTCAGCCGCTACATGGCGATATTCAGAATAACAGCGATTAATGTTCAACTCCACGGCAAAAATCAAAGATATACACAGGTAACCCGATAGATAAAGAGACAGCAGATGGTCTTGATCAATCCCCACAACACCACTCCATCTCGTCTGTTTTGTCCGGTAACTATAGACACTAGGCCAAACTCACGACGAGCTTTAGCTCAGTGCTAATCCTCCTCTTCTCGCTTCCTGATTCACACAAGACTCCTCACTGTGACACAGAGCGAGCGAGCTCCGAAATTACAGACACATAAAGCCGTACCTTTTTCAGTTCGTTTTCGGAGGCCGAGGGGGACACCCCGAGAATGTCGTATAGTTTGGTATCGGCGACGTTGGCCATGGCTGTGCGGAGCGAAGGACTGTCTGCGGGAAGCGGAGAGCTGAAGAGAGACACCGGCCGGAAGCGTCAACTTTAACCTCTGCACACGCGCCTCCTCTCAGTCACAGCAACAGCACATGTCATCGTGATGGAAGCATTAAACACGCTGCTTTCATGTTAACACGACAAATGTTGTCTAAGAATTACAATAAATATTTGTAATATATCCAGCCTAAACCATCACGTGTTTATACACTGCCTTAAAATGCTGTCAAAATTTGCTGCTGCTTTTGTGTGAAAATTAAGTGACTCGGTTTCTGAAATATAGATGGACTCACAACATGTAGCCTATGTTTTTTTTCATTTCATAAAAATAGTAAAGTACAAGACAAATTACGACTTTATTTAACACATATTTTAAAGTTTTATCATTCTCAAATTGTAGTATTATTTACCAGTATGCTATGCTTTTATTTACAATCCATAACTGTGTGTATATCTATATATATACACAAACATTTTATTATTTTTGACTAATCTGGTAAACAGTGATTTAAGAGTTTCAGGTAGGTATAACAGGTAGGAAATATACTGAAACTGAATAAAGTTATCAAGCATGTATTAATTTCCTTATTAAAGCTTTCACTCTTATTTAGTCAAGAGCAGATTTTGACAGTGATTTTCTCTTTGTCTTTTATTCTTTGATTAACATCAATGGCAGGTTTATTAGGTTGCTGACACTTGACATTTTCTCACAACTCTTTACGTTAATTTAAGACTTACGTTAGCTCATTTAATACTGTGCTTGTGATGATATTTGACAAAACAAGCATTCTGGCCTCTTTGGAGCATTTTGATTTTTTTTTGTCCTTTAAAGTACTAAAGAGAACTCTGGCAAGCTTACTGTGTGCATGAGTTGTGTGTGTGTGTGTGTGTGTATGTCTATGTGTCACACAGACATGAGATTTACAGACAGCGCACAACTTTTCCACACTCTTTTGAGGTGTCAGGTTTGACTTGCTTTAAAGCATTTGCATTAATAAGAGCGTGATCATATAATGTTGCTAAAGGATGACAGAAAGAAACGCATGCTGCATTGCGTTAAATATGTTTTAACTCGTTAAACTGGGGGGTGGGTGGGATCCATTTGCAACAAAGGAAGACTTTCTGGAATTGCACAAGGCTTGTGCGAAGGAAGCCACAGCCGTTGGGTTTTCATTGCCGAACCCAAGTGTCGCCAAACTTTCACAAAGACAACAAACAGACATGGTGGCCCACAGAACCACTTTGCTTGCTGATGTAAATAGACATGGCGATGCCGTCGGAGCTGCGCTGCTCTCCGACATGAATGAACATGGTGGCACCATGGGGAATAATTTTTTAGCGAAGCATACTGATGTGGGGTAAGGGCTAATCGACAGATCAGCCTGGGTTTGATTCGAGCCGTGGCACTGCAACCAGGGCAGACTGGACATTTAGTTTGTCAGTGTCCTAAGCAAGTTGGTAATCATGGAAACTGGACGGGCTTCCATTTTTAGCATTGGTGGATACGGATCATCTGTGACAGTTATAGCACCTGCGAGACAGGGTGTTAAAGAGTGAGTGGAAAGACTCTGCCACTTGGAAATTATTATCTGAAAAAAAGGGTGGCATTTCAAAGCAGGAGAATTGATGTGGGTGCCCTAAACTTGACTCCCAGTGGGTGTTCTGTATAGAATCTGAGAAGTTGTTCACAGAGTTCAGCAGCCACTGAGGAGTTGGAAGCTGGCCATGGACTGAGACAGATTAGCGCCAGGAAGTGCTGCCGCAGCCACAGCACCAGCTTCCTCCACAGTTGTGCCTACCCCAGAGGCCAGCCAGGACCCCAGTCGAGCACTTCCAATTCTCTGGCAGTCCCATGTACAGCCACACCAGTGTGTGAGCTTCAAACCTTGCATTTGAATAGCCCTGATTAAGTTATACAAGAATACCAGCTGTGGCCTTAGAGAGTCAGGAGGCTGCCAAGACATTGTGAAGGGGGTGCAGTGTAGCAACTCTAAAGAATGCATGAATGTTCTTTGTTATGTGTTATATTTGTGTGGAGCTTTAAGGAGAGGGTTGTTCTTCTAAAGAATTAGTCTGCTCAGTTATTTGTGGGCAGAACTTGGGGAGCATAGTATAGTTTGGATAGATCATAAGAACTTACATCGTACGCATACAGCTAAAATGTATAGCTGGGTAAACTATTTATCCCCAGGTAAACAGCTAAATTTACAAACAGACTCGCTGGGCACTGTTTTTCAGTCATGTCAGGTTTAACATCTCCTATCACATGGGGTCAGACACACTTATGTGGATCTTTGAGGCTGAGGCTAGATCCACCCTTCCTATGACAATCCTTCCTCCCGAGTCTGCGCAGCACTGTGCAATGTCACGGTTCCTGCGGGGCTCCCTAATAGTCTGTTGTTTGTGCTTGAATCGGTCTGAATGAGCATCCTGCAGTAGGGCAACTTGTCTGAATTAGCTTCCTAGGAACAATTTGTTCTTGCATGTTAATCAAGCAAAGGTTTTGGTGGCCATCCCTGGTGCAGGACGCTCATCAGTTTGCATCAGCCTGTCCAGTTTGTGCTCCGCTCAAGGGCTCCAATCGACCCCCAGCAGAGCTACTCCAGCCACTGCCTGTCCCTTCACGGCCCTGGTCACACAAAGCTGTGGACTTCATCACAGGCCTACCCCTGTCCAGTGGCAACACAGTAGTTCTCACCGTAGTGGAAAGGTTCCTGAAGGCGGACCATTTTATTGCCCAAGAAACAGCAACTGTTGTCTTGAATTACATTTTTGCATTCATGGCCTCCCGGGAAACATTGTTTCTGTAAGGGGTTCTCAATTGGTGTCAAAGTTCTGAACAGAGTTCTGTTGACAGCTGGGGGCAACTGTGAACCTCTTCTCCGGCTATTACCCATAGAATAACAGTCAGGCCGAGCATGCTAACCAGGATCTGGACAGGGTGTTGTTTTGTGTGGTGTCCTCAAAACCATCATCTTGAAGTTCCATATTAACCAAGATTGAGTATGTGTATAAACTCTCACAATGTCTCCCTTCCAGTGCTGTTTAGGCTACTAGCCACTGTTATTCCCTTCCCAAGAATCCAACGCCGTTGCTCCATAATATGTGCACACATTCATTCAGAGATGCTTCCATATCTGGAGAATCGCCAGAGAAGCCCTCAACCTGTACTGGTGACAGGAACAAGGTGTCGGCGGGCCGTTACGGTGCACTTTGCTTTACATGTGTGGCCAGGTCTGGTTATCTACCCATGACAAAACTTCTCAAACTTCCCTCATATAAACTGGGACCTACATTTATTGGACCCTTTTTCCATTACTAAGGTGCTCAGTTCATTGTTGGTTCGATTGAAATCAACCCCTCAGTTTAAGAATATCCTCCCATTTTTTCATGTCTTTCAGATAAAACCCATGATTCATTGCCCCTCCCTCTCCTAGACTCTTCAAGGTATCGCCAGCTTATCCAGTATGGCAGCTCCTTGATGTGAGACGAAAGGGTAGAAGTCTGTATCTTGGGTGGTCTCCACAGCCTGTGTGTCTGCTGGTGGCTGGAGCTCCTATATATTCTGTTATATCCGTTCACATGTGTCACTTCATTTTGGAGGGTTCATGAACCCTCTGCATTTGAATCCTCTGTTCACCCACTCTGACAAGATGTTTTTGTCCTGAAATAAAGAAAAACCTCTTCAACATTTAAAATGCATTATATGCCAATCTGCTTTTCAAATTCAATTTAAACAGTAAAACTATTATTTAACCCAAAACAATCCTTGAAACAGCATCGCTATTATATAGTTCACACGTGCCTATTTATAGTATTTTTCATTGTGAATTTAGTGTTTTCTCTCTTCTCCTAACAGACCTTTTACAAAAATATCGACTTAGTGAAAATAATTTGATTTTAACAGCGAGACATCCATTGAGATCCCTGTACTGTACTTGCTTTATCGTACAGGGGGAGGAAGTAGTCAATTACGCCGAAATGAAGATGACTGTCATTATCATATATTATGAAGTCATGTAGTGGTCCGAGCCATTCGTCCACTGTAACAATAAACCGTGTCCAAACCATACACAATATGTTTACAGCGACGTGACAATCACTGCTAATCAGGTCATATCTGATATGTGATATTCATTGCAGTTCATATCGGAATGAAATATCATTTACCAAGAATCACCACCTGATGGCAGCAAATAACCGTTGCAGACAAACACCCAGTCATTTGGTTTGTGTGCTATATGAGTACAACCATAAGCTACCTTCAGGAGCCACTGCAGAATTTAAATCAGATTTGATTGAGAACTAATTGCCTGTAACCCCATGGAGATATGTAAGCAGGCTCAATTCTAGGATTTCTTCAACTGGGGGAGGGGGGCACAAGAGGGGCCACAATTAATACCGAGGGGCCAATATTTTGTTGTGTATTTATATTTGTAGAACTGTAGATATCCAAATCATTTAATGTTCAGTAAGCTTTAAAGTCAGCGATAAACAGTGATACTGTATTATCTTTTAATGCTGTTTATTCACTTAATCATTTTGTACAGTTTGTATTACAATTTGTATAAGCTTTTCACTTTTCACTTTTCTGAAGTGAAAAACGAATATAAGAATGCAATCTGTGAATAGAGCACAACTTGCAAAAATAATAAATCGCAATATTAAGTTATGTAAACTTTACACAAATCCTCACAACCTTATTCATGGTCAAAAAAAGAGAAAAAAGACCAGGTAAAAAAAGAAGAGATTAGAACAGGCCTAATTAGCCTTGTGCATACTGATTGGAAGATATCATATATCCATACTTTGTTAATTGGCTACTTTGCCAAAAGGTTAGCTTTAGTTCAACTACATGTAAATGATGTGTACTGCATAGAGACAGTTTAGAATGGCTTAATTAGTCCAGTGTTATTTTAGTATTATTTATTAATTTTACAATTTAATCATGTATTTATATTTATGTATGATGTTTCTTTTTGAGAATATTTCTGGACGCCATAAAAGCACATTTTGTCACTATCTTCTGTGAGTTCTGTCTTCAGAGAAAACATGCAGTACACACTCTATTTAATTTAAGACTCATTTCGTTCACTTTGAACGATCATATTAAAGCTGCTGAGAAATAAGGAGGAGTTTGAACAAAAATTCTCAGTTCCACGCGCATGTCTGGAAAAGTCATGAATATTCATTTAAGCTCCGCCCAGCGAAACTGATAATCATGCGGCAGCACTTCCAATGCTCGCAATTTGTATATTAATTTCGCAATTATTTACAAAAATATGTTTAAAAAAAAGTTTTATGTGAATTATGCGGTTTGAGACTCCTCGATTTAGAGTACTGTACTCCTCTACTTAAAGTCATTATTTTCTTAATTTATTAGAAATCTTTAAATTCACAAGTGTAGTCTCATAACCAAAGACCTCCACCTGTGATTTACAGGTTTTAAAATTTTGAGTATACCGAGTATACCGAGATACGAGCAAGCCTTCAAGCTATATCTTGCTTTGAGATACGAGTAAATATTTGAGATACGAGATACGATGCCGACGCTTGGTAGTCAAGCGTATTTATATAAATTTATAAATACGCTTATAAATAAATAGAGTATTTATTTCCCCCCTGTTATTTCTTATGGGAAAAATCGGTCCTGGAACGGATTATGCTCGTATCTCTAGGTATCACTGTACATCATTTTATTTTGTGCATGTGAATTGTTTTGCTTTACATCAAACTTGTTCTGACCAAAACATAGCTCTGCAACAACTCGAAAATTGGGGGAAACATTTTTTTTTTATAGCAACTTACCATGTTTTTTGTTTGTTGGAAAACAGCAGCTTGCTGTTCTTAGTGCAGGTTGAGAAGCATCATGGAATTGTTAATTATTCAAATACAAGCCGAAATATATTATTTGAATACAGTAATACCTCGAGATACGAGCGTCTCTACATATGAGTATTCCAAGATACGAGCAAGCCTTCGGGCAGATTTTTGCTTCTAGATACGAGTAAATTTTCGAGATACAAGCATGCGTACTGACTTTCACTTTCACTTCAGTGTTCACTGACTTCTGTACACATCACCCGCGAGTAGCTGATTTTCTCTCTGTTTTGTGCATTATTCTTCATAATAGCGATGAGTTCTAAGAAAGTGAGTGGTAAGGAAACATGAAATTGCGGATAAATATGAGCGTGTGCTCGCATGAGTGATCGAGCAGCAGGAGCATCAGGAAGAACTGTTGATCGCTGATCGAGCTGCAAACTTGGATCATACGCAGGTGTTGCAAGAGCTCAGCAATGGCGAGGAGGAGGAGGAACCAAAGGAAAACATTTCTACAACTGAAATTAAGGAAGTGATGGCTATTTGGCTGAAGGTTTTTAAAGGGAGGCAGAAACCCTCGATTGGTATTTTGTTGACAGGTCTGCGCCAAGTGAAAGTAAAAGTAAAGGTTACATTTTATTTTCATTTTATTTGATATCACACGAATGCTTATACTGTATGCATGTACTATAATTGTGTGTGTGTCTAAACCAATAAAAGCATGTTTTTTCCCATTGTTATGGATCTGGAACGCATTAATTTGTTTTCTATTATTTCTTATGGGAAAATGTGATTCTAGATACTCTGCCCTGGAACGGATTATGTTCGTATCTAGAGGTATTACTGTATTTGACTGACAGACATGTAGAATCCAATCAGTTTTCAGGGCCAGTGCCCCCATGGACCCCTCCCCGGTCTACGCCACATAAGACATATGCACACGCCTCTTTCTTGATGGTTGGACAAAGGAACACAAAAGTGATCTGTCTCTATGGTTACAGGAGTTAATCGAGGCTATCATGAGTCAGAGAAGAGATTTGACCCTTTGGTTACTGCTAACAAGCCTTACAGGACTTCAAATAAAGGATTAGACAGGATATTTTAATGAAATGTGCCTGGATTTTTCAGGCTGGAATGAAATGTTAAATTAAGCATTTAAAGAAAATAATTGTTTATTTACAGAGAAATAAAACAGAAAATTATTTCAAATCAGAATTAAAGTCACTATGAAAAATTGTCAATTGAATTGTAGCGAACATTTTTTAATGGAATATTGTAGTGTTTAATATGACTGAATTTTCAGTGCACATCATATAATATATATCATATATATATATATATATATATATATATATATATTCAATTAATGTGCCATTGTAATCTTTATATATATAAATATAAATATATATATATATATATATATACATATATATATATATATATATATATATATATTTATATATATAAAGATTACAATGGCACATTAATTGAAATATATATATTTGAGTGTAACAGCAACCTACGGCTGATCACGTGCCTGTGTGATATTGCCTAAATATATCTGAAGTTTACTGTCAAGCTTTCAAAGAGTAGAGTATGGAGCTAACAATGCCAAGGTCACAACCTGATTAAATACAGCTGTTTGAAAGAGTAGTGAGACAGGCAATGTGTGCTCACTATTACTCTTCTGCCATGATTCCTCTTTCTGATTGGTGGCTTGGTCTTCAGGATTATGGATACTTTAGAAAATCAGCGATTGGAGGAATAGTTCCCCCCCCAAAATCATTTTTTTTCTTTTTCCACTTTCATGTTGATCCAAGCCAAGCACCATATAACATGTAATGAAATGGCCATTGTGCACGACATTCCAAGCTCTATTATATTCTATATTCCATTGCCATGCTTTGTGTGCAGAAGAACCAATAATTATGAAGAAAAACACATTTTTTCTTTGGAATAATGTGTTAAGACTTATTCACGATACTATGAATAATTCACACTTAAACATGGAAATTAAACAAGGACATTTTTCATTTTCAAAATGCATACTGACTTCAACCTCAGCGACAATCAGTTTGGGTGGCCATGGCCTGGGGTCTCATGGAGGCTGTGACCTGCACTGCGTCTGTCCTTTTCAAGATGTATAAGGCCTCGAGCGCTCCTGCAGTCTAATTCAACATGACAGATCAGGGAGATGGACACTGGCAGAGGACTGAAGGAAAATAAGAGAGCAGAAAATCAAATGACAGTGAAGATGAAAGCCATGTTCTTAGTATGTAGATACTTCCAGTAATGACAATAATAAAATATTATTACTGGACCGACTGAAGGAAAGGACTTTTTGTGATTCACGAGATGTAAAAGTATTGTTGCACATCAATCAGAAATACGTTAGGTGGTGTAATTTTATTAAAATGTAATTGCACATCTCTCACATCAACATCTTTACAATTATTCATGTTATGACTAAAATGGAAGCGCAGTATAATTTGATATACAACATATATTGGTTAGAAAATATATTCCTGCTTATTTTTACGTATTTAACAACAAAAAGAATAATTTCTATACAAAAGGTGTAAGCATCATTTACATTTTCCACACTTTATCTGAAGCTTGTAATGGATGGGTTGAACCGCCAAAAATGGTGTGTTTGTAGGTTAAAGAACAGATAACGAATGTGCTGGGGTCTTTAATGCCCACCGAGACACAATGACAAGTGCACACAGGAAATATGCTTCAAACAAAAGCTAAAAAGCAACTCTTAAAAACCAATGGCAAAATGTATAAATCAGGTCAATGTTTGTGTATGCTATGCTAATAGTAGCCGTTCTTGTTTAAGGCCGTGCTTAAAGCAAACTCTGAATCCACTGTCTTCCATGTAAACTTTGGTTGTTGTGCTAAGCAGCTGTGACAGTGCAAAGCAACTGGCGACGAGACCAAGGGCGTAGTTTAGGTTTAAACACTGACATGTGAACTGTTTTAGTCTCAGGAAGTGGTCCCTGATGAGCTTTATTTACTTGTTTGCAAAAAGGTCTTCTGTGGTATCACCCACACATACATAAAGTCACAGCCTAGCAAACAATTACTTGTTTACATAGGATAGGCTTTATGAGGTACTTGAGCACCTGGAACCTCATCAGAACGTTCTCTTTCAAAGTGCTGTGGGAAGTCAATCTAACTTTGCATAACATTTTCCTATCCTGAAATTGTTTATTTCCACCTCAACAGTTCTTCAGGCTCTTCATGATTTCATCTGTTATCTTCCTATCAGTCATCATTAGAACACATTTTACACATGGCTCTTGATTCTAACTTTTGAAAATGTACCATAGTTATTGTCATTGTTTAAGTGTATTATTTGTTACAATAACAGGTCATACCACTGATGACTCTTCATTACCTTGCTTAGGCCAATGATTCAATTTTCATGAATCTACAGCATTTACTATGAAAAACAACAGCCTACAAAATGTATTCCCTTAACAGGTTTTTATTTTATTTTGCAACAGCTTAGTCAAAATTTACCACAATAAATAGGCCTACAATAAAATGTGATAAATTCTAGTAAAGGTGGTCATGAGCAGCTCAAAGCATCTTCTTATGTATGTTGTTGTAAAATGATGTTTTCTTCTCATTTCATCAGTCTTTTTACTTTATGTGGCTGTTTTGAATCATGTTTGACTTTCTCCATAGCATTTTAAAGTGGTAAATTCTCAATAGAATTCAAATATGAGTCACATATTTTTCAAATGGGTCAAATCTCGCTGTTGAACGTGTGCAGAGCATACGGTGATTCGCGTGCCACTCATGCACGATTAAACTGCTTCAGTCATGCTCTTATTATTCATGGTCCATTCGACTTGGTGCTTATAAAAGATTAGAACTTGTGATGAACATAACTAATTAATAGCTTTATTCTATCTTGGGGATTGTAATTGCTAGCGTACTAGTACTGGTAAAACTACGACCCTGGACAAGTCCTTTTGTCACTTGCATTGTTGCGTAGCCCCGCCCACAGTGCAGTGCCATTGGTCCACACAGCTGCATATTAAACATCAAACTAATTAGCTGTGATTACCATGTCACATGCCGTTTTTCTGTCTGGTTTAGGCACGGTGTAAACAATATTACCATTGTTCCACTCCACACTAACATTCTGTTGATTATATGTGTGTGATGCAGATGCTTGAGCTTTTTCAAGTAGAGTGGATTCTGATTGGCAGTCAATGTGGAAAAAATATTGTTCCTCTGTGTCATTATCGTTAAAGCTGTGGTGTTGACTCAGCTTTTCTCACTGAATAAGGATGCTTTTTAAAACTGTCTCATTATAGTCCTTGGTGTGAACGGCTCTTAAGTAGGGGATGGGTTTGACCACTAGATGACTTCAGTTCATAATTTGAGTTATCCACAGAATCAAATGATGTAAAATGTGAGTTAATGCCAAGCAACAACACAAAACCTACATATTGTTTATCTTTCATTTTAAATGTACATAGATTCAAATGATTTGTCTGTCCGTGTACAGTCCGTTCACTCCGTGCATGTCTATACGGCACAGGAGCCTGTGCATTAAAACAGTAATGCAGGACAAAGTCGGTGGCGATCAGGGTGGTCTCGTTCTCCCTCGCCATCTCAGAAGTCCATAGAAATGGAGCGCTGTCCCGGGTCCACCACGGTGGTGGGGTTGCTACGAGCATTGCCATGGTTACGGATGGTAATGCTCCCGCAGCCACTTCCAATGCTGCCAGCAGCCCCTCCTACGCTCCCTCCCCTCACGTAGATTTCACAGGGGATTTCCTCCATTACGCGATCCTCGATCACCTGTTCGGCGCAGTCGTGAGTCTGTTTGTAGCCGTAGCAGCTCTTCTTGTAGGTGCCGGTGTTGCTGCTATTGAAGGTCTTCATGGGAGGTGGCTTGGAGAAATCATTGTGGTAAGAGAGCTCCATTGAGCTTAGCGTGGTGCGGCTCTGCTTCATGCTGCCGCCCGAGGAGGCTTGGGTACCACAGTGGTGCTCGTGGATGCATCGAGACATGGTGGAGGAGCGCCGTAGTTTATGGTAGCCGTCCAGCTCATCCGACAGCTCAGCCAGGTCTGACGACAGCTCCTTGTCACGGAGGGAAAACAGCTCATAGTTGGGGGGATCGAAGACTTCTTGGAAGCCACCTTTGTTGAAGACCGCCGGCCGACGGGCCACTACCTTCTTACGGGGTTGCTTCATTTGCACCAGGATGGAGATGATGAGCAAGACCAGAACCACACCAGCGGAGATGCCGATAACCGTGCCATGTGTTTTGGTGATTTGGTGAAAGAGTCCCTTGGACTTACTCTCTGAGATGGAGATACAAAGAGTTTTTAGTCAAATCATAAAGAAACATAAACGAGTACAAGAGTCAAGTCAAAATCTGTTGTTACAAGCAGCAGAAGTTCAGAAGACAGATTAAGAATTATTTTTCTAAATGAAGAGTTTTTTTATGTGCAGTTAAAAACACACATAAAGTTCAAAAGTCAGTAAGGTTTCATTGAAAAAAGCTTTTTTTAGCAAGGACAAATTTATCAAAAGTGACAATAAAGATAGTTCAAATGTTAAAAGATTATTTTAAAAATGCATTGATGATGTTACAAGAGCAATAAATCATTATATTAGAATGATTCCTGAAGGATCATGTGACACTGAAGACTGGAGTAATGATGATGAAAATTCAGCATTGCCATCAAAGGAATAAACGCATAAACATTTCAGATGGTGAACATGCAGACTGTTTTTTCAAAATGATTAAAAAATATAGTACTAATCCCAATCTTTTGAATTGTAGTGTACACTCACCTAAAGGATTATTAGGAACATCATACTAATACTGTGTTTGACTTCCTTTCACCTTCAGAACTGCCTTAATTCTACGTGGCATTGATTCAACAAGGTGCTGAAAGCATTCTTTAGAAATGTTGGGCCATATTGATAGGATAGCATCTTGCAGTTGATGGAGATTTGTGGGATGCACATCAAGGGCACAAAGCTCCCGTTCCACCACATCCCAAAGATGCTCTGTTGGGTTGCGATCTGGTGACTGTGGGGGCCATTTAAGTGCAGTGAACTTACTGTCATGTTAAAGAAACCAATTTGAAAGGATTTGTGACATGGTGCTTATCCTGCTGGAAGTAGCATCAGAGGATGAACATGATCAGAAACAATGCTCAGGTAGGCCGTGGCATTTAAACAATGCCCAATTGGTACTAAGAGGCCAAAGTGTGCCAAGAAAACATCCCTCACACCATTACACCACCACGAGCCTGCACAGTGGTAACAAGGCATGATGGATCCATGTTCTCATTCGGTGTACGCCAAATTCTGACTCTACCATCTGAATGTCTCAAACAGAAATCAAGACTCATCAGACCAGGCAACATTTTTCCAGTCTTCAACTGTCCAATTTTGGTGAACTTGTGCAAATTCTAGCTTCTTTTTCCTATTTGTAGTGGAGATGAGTGGTACCCGGTGGGGTCTTCTGATGTTGTAGCCTCAAGGTTCAAGGTTGTGCGTGTTGTGGCTTCACAAATGCTTTGCTGCATATCTCGGTTGTAACAAGTGGTTATTTCAGTCAAAGTTGCTCTTCTCTCAGCTTGAATCAGTCGGCCCATTCTCCTCTGATCTCTAGCGTCAACAAGGTATTTTCTCCCACAGGACTGCCGCATACTGGATAATTTTCCCTTTTCACACCATTCTTTGTAAACCCTAAATATGGTTGTGCATGTAAATCCCAGTAACTGAGCAGATTGTGAAATACTCAGACCGGCCCGTCTGGCACCAACAACCATGTCACGCTCAAAATTGGTTAAATCACCTTTCTTTCCCATTCTGACATTTGGAGTTCAGGAGATTGTCTTGACCAGGACCACACCCTTCAAATGCATTGAAGCAACTGCCATGTGATTGGTTGATTGGATAATTGCATTAATGATAAATTGAACAGGTGTTCCTAATAATCCTTTAGGTGAGTGTATATATTCAAAAAGGATTTTTGAATAATTTTTAAAGTAACAACAAATGATATTTTAATAATAAAAAACAAACACATGAATTATTGTTATAAAAAACACAATGGTTTTGTTCAGAGAAGAACAGCACTTTAACCCGTTCCAGGTGGCAGATGACAGAGGTGTTTATGCAGTAACTCACCCTTGCAGTGGTTCTCATCCCAAGGGTAGACACAGTTCTGAACGCCATTACACACCAGTGAGTTGTTGATGCACATGTTGCTGTGACAGAAAAAGGTGCTGCTAGAGCAGGGAGCTGAAAAACAGAACAGATAAAGAAGATTAAAAAAAGCAGCACTTTATTCTCATAGCAGGGCGTCAGCGGCCGTCTGCAGAAATGTGCGCCTCATGCCTGTGCCACAGGCTGTGTAGCGGGTGTTGAGCACAACGCTATAAATCAAATCTAACAGCCATCACAAAGCCCATCTGGCCAAGTTGCCATGAAGCTCTTGACTGAACGAATGCTTAGCATGCTAGTCAGAGCGGAGGGTAACGAAGAAAGGAAAGAGAAGGAGGGGGGAGATAAGCTGGTAATTGAAGGTGAGTGCTGATCTCTGGGGATGAATCCTTCAGGCTGTGTCTGCAAACCCTGACACACATCTCCTCATCTTGTCTCCCTCTTCTAGCTGCACAGCCTCATCCCTCGGTCTCCATTTTACGCCAAAAAACCCAACCACTACATTAGTGTCCTCCTTGCAACTGCAATGCCGGGACCTGAGTGGGGAGAGAAAAATCTCTTCCAGTTTATGTGAGTAAGTGCTTCTGACACAGGATTGAAGAGGTTGTAACTTTCCTTTCCTGACAACAGTTCCCGTCCTCCCACTATACTCATTTCCAAAATTGTTAGTTATTTCTTGCCTTCCAACAATATCCACTGAAGACTCCCAAAATCAGTACCAAGATGTAAAACTGTATCACTGTTTCCATAAAACATAACAAATATTAAGCAGCACAACTGTTTTTAACAATGATAATAATCATAAATGTTTCTTGAGCAGTAAATCATCATAATAGAATGATTTCTGAAGGATCATTAAGGAGTAATGATGATGAAAATTCAGTTTAGCATTAAAGGAATAAATTACATTTCAACATACATTGGAAACAATTAGATGGAAAACATTTATTTTGAATTGTAATATAGAGTAATACTTCGGGTAACAAGTTTAATTTGTTCCAAGAGCGAGCTCGAAACTCAAAATTCTCGTACACCAAAACAATTTTCCGCTTAAGAATGCAATAAAAATCACTCGATTCGATCCAATGACCATAAATGCCCATTTTAAATATTTTTTTGCTTTTACCCTATTAATTACAGTTAAAATTATAACTATTAAGATCTCATATAAATACTAATTAATAATTGACAATTAAACTAAAAATACTTGACAATTTACTGTAACGCGCAGTTTATCTTTGAGTAGCGTCACTGCTGGCGCGAAGGAGACAAGAGGAGGGTTTTACTGCTTACAGGGAGAATTTCGTACCTTCTTTCTTACTCATCTTGAGGGTCATTGTCTATATGCTGTACTGTACGTATATATTCTCTACGTGAACAATAGCGATCACAATTAATGTTAACAACACTGTAAATCACTTATAAAAGTATCATTGTGGTGAATGATGCAACCAAACCGAGCGACGCTGACAGAATGAACGAATTAAGGGGTGATAGGCTTTGTGAGAGGCTGTCGTAAGGATTTTTCCAGTAAAAATGCGCACAAAGATGCTGAGCATTAGTACTTTTCCACAAAAAAAATGCGTGTGGGCGAGGGAAAAATTCTCACACTCCGATACAATGCTTGTATACAAAATCACTCGTAAACAGAGGTATTACGGTATTATAATATTACTGTAATTTTACTGTACTGTAAAATAATTTTACTGTGTTTTTATTCAAATTAATACAGCGTTGGTGAGCATAAGAGACTTCTTTCAAACCTTAATGTAATGTATGTGTAGCACCTGACATGGATCCCAAAATCAAATGCGGATATACATCTCTAATAAGTGTGTATTCTGATGGCAAAAGGACAAATTTACTATAGAGCTAAGAGTTTGGATGATATTTTGAAAAGCACAGTGAAAAATAAAGTGAAAGTGTTGCTCATTTGCCAAGATCGTAGCGAAGTCATTAAATGACCCAACTAATCCAAACACAACTTGGCTGTGTCAATCTATTCACAGCACTGCAAGGCTTTCAACAGTTCTACAAACACACTGATGAAAATCCTTTGCATTTACTCTTGCCCTGTGAGCAAGATTAATATTCAGATGGAGTTGACATTGAATGCTGCAATTAATTCTTCTGATTACTTTGGCATTTATTAACAGTATTACAGACTAGAGCAAAAATATGTGTTTGCTCCATGGTAATTTTTCCTGCAATTTGCATACAACCTTTAAACAGCCACTGTCCTGAAAAGCAAAGGACGGGAAATGTGATATATCGTCCATACCCACCATCTAATTTACAAAGTAAAGCTTAATTTAGTGTTTTCTTTCTTTTCAGCAGCAGCAGATAACTTCCAATTTTCTATCATGACTGACCCATTAGCATGAGAAATGTGCAACACTATAGCCCTGTTATTTGATTTCCAGTGCAAAGGTTGGGCGGGTAATTGGCTTTTTGATATTACTGCCTTCTACAGAGATTACTTTAATTAACTTCACACTTTTAAACGGACAATTTTTAAATGACAAAACAGGTTAGTCAGTTTCCATGGATCATAGCGCATTTCAATCCATTACTCAACATCTTTATTCTGACATTTCGAGGAACATTTGTGATGAACTTACAAGCTTCAAAGAGGTGATTTCCATTTCTGCATGATATATTTATATTGGATTAAAAGGTGGTCCCTGGAAATAGACTTTGAAGACTATGAGTGTTGACGCTTAACAACATTTCATCCCAGCACATACAAGAGTTAAATAGAGATGTACAGCAGCATTTTCTCACAGTGTATTAAGTTTTAATGTTAATGGCATGTAAATCTTAATGGAATTTGACAAATTATAATCTGGAGAACTGTCCTGCTCTTTTTGTTTTCATGCTGCGGTTAACAGAAGACTAGCAATCCTGGAAAGGCAGACTCTGCCTAAAGCACATTACAAAATGAAATATAAATGATGTTTCTACCCAGACTGCTGGCTTTACTTCTTTTCCTTTTTTTGTTGCTAGCTGACGTGGCACAGACTTCTCCAAAGGTCAAACTCATCCATAGTAACTTTCTAGCACTATGAAAGCCACTGATTTGCCAAAAAAACTCAATACAACGGGTGGCAATTAATAGTCTTCACTACGTTTTAATGATTTGTATATTGTTAGATACTCACTTTGTCTATGTCATTCTGCATTAGTTACCATTATTGTTTTAACCATCAAGAACGTCTATACTCACGATCCACAAATGAGGTGAAAAGCATGCGGAAGCGGCTGAGTCTGCTGCTCTCATCGGCCCACATGCGCACAACGCCCACGCCGGTATCCAGCATCACGTCATTGGCCACCGTGCTGCAGAACTTGGCCTTCAGGTTCTCAATGGCACTGCTGCCATCATACACGGCCACAAAGTTCTTCTTGCACTCGTTTGAGTGCTCCATCTGGTACTCGAGGAAGCGAAGGTATATCTGCAGGGAATGAAGCAGCCTTTAAATGCATCAGCTAGATTCTGCAAAACGCTGATTCAAACAGAACAAGAAAGAATAAAGCAATTTGCAAAAAACGAGTTTCAATCAGAATGGAAAATACTGCTCCGTTTTAGTCTGACACACAGTGAACTGACCTGATCTATGGGGACTGCTTACCAAGAATAACAAAAAAGGCTCCTGGCAAGACACAGGCATAAAAAGATTCTCAAAAAAGTTACTCCTCACAACTCTAATGACTTATCTTTATGCTTTGTAATCATTCACACTTCTGCCAAATTCTTCAGGGATGCTTTTTTAGCCTGCTAAGTGTTCCGGTCTGCTTAGTGCAGGTAAGCGTGTAATCCCTGGGCCATCTTAATGTCGTTTTCTCCCTCAGTCTTATACTTGCTGATTCGGCTTTACCTCCGTTTCTGCATCATTGGCCTAATACTTGCTGCTGCTGCATTGCTAATTTGAGCTCTCCTTGAAAAGTTTTCTCAGCAGAAAAAGGGTCGGGGGGCCTGATGGCCTCGTGCCTCTTGTCAGGTTCAAGGTGCTCATATACCTGCCCCTGGCAGAAGAGCAGGGTCATCTGATTTGATGAACTGTGCAACTAAAGGAGGAGCCAAGAGGGTCACCTTGGACTGAGGTAGGGCACGGATGGTCCAGATGCAGTCCAACGCGTCTCCGTTTTTGATCTTATCCTCTTCTTCCACCTGACTGGAGCGGATGACTCCATCTGAACCACTGATCTCAAACTGGCAATCTGCCGGAGGAAAAGGTTGGAAGTAAGAAAATAGAGGGGAGAGAGAAATTAGGAAAATAGAAAACCCAAAGTGGTACAGCAAAAAGAAAGCAAGAAGCAGCATTGACTACAAATTAGAGGCAAATAGAGTTTGTTTGAGGGAGAAAACAGAAATGGAAAGGCTGACAAGAGACACAAGATAGGCAGCATAAGACCAAGAGAGAGATGGAGTAGTGGAGGATGTCAGTAGCAGATAGCAAGCAGCCTGCCGCAGAGAATAGAAAGCACTTCAGATGGAATTGAAGTGGGGGGTGAAAATACTGAGGGGCTTACCTGGAATTGGATTTAGCAATCCGCCAACGTGCAAATGAAAATCTGGGTCTGAAATGATAAGACAGATATCACATTACACAGATAGTACACACTAGAAATCCCATGCTCCAAACGTGTAATAAAACCCAGTTTAAGAGAGCCGAAGTTGCTGTGGTGCAAAGATCTGCCGTTTGATCTAATAGGCAGCATTTTGAGTTTGTCTTATTTGACCTTAAACACACAGAACATCTGAAAGTCTTAAAGCCACTGCATCTGAACAAGAACTTGCCCAGAATATTAATGCCTAAAAATCCAGTGAATCAAATAAAACTATTTGTGCTCAAAGTACAAGGACAGTATAACGACAACAGCAAGCGAGCATTAATATTTCCTACACAGAAAACATATTAACCTATAAACATGTGCTTGATGTAATATAATCTCTGAAATTAATCTATTTTACTCAAACAAAACAACTAAAGAAGTAACATCATTGAATCAACCTAAAACATTAAATTACCCCGACAACAGTCATTTTATTGATTAGATCAGAAATAGAAATAGCTCTTTAAAGCAACAGTTGCAGCTTTCCACTTCTTACTGTGTATAATAGTGGCCATAAATGTAAAAATAATATTCAAAAATAAGTTGACCATTGAAAATGATTACAAGCTTGATTGTTATGAAATCTAATTTACATGAGAAGGGTGATCACACATATATATGTATCTGAAGGTAATTAATGTGCATGGAATGGAATCTAAATCATCACAAAGTGCAGCATTTACTGAATACAAAGTCTTGTTTATCACTGCGTGTAGAACATACATCAAGTCCGACAGACAGATAAACAATGCTGCAGTGAGAAACAGGCCTAAGAAGAGATGAGCAAGGACTCTTTACAAGGTTCAGAGCAACAAGGCTATCAATTTAAATTCAGAATGCATTTATGAATTCGGACATCAAGCTCAAATATTAAAAACTTCATCAAGTAAAACATGTTCCTGGATCAACATTCCAAACAACCAATTGGATATGACGGATAGGTTTACATTTAATGTCAAATTTAGGATTACAACAAGATTTATGGGCTTATTTGATCATTTCCCTTTGATTTTAGGCATACATTATGGGATAGGGTTTGGACTATGTTTTTGGACAGCAAAGATGCTTGAGTCAGGATTACCTGCTATAAAAGTGTATTTGACGCGGAAGCCTAAGCCTTCAAGCTCCTCGTCACTGGTGAATTTGATCCACATGAATCGGCCCGTGGAGGTGACCACACCTGGACTTTTTGGCCCACAGAAGCGATCAATAAGGGGGGAGAAACCGAAGGGGCCATCCCTTATCTCAATGTGGTCGAAGCGGCACTCGAAGGACGGCTCGATATAGTAGGTTTTATCAAAGGCCAGCTGAATTCTCTGCCGAGGGAGAGCTGTGGGAGAGAGGGAATCGAGAATGAAAAAGCAAACATTATATTTAGTTTATAATTACAGAGTATGTGACATGGTAACCTGTGCAGAAGGAAACTATTGTCTGTTCCTGGTCCAAAATACAACTACATTGTACAGTTATAATAATAAGCCAGTCAAACACAGACTGACACTTATACAGTACACACACAAAGGAAGTATCTATCAAAATGAAAATTACAGATGTCAAATCCACATTATATTCAATGTCCACATTAAGAACAGAGAGTCTACTACTAATGAAGACAAACACTCTTTCATAACCCTGCTGAATGAACTCGATAGGCCATTATATTGCCATGCACATTTCATTTGAATTACTGTAATTTTGATTTAGTAAGACGAATACAGACATGTCCACAGTAATCTCCAATTTGTGTTGTACAATAAATGCACAAAGATGAAGTACAATGAAACAACCACTATCCACTAACTAAATCTGAATTTAGGTCACCTGCTTGAGGCACAACAATCTCATATAATCATATCAGTCTCTGAAACAAATAACTAATGTCACTGTTGATTTAGGTTTGTTCAGCTGTATTTGCTGCCGCTTGCATTGAAACCACAGACTCTGCACAATCTAAGGTCATTTATCAAGAAAAAAAAGAAGCCGCTTGACTCTGTTCTGCATGTAAAGTCATATAAATATAGGATTATAACTATCCATACAGTAAAGTAACGGTACCTAGTAAAGTAAGTTACTAGGGTGTATTAAGATAATTTGGACCATTGGGTAATGTCAAAGCTTAACTAAATACATTTCTTTCTACATCACATTCAACTGTTTGTTCAAATGTCCACAGTCTATATTGTCTTATTTGTTGGTCTGAAGTGGCATAGGTGAAAAGTGAAATCCAACTAACAGTAGGCATATTTAGATTTATTCTACAAAATAAATACTTAATACACTGATCTCACAATAATATCTCATTTAAAAAGATGGTTTGATTTTTTCCACCACATGCCAGGCAGTCACATTGTTTATAAATATATTCGCTTCGTCCACAGAGGGCGCTCTTGCACTGCTTGAAATCCTGCTATGCCAGTACAAAATTGTGTTATTCACACTTTGTATAGCTATACTGAGATGCATTAACAGATATGTTGTTAACAGACTATAATTAGTGTTGCATATACCATAATAATAAAGAGCAGAAGTTCCTAGAGGCAAAATATAACACTCCTATATTAGTAAACCTTGTTAACTCCAGGGAGACAATCAATCACATTTTCATTAACAGCTCCTGACAGTCTGACACCTAACAGATTAAGAATAGCCGGAGAAACTTCTTTCATTTGCTGTTAGGGAGGTTACCTTCAAGGATGTACACGCACTCCTTGTTGGGTGGATAGGAGTTAGGATAATTTGGAGATGTAAACAGCCCTCCATTGATATTCCGGGTCCACTGGCCGCACTGCTCCGAGTTTGACAGAGATTCACCCGCATTCTCTGTGAGAAAACACGGATGAAAGGGGGGGGGGGGGGGGGGGGGGGGGGGGGTGATATAGGAAACAGGAACTAAAATTCAGCTAAGATGAGCAATTACTGAAGCAGTGTGAAGTCAGTATTTTGCAGATGTTAATAGTTTACAGTTACTTGTTGTAACAGTTCCCATACAACTGGATACTGATGTGTCTAAGAATCTGTACATGTTTATTTTAAACTTACATTCACTAATCAGACGAAAGGAAGTATTTCTTTGCATTTTAAAGAGTTTAAACATTCCACATTGACTGGTCTGTTTACCCACAAACTGCAAAGCAATTCAAAGCAAAATCAGCTGCACAGGAACCCTCTGCGAGCCCAATGCGAAAATGTGTACAGATAAGACTGTCACAGTTGATTGTGTGATTATGTGTGAGTAATACCTTTAATTTTCTGCGCCAGGGCAAATCCCTCTTCTATTACAATGAGGAGAACCCAGGCTGGAAACAAGAGTGAGCAAGAGCATTTCAAACGTTAGCAGAGAAAAATAGGCATGTGACATCACATTTAGCCACAATTATGTCCTTCATTTCACTCTATGCTCAGGACACCCATATACAAGACTGGGAAATACCGTATCAGTACTGCAAAACTGCCACACGACTCTTGAATTATCCTGCTGTTGGGCCAGTCAACTCAGATTCAGACAAATCGGATGTTGGTGAGAACCTTAAAGACTACAGCAGCACATAATCTATAAATCTTATCTGACTGATCCAGTTTTGTCTCCGTCTATCTGAACACGTCTGCCCAAAGCCAGAACTGATTCATTGTGCGGACTGCGGAGGCAAAGGCCAGGGGCGATATGGGCACACAGACATGAGCACATTGATCATCCCAAACTTTTCTATTACTCTCCAAGCCTGTCTTAACACATCTTGCATTTGACGGCCATTTCTGACACAAGGCCTGATTGTCAAAGATTTCCTGCCTGTGACAAAATATCATGCGCAGCTGCATTGTTGATTTAATTATGATGCTGTATTAATTGATTTCCTCCTGAGTTGGGCGAGTATCAATTATCTAAACAGTGAAATAAAGCAATGAGCCGTCTCAAGTGTATTTTTATAGTTGTTGGTCACTGAATTTGTACTGAGAATGTAGGAAAACCCATCACTTTCAGACCAATCGTTTGGCATTCATTCATTATGATGAGATACAGTTGACGACGGCCACAAGGGCATCATGTCAAGAACGGCGTGCTTCTGCTTTCATCCTGCTACACATTTTACAGCCAGTGTGAAAATTAAATCAGATGGACCCTTTTCACGTCTCCAGGGTTCTCGTGAGCGAAGGTCATCAAATCTGGGTAAACCTCTACTAATGATTGGCAGAATATAGAAAATGTGAAAGGAAAGAAAAAAATTGATAGACTAAAAACAGCGCTTCCACGACTTTTTTTTTTTTTTTTTTACATAAACAGAGATTGATTACGGCTGTCAGAAGATGTTGAATTTACAGTCACCAACTATTAAAAACTGTTTTGTAGCTCACAGTGTCAACTAGTTGTAGTTTTTGTAATTTAGTGATATAATAACATAAATGTCAACGTAAATATTTTTTAGTGAATGTATATATTTTCTAAAATTGTTTTTTTTGTGTGGAAATGACTATGGAAATGCATTAAATGCATCTGTGAAAGAGGTCCATAACTTTCTGTTTGTGTGAGAGCTTTGTCTTGTTCAGTCAGAAATCGTCTTTTGTCTTTAGATGATCGTCAAGAAATTTGAATGCAATTTTTCAATGTTTGTGATATATATGTGATGCGTTAATCTATAAGTAATAAAGTCATACAGGCAATGAGGCCTACTTATGCCAATGCACTGTCCAACGTTGTGCTACAAGGAATTCATTGCTATGGTAACCAGATACACTGGAGGTGACATCAAACAATAACTATTACAATTAAAATTTCACCTAAATGTTTGCTCACTCAATGTATTTGAGTTTATACACCGTGGAATTTCGCTGCAATAGCTTACACACATCACAAAAAATCTTGATTTCAAACTTTGAACTGAATTTATAAAAAAGAAAAGTAAACAGTCAGTAATAAAATGAGAACAAGTATGATACAAATGCATACAATAGATTAAATAAATGAAATAAATAGAGATTTAACTAGTTTTTCAGGTGGGTAGTATTCAGGAAAGACAATAATACAAAAAACTAAAGTAAATGAATGTAAAATATCACTGTGTTTAGCCTTCATTGCAAAAATAGTAAATAAATTAATTTTTACAAATAAAGCAACAAAAGATATTCAGTCAAGAGCAGTGAGAGATTTTCTCTTTGTCTTTTGTTGTTTGATTAAAAGAACAGATTTATTAGCGACCTAATTTACAGATACACATTCACTTTCTTTCTCAACTGCGTTTTCTTTACGTTCACTTACGACATAGAAGACAGTTTATGAGAATAGTTTGACATCATTTTGTGTGTATTTGACTGTTGAAGCACAATAATCCATGTGAGCATGAAACTTGTGAGAATGAGTAAAATTATGGCTAAAATTCAATATCTGTATAGCAGTACTATTCAATCAGAGCAAATGATTCGAGTGAGTGAGGGAAGGTTGTTATGTGTTGCTCTGGGAGAGAACAGAGAGGGAGAAATCGGAGCATTTCATCCTGCGGAAAATGAGTATTGGAATCATTTAAGATATTTTAGTATCGATACGGATAGAAAAACCTATTAAACAGTATTGCAAAGTAAGAAAGAAATTACAGTAATTTATGTCTCACAAGGAATAACAGTACATGTTATAATAATGTATACTTTTCTGAAATGCATCTCGATGACAAATATGACCTCCAGAGGGCGCAGCCTTAACAAAAGCTTTACTACTTGTGTGGTTACCAAAACCTTATTTGAAAAAAGTGATGAAACATATTTATAAATGTATATAAATAATTAAACATATTTTCATGACCACAAAAGTAAGTCAGGGCTAGGGTTGTAATGGTATTTCACATTATGAACACGTACAATTATCACATCATGCACATTTGCTTATCTATGGTATTGAAACACATTGAAACTGTTTGTACCTCCATGCAGATAAAGGTATGTCCCATTTACAACTTAACGCCGTATAATTTCCGTGACGCAGACGGAATTCCGGAATCCAGCCAATGAAATCGGAATTTGTGCAAAATGCACAAACTGATGTACTGATGAATAAGTTGAAAGTAAAACTGCACAATAAATCAAATTGCGACAAGGTCTGTGAATATTAAAGCACAAAAAGACTGCTAATATATAATCTGCTTGTCTTTGTGTGAATGAGCAACCCTGCTTTGTCTACTATATACTCAGGTATGCGTGATGTTCATGGTGTTTTCAGCGTCTGCCGTCTCGCATTATGAACACATGAACATTTCCAGAGCTGCTTAATGAGCAGTTCATCCCTTTATTTAAGAAAAAAAAACATGGATGTCAAAATACATTCCGAAAGGAAAAGGTCTTTACTACAACCAGTCAAAATAAAAGTTTGGTTTAATTTTAAGAAATTAATAATATCAACAAAAATAATACAAGTGATTTAAACATTATTATATTTGTTATATTATGTTTATTATATTTGGTTAATGTAGTAAAGCTCTTTTGGGCAGCATTTTGCCAAAAAATGAAGATAAAAGTTGATAAATGTTGAATTTGATAACATTCTAAAACAAGAATTAAATTGTTAGTTTTACGCATTTGATAATATATTTGTATTAAATTATAAACAATTCTGAATAACATACATTTCATAGGACTCAATTCTTAAATTTGTATAAATTATTAATGATAAAAAAAGAAGTTATGAATATAATTGATAATCAATTATTACAATTAAATTGAATAGACATGTTTTTGATTTTTGATGATTGAAATTTGAATGAACAAAGGTTTCAAGTTATAATAAAGCATAACACATTTCTTCAAATATAAAAATCATTTAATGGCCATTTAATGGATAATAATTGATTGTTTAATACCGTATACCGTGACATCGTAAAGAGACGGTAAATCTGAACTTTATTAGATCTATGCGAGTTATTATTATAGTAGTTGTGTGGACTAAGACTAGTAGTAAGACTATATTTATATTTGTTATATAATTAAATGTACATCACAAAACGACAGATTGGATGAGAAACCCCCCTCCGCTAGGGGAGCCAAAAGACAATTCCTACTACTTTCGACGTGCCTTAATATCAGAGTATGTTAGATTTTTCTATATCTCCATATGCAAACTACAAATTAACATGCACGTCTGGCGAAGAAAATTCAACCTCCGTCCAGAACCGCTTATGTTTCTGAGAGATGAAGAAATGTCAGTCTCACACATGAAAGATGAACTCAAGAGCTCCCTTGGGATCGATTATCTTGTGATGTACTGTATATAAGGAGATTAACTAGGGATCTTTCTAAATAGCACACAATGTGAATATAAGCGCAGCCAGAAAGCACATATTGTGTGGTTTTGAATGAGCTCACATCTGGGATGAGCCCCACGGGACGGTACATGCATTGATGGGCCTACAGCCACCAAACACCAAAACAGAGGCAACAACTTCATTCTCGCTTGATTATCACTTCATCATAACTGTCACTGATCAAACAGATTCAGCTATTTTCCACTGAGCATATGATCTATTAATGTCATCTGGATTACTGTGGCTTTTTCCGGAGTTAATTAAAGACAGGTGACACAGATTTACCCGTGCATATGACAGGAGGACTACAAACGACTCAAACTAATTACTCACACCTTTCTTTAGAAATATGATTCTATTATAAATACAAATATAAATTCTTTATTCTATCACCTGGTAATTTTGGCTTTCTTCAAGGCCACACTCAAATAAATAAATTAATAATACACCAATCCGTCTTTTGCCTATGAGTGCAATGCAGGACCAACAATTATTTGATGGTAATTCAATTATCGAGGAGTCGAGGGTAAATTAATTTAGGTTCAAGCCTGAAATTTGACCATCATTATTTTGCATATTCATATAAAACATAATGGGTGACGGGACTTATTTTGAAAACTTATTTTTCTTCTTTGTGGGTAAGACGCGGTCACATTTTTACAGGAGTGTTCATATTGCCTTGTGACAGCAAACAAAAGGAAAGGGAAGGAAAGAAGAAAAGGCAGTAGAAATGAACAACATGTCGCCAAAATAATGATATTTTGTGACAGTTTAAAGAACTCTTGCATTACTAATGATTTATTCTGCTAAAGTATAATGATTTGTATATTGATATATTAGTAATTATATTGACGGGTAATGCTTTGACTTAATTAGCAAATTGTGAATGTAACTGGAACCCCCCCTCCTCCCTCCCGGCCAGCGGCTCGTGCACGCGGGAGCTGTCACTTCAGCACTCGCGCGCATAATCTAACGCAATGTAACGTGGAATCACTACACGCCTTTAAACGTGCAAATTACATTTCTGCTGGCCAACAACGACAAAAAACATTTACCTTTACACAAATAAAGGTAAATGAATGAAGCAAATAACGCGTGGGGGAATTGATTGGGCAGATTTCCTTTGACAGACGCTTTATTACTAATAAACAAAAGCGCACCTGTAGGCGGCGACGCGATTTACGGTTATCCCTGGGAAACTTGTTCGAAACGGCTGTTTATCGTGAACGTTGAGCTGCGTTTGTTGCAGAAACGACCTTACAGGACGAAACCCGCGCTGTGTTGACAGACAGTAATAAATGAATCAATGTGTGCTGAAACTCACCTCTGTGCATTTCCTCTCGCTGTGGATAACCGCTGCGTCTGCCTTCGTGAGCTCTGCGGGCGAGCTTTATCTCTCCATTTTACCAGACCTGCGAATCCCAACTTTTCTTCGACCTCGTTAATCCCATTCCTCAAAACGTACCGAAACCAGTTTATTCCTCACGCTCAAGTCTGTCTGACAAGTTGTAAATGAGTTTATAATCCTGTTGAGAAATGCGCTTTGTAAATCCACATGCAGTGTATCGCCTCTCAGACAGTGTCCGGGGAGAGACGCGCGCCTGTGGGAGTCTCGGGCTGAACTGAGGTGCTCGCGCTGAACGAGGCTCGTTTGAGCTCCGGGCGCTGCTCGCTTGAATGAGCAGCGTGTGCGCATGCGCAGTCCACGAGCGAAAGAACCGGGGAGCGCGGTCAAGTTAAGGTGACGTGATTCGCCACGCTCGCGGCGTCTAGAGTATTGAGTTATGCTTTATGGAGGAGATGGGTCATTTACTGTAATGCAGTCTTTCTTTGACTGAGACGGTTTAGACACAACGGTCGTCAGTCACGACTAAATTTCAATCATTTGACGTTTGTCTGCTCATTCCACCAACAGTCCTCTAGGAACCATGTGAATATGCAGGCTTGCTTTCTATTTTTTAAGGTTACAAGACGTGATAAATGATTAATGAACTCAGAGGCGAACACATAAAGGTAATAAAGCATTTGGTCATGTTTATTTTCAATACAACATTCAAGAAACAAAACAAACAACATTTCAACGCAACCAGAGACATGTTGAGAATGATGAATTAATAATTAAAACCGAGTACAGATACACAACCTGTTGGGACCAATATGCACCTGACCAGAAACAATTTGCAAAATCCATCTGCATGAATTGCACACTAGTTGACATGCAAGTCCAGTGTGCAGCTGTATTATTGGTGGCTTGACAAATGATTTTACCTTTGGAAGTGAAACTGCTTAATTAATGTGCATATAGCGCACCATAACAACACCATACAAAGGTAAAAGAGATTAGCATATAAATTAATACATGGATCAGAGCACCTGTCAGAGATATACAGCTAAGAACAAAACCCTTCACATTAAACAATCTTCAGCAGCACATAATTAAGATACAGTGTTTTAAAATGAGTATAAGAAATCAACAAAACCACTTAGAAATCAAGGGGAAATACCTAAAGGCATCAGTGACAATGGAAAAACAACCCAGAGTTTAAGGTTCGATAACTGTGCCTGACAATCGGAAAGACAGACACAGTGGGAATTGAAGAATTCAAAATGAAGACAGAACATGCAGAAAGAGAGCGACGTGCTTTATGTTGACTATGGGAAATTAGGGTTGAGGAATTTCTACACAATGTTTACATTCAATGGCAAGATAACAAACTCTTTTGGAAGTGGTTGGCACTGAGTGTTGACAGTTAAAGCAATACTTTATTGTAATAGAGTGATGTCATTTTTAATAACTCAGTTGTTTTTGATTTCATACTTCTAAATGCTTAAAACAATTAGTTTATAGAGCACACTTGTTTCAACACGGGCCTCGTGTAGCACTTCGATTTGAAAGCATTTATTCAGTAAACGGGTTGAGCGAAGAGAAAGAACTATTACACAGTCGCATCCATTCCACACACAGCCAGACAACTAATTAAGTCCTTCAAAAGCAGTTCTGTTTCTGCCCACTTGACATTTACCAGTTACTTTAACAATACAAAGAAAGACTTTTATAGTAACATGTTTATGCCAAACCAAAGTACAGAAAATGGCACCAAACACTTTTCTTTCTTCTCAAAGTGCAAACATCATTATGAGTTAAGAATCATGTAAACAAACTTGACAGAAACATACCTTCTCTCGTCAGATGTCAACAGATCTACAGAAACGCATCACAGTTCAAACTATTCGTATTTTGATGGATTGCTATTAAATGCATAAAAATGCTCCAGTGTGAAAAAAGTGAAAATAAATTAAATAAACCACTGAAATGAAAGCAGACCCGATCTTCTCAGCGTTTACCCACAATGCTCTCTCCAGTTTATCACATGGCATCAAAATGGAAGCGATGGGCCTCCTGTCTCTTCTCCCGGTCATCTGCTTTCTGTAAGAAAGAAACATTCAAAGGTTGCTACATTCGGTAACTTCACGGTCTTGATAGCAGGCTGGAGAAGCTGGGTCTCGCATGGTAACCTCGCCAGCGAGTTAAATGCAAACACAATACAATAGCGTTTGATACATTGGGAGAGGAAAGGAAAGACACAGTATGAGAGAGACAGACAGAGAACTCATTACACACACAATGGCACACTTTACCACAGCGAAATACCTCAGTGTGTGATCACAGATAGAGCCAACACCAGACACTTGCTGCCCGAGACTGATAATAACACACACTGTCAAACCTGGAGAGCAAGCATGCGTGTGTGTACACTCCGTGATTATCCTGTCTCGATGATGGCAAAAAACAATGCCTATTTTCAGCTTGTATGAGTGACTCATGCACAGGGTCCCTCTGTGTGGCACTTGTGAATTGGCTCTCCAGTTCTATAAGGGTCACTTGGGTGTATTTTTAGCTTCAGGTGTATCGTTTTCCCCCCCTAAGTTACTGTGGAAAGAACCTCGGTTATAAGCAAAATGGCAAAAAAAAGAGAGTAATGTGCCAGTCTGCCAGACAGATATAAGAAGGTAATACTTTCTTTTTCAAAAGGACTTTCTATCTCACAGACCATGCAAAGAGAGCCCGAGGCTTTGACTGTGCGCTGTCAGGCCTTGCGCTATCTTCTCAGGAGCGTCTAGATGATATCTATTTGCAAGATATACGGCTATATGTCTGATTTTTCCACATGATAGTGTTAAATTACATCAACATCACTATTTGCCAGCTTTCATTGCCGTAATTGAGGGTTGTAGCGGAAATGAAGATCTGGGGTACATACCTAAGAGCTCATCGTCATTTCAGGTCCATTTAAGTGAGCTGAGTGAGTCATAGGCCAGTCACAGACTCATTGATTACTCTGTCACGAGTGCTCGACTTAATTACATAGTCTGTGATAAAAATAACCTGTATGCTCCTTCAAGCTTAGGATTACTAAATAAGACTTGCAGTTGTAAAATGTCTGACCACTTTAGTCACAGAAGTACTTTAATACTAAATACTTTAGTCCAGAAGAAATACTAAACTATATAAAATAGCAATGGTCGGTTTCAGATCGGCTGCCAGCAATTTATTTTGTTTTTATATAACACAGGCACAGTAAGAATGGAAAGTTAATGATTTCCACATTCTTTTTTATTAAATGAACTGGTCAATATTACAACATTTATTCGATTAAATTCCTGTGCCTCCTATGCTGTAAGCTTGACACATATTGCTAATGTTGTTTTGAATAAGAATATTAAAGCTGGCATGAAATGGAATTCACCATATTTTATAAATGCATTTTATTGTGAACAAATCATCCATGCATATGCGTCGTCTCTGTTTTTTTTTAACCTTGTAAATTCTTTTTATCATAACTGTATCTTCCAGCAAACTTCTCTCTGGTGACGCATACCAGACTCCAATCATTTTGTCCGCACAAACCCACATAAAACGGATAAAACAAAGTCCTTCCTCTACATTTATTTTTCAATCATCAGCTTCACTCAGATTTACATCATAATATGAAAAAATAGATATTTTGCTGCTTGTTTCATTAAAATCTTGGGTGATACCAAGAATTGATGCTAATTTCATTTTATGGCCAATAATTTAAATGTATGGCTAAAATGCACGCTATTTATAGTAATTTGTCCAAATAATTAAACTATCTGAAAATAAAACAAAATCACAAACTTTAGGCATCACAAAATTATAGTGTACAATATATATTTTTTTAATAATACATATATATTTATTTATGCATTTATATATATATATATATATATATATATATATATATATATATATATATATATATATATATAATATATAAATATACATATATATTATTATATATATAAATATATATTAAAAATTCTCATAAAAAATACTAATTTAGAGATTTGCTAAAGAGCAAATTACTTAACAGTATTATTAAAGCATTAGTGGTATAAAGAATTGTTCAAGCAAGCAGCTGTCACGAATACGGTCCCTGTGGTCCCCTCCGATTGCCACCAGAGGGCTCCCTCGCCCGAATATTAGTTCCCCAGGACTCCATTTCCCATAATTCCATTGTCGTGCTCTGATCACCCTTACACCTGAAGACACTCTTGTGGACTATAAATTCTAACATTCCCACCTCCTCTGTGCGAAGTCTTGTTCAGCCCTGGCTAACATTCTGAGCGTTTCTCCCGTGTTTATTCTGATCTGTGTATTACCTTGGACTGTTTATCGTGTTACGACCCATCGCTGCCCGTCCTGATCTCTGCCTGCCTCATCGATCACGTCTCTGCCCTGTCTCCACTGTTGTTCTGCTGGTGTTTGACTTCTGCCTGTTTGACTACGATTATTCTTAATAAAGCTGCAAATGGATCCCACTGCTTCTGACCCTGTGTTACAGAAGACTTCGCCTTACCAAGATCCAGCGGCTATCAATCAGCTATCCTCCGAGGTCTCGACTCAAGCGGGTGTCTTGGCAACCCACCAGCAACAGCTCGAACGGCTCTCATCCATCACGGAAGAACTGTTACAGGCTTTACACCGTCTGCGGCCAGCCAGCCCGGAAGCAAGCCTGCCAGTTTCTCCACTATCAGACCGTGTTACGCCAGGAGTGTCCACCGCGAGCCCACGACTCGCATTCCCAGAGAAATATGACGGCTCGCCCTCAAAATGTAAGGGATTTCTTCTCCAATGCTCCCTGTTCGTGTCTCAACAGCCTGCATTTTATGCCACGGAGGAGATTCGCACCGCGTTCGTTTGTTCCCTATTGACTGGAAAAGCTCTGGACTGGGCAACTGCAGTATGGAGGGATGGACAACCAACTTTTCCCACATTCCGTGATTTCTTGAGGAGATTCCGGGAGGTATTCGAGCATGCCGAGGGCGGAGAAGAGGCTGGAGAACAACTATTGGCACTCCGCCAAGGTAAACAAACCGCTGCTGATTACGCTCTCTCTTTCCGCACTCTCGCAGCCCAAACCGTGTGGGTGGATGACACGCTCAAATTACTATTTCGAAAGGGATTGAACATTGAATTACAATCTGAGCTAGCTTGCCGCGATGACGGAAGAGATTTGGAGCAATTCATTGAACTTGCCATTCGTGTCGACAATTTGATTCGCTCAAGACGGCCAAGCCAAAACATCCATGTTCCATTCCCCGCAGCCCCGATATCCTCAGAATCTAAGCTCATGCAGATTGGATGCACTCATCTATCCCCAGAGGAGAGAGAGCGACGAATCCGACAAGGACTGTGTCTGTATTGTGGGCAACCTGGTCATAGGAGAGTAACCTGTCCAACACGACCCACGTCTAAAGATTTCCCCGTGGCGAGTGGCTCTAGTCGTTCCTCCAGTACGGTGATCCCAGTAAAACTATTCGTCAGTATGGATTGTGTTGAGTCTGAAGCCATGATAGACTCCGGAGCAGCAGACAACTTCATTGATTCAGATTTTGTGAGGATTCACAAGATTCCCCTAATCCCATGTCCATCTGTGTTGGCAGTGGCAGCACTCGACGGGCGCCCCCTAGGGACCGGCCAGATTCGCTTCAGTACAGTGAAAATACTTCTACAAATTGGAGCACTCCACACAGAAACCATTCGCTTTTTCGTCATCAAAACACCACAGCACCCCATTATCCTCGGATTGCCCTGGCTTCGGTTGCATAACCCTCACCTGTCCTGGGAGGAGAATCAAATTGTGCAGTGGTCGGATTCGTGCAAGAGAAACTGTCTCACAGCGTCCCCAGTCAAGAGAACTGCTCTAACCTCATCACAACTATCAATTAATGTTAAGACTACGGTCCCACCTGAATACCACGACCTCTGTGAGGCCTTCAGTAAATCAAAGGCTGCTCAGTTACCCCCTCACCGTTCTAGTGACTGCGCTATCGACTTAATTCCAGGAACAACGCCTCCTAAGGGCAGAATCTTCCCCTTATCGCAGCCTGAATCTGAAGCCATGGAAAATTATATAGAGGAGGAACTAGCCAAGGGATTTATCCAACCATCCACTTCTCCGGCTTCCGCGGGTTTCTTCTTTGTAAAGAAGAAGGATGGCAGTCTACGTCCCTGCATAGACTACCGGGGTCTGAACGAGATCACGGTGAAATTCCGGTACCCCTTGCCTCTAGTACCATCAGCCCTGGAACAGTTACGTTCAGCAAGATATTTCACCAAGTTGGATCTCAGAAGTGCTTACAACCTGATTCGTATTCGGAGGGGGGACGAGTGGAAGACGGCTTTCTCCACCACTAACGGGCACTACGAATACAGAGTAATGCCGTTTGGTTTGGCTAATAGTCCGTCTGTCTTTCAAGCCTTCGTCAACGACATCTTCCGTGATCTGCTTAATAACGGAGTCATCGTATACATAGACGATATTCTCGTTTACTCCACAACCCTGGAGGAACATATCACCCACGTTCGGGCTGTCCTGAAGAGACTTATTGACCACCAGCTCTACGCTAAGGCAGAGAAGTGTGAGTTTCACCAAACATCCATCTCATTCTTGGGCTATATCATCAGTGCAGACGGGGTCGCCATGGACGACACCAAGGTGCAGGCAGTACTTCGTTGGCCACAACCATCATCCATCAAGGAATTACAACGATTCTTGGGTTTTGCCAACTTCTATAGACGTTTTATCAGAAATTTTAGTACTATTGCATCACCGCTGACTTCCATGCTCAAGAAGGGAGGGGGGCGATTATCCTGGTCTGTGACCGCCGAACATGCCTTCCACGACCTAAAGGAACGTTTCTCCACAGCTCCCATCTTACATCACCCTGATCCTGAGAGGGAGTTCATCGTAGAAGTGGACGCCTCCAACACCGGCATCGGAGCGGTGTTATCCCAGAGACATGGTACCCCACCTAAACTCTTCCCGTGCGCATATTATTCCAGGAAGCTCACTGCCAGTGAACAGAATTATGATGTTGGGGACCGAGAACTACTGGCCATGAAAGCGGCCTTTGAACAGTGGCGCCACTGGCTAGAGGGAAGTCGACACCCATTTCTGGTTCTCACTGACCATCGGAATCTGGAATACCTGCGATCAGCCAAAAGGCTCAATCCTCGACAGGCAAGATGGGCGCTCTTCTTTACAAGATTTCAGTTCACCGTTTCCTATCGACCCGGTTCCAGGAATGTCAAAGCTGATGCCCTCTCTCGCCAACATGAATCCCCTCAATCACCGCTCGCTAACGAACCCATTCTCCCGTCGACACTCATTCTAGCTCCCATACAATGGGACATAAACACAGAGATCTCTAACGCTCAGAATTCCGAACCCTCACCACCCGAATGTCCTCCTGACCGCACGTATGTACCGACAGCCTTGCGCAAGAGAATAATTCAGCTGGTTCATGAAGTTCCAAGCTCAGGCCACCCGGGAATCGCTGCAACTAACCAACTTGTCAGCAACAGATATTGGTGGCCTTCAATGCTCACCGACATCATCACCACCATACACACCTGTGCCGTCTGTCAAACAACAAAAGCCTCACGTCAAGTTCCTGCCGGTCTACTTCAGCCACTTCCCATACCTCAACGCCCATGGTCACACATCGCCATAGACTTCGTCACAGATCTTCCCAACTCCCAAGGCAATACCACGATACTCACCGTAATTGACCGGTTTTCAAAGGCCTGTCGCTTTATCCCACTACCCAAGTTACCCACAGCCTTGGAGACAGCTGAATGTTTATGTAATTGGGTCTTCCGGTTTTACGGCCTTCCAGAAGATATAGTTTCGGACCGTGGTCCACAGTTCACCTCGCGCTTATGGAGAGCCTTCTTCCAACAACTCAATGTCAACGTCAGCCTAACGTCCGGTTACCACCCCCAAGCCAATGGGCAGGTAGAACGCCTCAATCAAGAACTCACTCGCTACCTCAGATCTTATTGCCGTAACAACCAAACAGATTGGAGTCGTTTCCTGTTCTGGGCTGAATACGCCCAGAACTCCCTTCGTAAGCCCTCTACCACACTAACTCCGTTCCAATGTGTGTTGGGATACCAGCCCCCTCTATTCCCCTGGTCTGGTGAACCATCCGATCTTCCTTCCGTCACTGACTGGCTCCAGAGAAGTGAGAATGTGTGGGAGGAGGCCCATGTACACCTTCAAAGAGCCGTTCGACGTCAGAAGGTACATGCAGATCGCGCGCGCCGCCCTCATCCAGACTACCAACCAGGTCAATGGGTTTGGTTATCAACCCGAGATCTCCGACTTCGTCTTCCCTGCAAGAAACTCAGCCCTAGGTACGTGGGTCCTTTCAGGATTATCAGGCAGATAACCCCTGTATCATATCGTCTGTCCCTACCATCCAGTTATCGTATCTCACCCACTTTCCATGTGTCTTTGCTTAAGCCCGCAGGTGGTCCGAGAGGAGGGGAGAACCAGGACGAGACCGGTGACCATAGACCCCCTCCCCTGATCCTCGAAGGCGAGGAGGCTTACCGAGTACACAAACTCTTAGACTCCAGACGTCGGGGTAGATTACTACAGTATTTGGTGGACTGGGAGGGGTATGATCCTGAAGAACGATCATGGGTCAATGCGGAGGACATCCTAGACCCAAACCTCATCAATGACTTTCACCAGACTCACCCTGAGAGACCAGCCCCTCGTCCACGCGGTAGGCCCCGGCGTCGACCACATCCTCGCTTCGGGAGCCGCTCGCAGGGAGGGGGCTCTGTCACGAATACGGTCCCTGTGGTCCCCTCCGATCGCCACCAGAGGGCTCCCTCGCCCGAATATTAGTTCCCCAGGACTCCATTTCCCATAATTCCATTGTCGTGCTCTGATCACCCTTACACCTGAAGACACTCTTGTGGACTATAAATTCTAACATTCCCACCTCCTCTGTGCGAAGTCTTGTTCAGCCCTGGCTAACATTCTGAGCGTTTCTCCCGTGTTTATTCTGATCTGTGTATTACCTTGGACTGTTTATCGTGTTACGACCCATCGCTGCCCGTCCTGATCTCTGCCTGCCTCATCGATCACGTCTCTGCCCTGTCTCCACTGTTGTTCTGCTGGTGTTTGACTTCTGCCTGTTTGACTACGATTATTCTTAATAAAGCTGCAAATGGATCCCACTGCTTCTGACCCTGTGTTACAGCAGCAAAGCTAACCTAAATATATAAAAATAAGCATATCGACCAATACATGTGTCCAATATTAACATTTTATGGCCAAATTATAAAGGGAACACAGTACATATCTTGGTCTTTTTGAGAGATTAAAAAGGTGGTGTAGTGCCTTTTTATTACCATAACCCTTTGAAAATAATCGAAAGATAAACCAAAAAGATTACGTGACTGAAAACCGTTTTTACTTGCAATCGTGTCTTAAGTCTCTTTAGGCATTTCTTTAAGTGAGGATGTCTACATCTAGGAAGACAAGGTGTGTTCCTGCCCTATGCAGACATGCAAATGATACGCCTCAGTACTTCATCTATCGTCCTCTTTTCTGCGACATTGAGCAGGTTGAAGAGAGAAGCCAGAGGCAAAAAGGAAATACTGCATCTTATCTTCCTCTGATATCGCGCCCCTCCCACTGGGATGTAAATGGAACGGTCCGCAGAAATGGAGCGATCTGCTGAGTTCTCTCCAAATGCTATTTTCACAAGCACTACAGGTTGCCCTCTCTTATCTGCTAAAGCCACTTCAATTACAAGCTGTCATAGGGGGCAATGAAGATGGAGGGCAGGGACAAAAGAGATAGAGAGAGGGGGGGACGCTTTGTACATTGGATGTTTTAAGCTACGTCCGATGAGAACATACATTTTCATGAGGGGTCACTTGAGTATGGAAGTCAACCTGTGCAAGAGGAGTGACATTTCCAACATTTCACAATGGTATATGCTCATACTTAACCATTTACACAAATTCAGCCTTCAAACCATATCTATGACTAGAAGCAGAGAATGTTTGAGGAGTTGTGCTATATTTGTAATGCGAGAAACTGCAATAAATGGCGAGAGCCGCAGAAATACAGAGCAATAACGTGTTACAGTCTGGTAATGTAGCAACATGTGATAATAGACCACCTGCAGCCTACACAGCTCCCAGTATCAGTTGTGCCGAGAAAAACAGGGCTGTGCGGATTCTCTGTAACAGGCAAGCGCATGAGAAAGGGCCGTTTCCTGACCTTTTAATAGCTGAATAAGTGAGCAGTGCTAATCGTCACCTGAACATATGTATCAGGAAAGCTCATGCTCCATCAAGCAGTCATCAAGACAAGACAAAGAGCCAAAATATTCCCTCTCTAAACCTTCCTTTAGCCTCTCTCTTCCCTTTTGTCAAATATATAATTGCAGGGCTGAGGAAGAGAGATATGGAGCCAGCATGTTATTTTAATGCAGTGTCAACTCCAATGAAGGTTGTGTATTGGGAAGCGCTTCCCTGAGCAGAGAGCAATTATGGTTTTCAGTGCGCATAATCAGGCACCCACAGCAGATGGCTTTGAGAGGACGCCAAAACCAGAACAGCTCTTCACTCCATGCGCACATGCATACTCAGAGCACCACCAGAACCACCATAATGCCTTTGAACACATGAACACACACAAGCACTCTTAAAAGAATGGAAAGACAAAAATATGTCCCAATAAACACCACAAACACTGCATACACCTGGGTGTTTAATGGCAGGTGAGAAGGGTGCAGTCCAAAAGTCAAAATAATGAAAGAGGAGCAAAAAGTTGCTAATTAAAATATATTTGTTCATGAGCCTTAACAGCATTTTTATCTTTTATTTACTTACTATTTCTGTCTACAATGCATGCTGTGCCAATGTGAAGAGGTATCACATTATATATTTTATCTGTAAGCTTGTGTGCTCCAAAACAAAGACAAAACTTGCTTTTAGAATATATAAGCATTCAAAATGTACAGTTTCTCACTTCTGCCACAATGGATCAGTGGTTGTGACGATATCTCATCAGACTTCTGTCAAATCAAATGTTCTGTAGAATCTACAGCGTCCTGGTCCCAAATAGATTCTGAGGCTCCAGCTAAATTTGGCCACTTGTTCACACATTTACTATTTCCTACATGGTGAATGGTTTCATGTTAGTATCATGCAAAGCACCACATCGCGCACACAGTCTGCTCCAGTTTAGAGACATGATGGCACAGAGTGGATTATATGCGTCAAACAGTGCAAACCAGAAAACAAATCTGACCCATCTGAATTCTGCATAGAACGCTATATTTTAAAGCGATATGGAGGATATTAGAAGAAAATGAATAATACTGCACGTCTCAAGTTAATTACCTCCCAAATTTCTGGAATTCTAAAGTGTAACAATTAATCTAATTGTAATTTTAGGGTATGTTCACGCTTGTAGTTCAGTCTGGACCTCAAAAACCAAAATAAAACCCTGATTTGTCCTAGAAACGCATATAATCCGCGGGAAAATACAGGGGGGTATATAAGGATGTGGGCTATTTCACTTTCTTTTTTTTTTACACATAATAATATTTCATTATATTTGTTACCTCCCTAAGGATGTAAGGTTTTTTTTGTGGTATTTTCTTTCTGTTTTTCTTTGTTGCGAGGTTTGTTGTCACTCTGACAGCTGGCGCTAATAGGCTGTCTGACCTGTCAATCATGCAAGAAGATGTGATTAGCTGTGCTGTCATGAGGGCTCATCCGATGAGGTTCTCATCTCATCCGATGATCAACACCTGTAGAAAACGCTTCTTAAAGGGACGAGCGCAGTGGGAGAGACTGCTTTTGCTTTTTGTTCTGATTCTGACTTGTGTTTGTTTTCTTATTGTTTGAATTTTGCACACAAGCACTGTGTACAGAGCCTGAACAGTTATGGATAATTGACGTCATGCGAGCAACACTCGAAATGCAACTGCAATGCAATCGAACTAACACAAAAAATTTCTTCAATCTACGGATGCGGGTTATATAAGGGTGTGGGTCATACCAACGATTTTTTACACAAAACCCACAGGCTATATGAGGGTGCGGATTATCTGCATCTGCGGGTTATATGCGGGAAAATACGGTAGTCACACATTGGCATTTTAATGCCACACCTAAAGATACCAAAACTAGAGGTTTTTGTTACGTACATTTTGCGACAAAACTTACCAAACATCCAAAACAATGCTATACCATGATGTTATTTTGACCAGCTGAGAACTTGTGAAGAGGTTATAAAATGTGTAAAGGAGTCAAAACAGCAGCAGGAATTCTTCCGTCACACACACACACAAACGATCTGCTGGGAGGAGACGGTTCTGCCTGTGATGTGCAACAATGATGGGTAACATTGCAACAATGACTAGAACAAACAGCTATTCTTGAGCATTCTGTCCTTTTTAGGTTTGATTACATGTTTTTTTTTTTATCAATGTTGCTTCCTAATTCATTTGAACTGCACCAGAACTTGTTTGGTGTGCACCAGGGTTTGGATGTCAGTTAATTCAAATGAACTGCATTAACAGAGCAATCGCACCAGGGTTATATTTAATCATGCTAAATTTGAACACACCCTTAATTAAGTTACTTTCCACATATAGACACTAAAACTCTTTTGAGACTTTTCTGCAGGTCAGAGAGACCAAATGGCTATTCAACTAAATTAGCTAAACACCAGCTTGGAAAAACTAGTCGGTTAGCTGTTTTGGCTCATCCTGAGTATTTAAAAGTAATGAATTCACACAATCAGAGGTACAAATAGCATACAAGAAAGCAAACAATCACCTTCCCACACTCAAAGATAAAAACTCAGGCTTTCAAATGCACAAACTCACATATAACACCCTGGAGAACATGTTGTGTGGGATAATGAGGAACAGATTTGATATGCTGAAAGGACAGAACAAAGCAATTAACAGCATAGCAGTGTGTGTGGAGCACCCTCGGAGAGAGCCTGAGGGCAGGGCCACACACAGACACACCCATCTGCTCAGATCTTCACACACATGTGCAGACCAAAGCCTAAAGGATGAGCTTGTGTGAGGTCAAAATCATTTTTCGCAGATGGAAACACAGATGCTGGAGTGTTTCAAACCGATCCATAGAAGAAACAGGGAAGACAGGAGCGAGTACACAGGAGGGATGTACAATCAGATGAGTGAAAGGCTGAAATTAAAAGGCTGAGATGTTCTCACCTTCTCCTGCCAGTGCAATATCCCGATGATGACGAGAATAAAGACGCACACTCCAATCAGTGCTATCGCTGTCAATAGGACTATATTACTCGGAGTTAGGTAGAGCTTCGCACTCCAGCTGCAAAGATACAGACAAGAAAGAAAAAGAGAAAGAGAGAGACAACTGAAAACTTTTCAGAGCACCATCTTTAAGCTCAGTGAAAACTTTAAACATCTGAAACTAAATGTGAGAATGCACATAAAGACATTATACAGAGTGAATCCTGTGTAACGGTGACAAAGAAAACTCTTATTAGCATTGTGTACCTTCATTCGCAAGCTTTAATATGATGATTCAAAGAACCTGAGATAGCTAAATATAATCAGTCCTGATGCACTCTGACAAGCTGAAACGTCAGGACATCAAGATGAGGCGCTTTAAATAACAGACGGAGAGTGAGCGAGAGAGACGGAGCGTTCTCCGTTTACTAGAGAGAATAGAACAAGAGATACTCTGTTTATCTTTACGAATTGTTTGAAAGCAAAACGGCAGCTGAAAGAACCCATGCTGGGTCCTTGGGGAATAGCAGGAAATCAAGTGATCTGCTCAAATATTTATGATAAAGATTGGTGGACAGCTTCATTAAGATACATTTCTGCTGTGCTGGTAAACACATTAAATATTAATGCCCAAGGAAACACCTTCTCACAGTCCTGATTAAGACAAGTGACTGATGTTGTGATAGTGTAAATTGCTTTAAATGACATTAACAAGTTTATTACTGTTGGCTGTGAGTTTGGATCTCAGTAGATGCTCATAATATTAAATAAAGGAACTATTTGCAAAGTGTACATGGATTGTTTGTAGGGGGGCAGGAACAATTCAACAGCATGAGAGTGTGTGCATGCACATCAACTAGCTGTATTGCAAAAGAGAAAGGACTACAAAAATGTTGACCAAAAAAAGCATTTTCATAAAAAATTACTTGGCTGTATATAACAATTACTTACATTTATAGAGCAAAAACATAACAATGAGTCTATTGATAAGAAATAAGTGGTGTTGACGTTAACGTGTGCACTAAATTCAAAATCCTTTTTTCTGTAATGTTTTTTCCATGGGTGCTTTGGTATGCATACATTTATGAATAATATGGACTCCTTATAAGTTGTTTATTTGGTGTCCTTTTGGAAAGACACTTAAACTTATCTTGAGTTTGCAGAAAATACAGTTTTGTGTGAATCACTCTTCATGGTTTACGTCGCTGGATATAGCAAATTATGACAACATGTTGCCAAAATGTTAAACAAGATAAAGGGCGTATGCTTAATTTCACGATAAGAGTACGATTGCTTTTAAATTTGTTTATAGTATTGCTTATCTAAATGTTGCGTATATATCGTTTCCATAAATAAAAAGTTAATCTGCTACTTGAGTATATGTGTGTGTACCTGCGAGGGTCATTCTGAGGGTATGGTATAACAATGAGCTGGGAGTTAGGAATGATAGCGGTCCACTCCTGTTTCCTCACATCCTGCAAAAGAAAGAGAGTGATAGATGGAAGAGAGAGAATGAGTGCAAAGAATATTAGTACCATTACCGTTATGCAAATTATAGCACATTCAATTTCTGCAGCTGTCCTTTGGCAAACAGTTCCTCTGTGGAAGACAGGGGATTTTCAGGAGATTGTATTATTGTATAATTGGACATTATTGAAGTGGGAGGTCTTAAAGGAGGAAAGGGTATGTTTAACATGTCTATCTTTAGCCATCATTAAATACATAATGGCTGATGCACTATTCCAACATCTCTCTTCACCAAATTTGGCACACATTTATGCTGTTTAACTAAACTTTTGCGAGCTAGAGGGAGAGCCACGCTTCAGGTGCGATATACTCAGTGTGAAGTGAAGCTTCAGTGCTATTACTGAAGTGAGCAGGAGCGATGAGTCCAATCAGAGATTTCACCATCACTTTAAAGTGCAGATGAGTAGGTGGAGGAACCATTTGCAGGCAGGTGATCAAAGCTACACAAAACAAGTTTTAAAAATATCTGTAAAGTTCACCTCGGTTACCTCAAACTGGCTACAACCCAATGAAATGCTTCAGTCGCTAACCCTGTGTGATTCCATGTGTGATGTTCACTTCAAAAACTCCACACAGGCCAGTCACACTGTTAATTTTTTTAAATATTTTCTCCACTCTCAGAGAGATAAAATTATTTAGCATTGACAGAACTAGAAATCCAACATGGCAGCATTGAGAGAGCCAACGTCTTTTCCATTTGCGTTGATCTTGTGAGTCTTTCAGTAGGAAAAAAATGGCATAATTTTTTGTGCAATATGCAGTTAATAAGCCTCCAAACATAGAACAGCATGAACAGTCATCTATTCCCCCAGCTATTTGCAAAAAAAAGTTCATTAGAGGAAGGGAAGTCTCTGGAAGCTTTAATGTATTATGAAGACAGTACCTCTATCAATTACAAAGGTAATTTTCCCTCTTCAAGTTGTTTCTCGACAGCAATTAGTAGTAAACGTTAAATCCGTCTTTTTGAGAGAATCCTCCAGGGGTACAGATTTTAATTTTCGACAACACATTTATTATAACTCTACATTACGGTATGTGCGTACATGCGTGCAGCTGAGGAAGAGTGTGTGGTCTGAAAAAGCTATTTTTAGTATGTGTCTTTAGTCAGTATGGATGAGGCTTGAAAATGAAAGGGATGGGGTGGTATTCGGACTCGCTGTGGGGAGTCGAGCCTCTGCCTGCTGAGGAGGTCAACTCTGGGCACCGGGAGAAAGACAAAGATTTGTTACATTCAAAGACCCTCTACTGCTGCTCTGAGCCTTAGAGAAGGAGAGCGGCTCAAGCCCACGCGTTTAAGAGTTAAGCTAAACGACAGGCCCTGGTCTTTCAATTACGCAACAGAGACACCTTGCTGATACTTTTTTATAATACAAAACAATGATATTGCAAAATTTTTGATATGAGATGAAAAATGCACTTTAAGATTTAAGAGTGCAACCTTCTAATCTATTCAAAAATAAACATTTGACTGCTTGTGCTTGTCAGCTCAACGCAAGCTTGTCAGCTGTCAGAAAAAATAACTACAGTAATACCTCGAGATACGAGCATAATCCGATCCAGGGCAGAGCTCGTAACTCGAATTGCTCGTATCTATAATAATGTTTTCCCATAAGAAATAACAGAAAACAAATTAATTTGTTCCAGATCCGTAACAATGGAAAAAAGCAAGTTTTTTTAATTGGTATAGACACACACACACACAATTATAGTACATGTATACAGTATAAGGATTTGTGTGATATCAAATCAAATGTGGTTTTAATTACAAGTTTTTACAGACAGTAGCGGCAGGTGCGGAGGACGGAGGAAGGTGGTTGGTACGCAGACACTTGATTCCGTATCGTAACTTACACGAACACTACGTAACTTGCGTAAACTTAAATTAACATAACTGAACTTAGCTTACGTATTTTTAAAAAACTTTTCTATTTTCGATTATTGTTTTGCTTTTTTCGATTTGTTTTCTTCCTTTTTTCACCTGACTACCCTCACCTTCATTTGGCGCAGACCTTTTAACGGAATACCTATCGAGGGAGATTTGTTTCTGTCTCCATTTAAAAATTAGTAAGGCACGTGTCGTCAAAAAGCCTCCTCATCGCTACTGCTGAGCTCTTGCAACACCTGCGTATGTTCATCGTCTGCAGCTCGATCAACTGCTCAATCCATAGTTCCTCCTGGTGCTCCTGCTTGCTAGATCACTCACGCGGGCACCGCGCTCATTTTAACCACAATTTCACTTGTAGTTATAGAATTTCAATTCTCTGTATGTATGTACTGTATATATAGCAGAATTGACAATAACGCTAACTTTGACTCTGCTTCATTTCCATGGTCATCATGCGTTTCTTCTCACTACCATCCTTACCACTCACTTTCTTAGAACTCATCGCTATTATGAAGAATAATGCACAAAATAGAGAGAAAATCAGCTACTCGCGGGTGATGTGTACAGAAATCAGTGAACACGTGAAGTGAACGTGCGTCGACGTCAGTACGCGTGCTCGTATCTCGAATATTTACTCGTATCTAGAAGCAAAAATCTGCCTGAAGGCCTGCTTGTATCTTGGAATCCTCGTATGTAGAGACGCTCGTATCTCAAGGTATTACTGTAATTACTTCAAGCAAATGTTAGTTGCACTATTTCAGGGTGTCCTTGTTACGGTTTAATTAAGTACTGAGTAATATTAACATGCACTTTCTATAGGATTAGGGTTTGTTTTAGGGTTGGTTTCTAGTAATTTTGACTTATTTCCTGTAATTAGTATAGTAAGTACATGTAACAAGGACACAATTTATTACATGCTCAACATTTAATAAAATGAAGCCCCAGTTCAGCTTTGTGCAGCATAGAGCACTGTGTTTTTCCAGGATGTACTTCTGACGTGATAACTTGGGTTGTTGAGAGATTAGAGATGTGAAACGATAGAGAAAACTGAGCCTTCTTTCCCATCTCCACATGAGTTCAGAGCCCAAACCGAAGCTGTCAGCAGGAACTGTAGGTATGCCGTATAGAAACATTCATCTGTGTCAGAAAAACAACCACATATGCAGAGCCTTTGTGAGGAAACTCTCTGGCAAAATCTCATTCTCCTCAGCTTTTGTAGGATCCCAAAAAACACTCTATAGGTCTAATTAAAAAATATCTAGTGAAATAAATATGAACTAAAAGACATTAGTGTGGCAGATGAGTATATCAATCTCAAGAAGAGAATATATTGCACTATTTCCAAACGTGGTAGATGGACATCTTTCAGACACTTCACCATGTTGTTTCTTATTTTTTCAGTGTCTTGCATCATGAGCACATTTTAAAGACACCTTGTCAAGTTAAAAACATGCCTTGACACCTGTATTTGAATTTGGGTCAGAAGGCATGATTAAATATGCAATTTTTTGTGTGTTATTTTTACAAATAATTAATTGTACTAAACAAATGTGTTAAATCGACTGCCCTATTAATAACGCAAAATGGCAAATTGTTGTTCGTGAGACTCTCTCAAGCGCAAGCTTTGTGTTAATGTGAATGTATGCATGTGCATGTAGTCATGTGTGAGTGTGTGTTGGTAAATCAAATCTGCAATTCTAATCACTGTTTGATAAAGACCTCTGTTTAGCTCAGTGACAGCCGAGGAAGCCAACATCTTAAATTTAAATGAGTAGCACTGAGGGAATTCTAGAGGAAGTAGAGGGAGGGAGAGATTTCAAATTGCACTTCTTCAGCTAGAACCAGACAGAGACAGAACAAATAGAAAGCATGGAAAGATGCAAGAGCTGTCTTGCAGTTCTAAATATGGAATATATTATATATATATATATATATATGTGTGTGTGTGTGTGTGTGTAGCAGATACAATGTTTCCCTTTTCATACAGAAGTAGGAAGAAGTGAACCAGGCCATTTGCATACTCTTCCTCTCATGGGGCCTTTCTACCCATGATTCCCCCCTCCTCCATCCATATGGCGTGTGTCTGTAAGTATGTGTGAGAAGGTATGTCTGTACCTTCCCTCCAGGGGGCCGGGGGATGCCCACAAACAGGTGATCCAGGAAGTTGGCGCTGCGCCCCAGACCGAGCACAGTGTAGGGCAGCTGGAGTGCGAGATGAGCCGACTGGCTGAGCTGCCCCGCTGCAGGGAGAGTCAGGGAGTGGGAGGGGGAGAGAGGGAGAGAGAGAGAGAGAGAGAGGAAGAGAGGGAGAGAGAGAGAGAGAGAGAGAGAGAGAATGAGTGGGATTGAGGTTGAAGGAGTGAAAATAGCCAAGTGTGAGGGGGAGGGAAGTGTAAGGTATGAAACAGGACATGAACAGGAGAGGGAGGGGGAGGAGAAGATCAAAGAGGAGAAGACAGAAGAAATGGCTGCTATTAGTGTCATCCATAAATAAGGAATGTTATAATAAGAGATTTCAGTAAATGAATACTCATGAGCTTCAAATCAGCCTCAATAAACTACCACAGAACCCGTGTTACATACTACATCATATTTTACAGGCTACTTATTCTTAAAAGTGACAGTTCAACCAAAAATGACAATTCTGCCATTAGTTACTCGCCTTCATGTCATTTTAAATTTCTTTCTTCTGTTGAACAAAGATTATATTTTGAGAAATGTCTCAGTGTTGTTTGTTTGTCATTACAGCGGTCACCAAACAGTCCAAGTCAATGGTCACCAAAACTGTTTGGTTGCCAACATTCTTAAGAATATTTTCTTTTATGTTCCACAGAAGAAAATCACAGATTTCAAACAACATAAGGGTGAGTAAATGATGACAGAATCTGGAAGATATACTCCCCATTTTGCTATACAGTGTTACCTCGAGATACAAAATTAATCCGTTCCGAGACGGCCTTCGTATAATGAGTTTTTCTTGGATCTTGGAACACATTTTACATGTAAAATGGCTAATCCGTTGAAAGCCCTCCAAAAACACCCCATTAAATTTCATAATAAAGCTAAATTAACCTATAAACAATGAAATAACGTAAAATGTCGAAGCTTACCTTTCGAGTGAGGCTATCTCCGAAAGTGGCGGCAGAGGAGGAGGAGGACAAACGGCAGATACCGTACGTACGTACACTTAACTTTACGAAAACACATACAAAATGTAAAGTTTCGGGTGCGGAGTGGCTGAGCTAAAGCACGCCAGCACGTACGTATAGAAGATGCATGATGGGAGGGATGCTGTCCAATTAGAGAGAAGGATCTCATGGCTTGGCTAGCATCAGGAACCAATGGGAGAGCAGGAGGATGGTGGCGAGTCTACTATAACTAAGATGGCGGCGTGCGGCGCGAGTTTCAAAATTGTTATGGGGCGAATCTCGGACTTTCAGAAACCTGTCGTATCTTGAAAACTTTTCTTATGTAGAGAAGTAAAATGTATCGTCTTTGCTTTTGTAACTTGGATTTTTCGTAAGTTAAGCGTTTCATATCTTGAGGTACTACTGTAATTTCATTATTTACTCATTTTCATTTGTAAGTGAAGTATTCCAAGTATTCCAAGTAAAACAAAAGAATATTAACCCTGTCTACAGTGACCCTGGTTTCTCCCTGAAGAGAAAATAAAACAAACAAACAACAAGAACTGTGAAAGCACTAAGCGAATCTGACACACAATAACATAAGTGCAGACCTTAACATAGACCTGTCCTGAACCTTACTAAATGTGCCTTTTAAGCACACACACTAGAGCCCTGCGTGGGACGGTTTTCTTAATCCTGCTCCCACTGAATGTCTGACCATTACTACCCGGCCCCACAACATGTGTTCCACTCATGCCCACACCTGCAAAATTGTTGTTACAGCTTGTAGAAATTGTGACAAAATTCCATAAACGATAAGGCTATGCTAATAATTCAGAATATGACAAAGAAATTTTGACAGATTTTTTTGTGTGTTATTAAACGTGGGACCTGATGCAGTGTATGTTTTGACTGCCCACTCCCGCCCACTGCAAAGATAAAACTGAACGCTCCTGCGAGATTTATTTTGGGTCCCGTGGGATCCCAATCCCAATGCAGCCCTCTAACACACACCTCCATGTGCTTTCTGTGCTTTTTAATACCCCAAACTGTGAAAAGCAAACAACTACAGTACAGTCAGCAAATCAGCTTCTAAAATCAATTTTTTAATTATGCTTGGACGCTTGGACTTAATATAAACTAACTGATGGAGTACTATATGTGTGTCCGGCTGAATCAAATACACACACAGTCCCCGACTAGAGAAAGGTCAGTCCATTGCTCATGTGTCATGTGTCCAGCTTAATGATGCCATTAAAGAGAAGAACAATTAGATGGTGTATATGCTGATTTCCAATTATTCATCAGAGAGAAGAGAGAGAAAAACAGAAACAAGGTTGTCCCTAATAAGTTCCCTTTGGCACATAATACGCAGTACTGGAATACTAGATGCATTCTGAGGATCAATCAGACAGACTTATGGAAAACGTAGCGCAAGTCTCACTGACCAGGAAGAGATCCTCAGCTCAAATAAAACAAAACAAGTATGGTTATGTGTAGTCTTTCTCTAGAAATGAAGTGGTGTGTGAAAAAAGGGTGATGTAAAGAAAAATGGTAACTTTACAATAAGGTTTCATTTGTCAACATTAGTTAATTTATTAACAAACAAACTAACAATGAGCAATACATTACAGTGTCTATTAATCTTTGTTAATGTTAGTGAATCAAAATACAAACTGGCCTCTGCCCAGGCCCTCCTGCGAGTATATCAGGCCAAGGCCCTCAAAGAGCTGCGTTAGTGTAGCTCTGACCCAAGTTTGAACGGTGCAGAGCGATGGACTTCACACTACGAGTGACGAAAGTCAATGTATGTTCCTTGGGTCAGACAATGTCCACTCTGGTCGACCAGGAATGCCATCTCTGGCTGAACCTGGCTGATATGAGGGAGTCTGATAAATATTGTTTTCTTGACTATTTTGAATATCTGGTCCCCTATCTTCCAGGCCAGCCTCTTCAGTGACGCGGTTGACGCAGAGGCTATAAAGAGGCTATAAAACACTGCTATAAAAGGCTATAAAACATCTGCTCGTTGCCGAGGGCACAGCCATTCCTGGTCCCTGCTAGGCCCGCCAAGAGCCAGGCCAAGCGGCATCCCTGAGACGTTTGAGCCAGAGATGGAGGGAACAGCTCTTCAGGAGATGATAGCAGCACTGCTCCCTCCCCTGGATGAGGGCTTGGAGGAGAATCATTCGTTAAATTTCCTTTTCTGTTTGATGCCCAAATTTGCAATAAAATAGCAATTTCCTCTATCTCTGGGTCCCAAGAGGGCACAGATGGCAGTGTACAACTATCGTATGCATTGCCACTCTCATCCTCCTCTCCAATCGACAAAGGGCAACAAGGTCCGGACTGAGAACACTTCAGTTCACCTCCTGTGCTGAACAAGGATGCTCCTGTCCTATGAGCAGAAACCGCAGTCCTGGCGATAGAGCCTCCAGCCGATATGAAGTCAGGGTCTACAAACCCTACTTCATTGTACCCAAGAAAGGTGGTGGGTTACGGTAGTGGGTTAGTTTTGCAAACAGGGACCTGGTCCTCCAGCACCTCAGCCATCTGGGTCTTCAGATCAACTGGGAAAAGAGCAAACTCTCCTTCATGCAGAGGATCTCTTTTCTCATTACAGAGCTGGACTCGGTCAACCTCACAGGCAGGACGGCGGCCACATTGAAACTTTTTCAGAGGCTCCAGGGGCATATGGCAGCCGCAGTAATGCAGCTCGGATTGCTTCATATGAGGCCGCTTCAACACTGGCTTCATAGAGGAGTCCCAAGATGGAGGTGAAAATGCATTATGCACCAAGTGCAAATCACCCCGTCCTGCCACCAAACCTTTAGCCCGTGGTCTGACCTTGCATTTCTACTGACAGGAGTTCCCCTAGAACAAGTGTCCAAGCATGCTGTTGTTTCCATGGATGCCTCTACCACCAGCTGTCGTGCCACGTACAGTGGGCATTAGCCTCGGGAGTTTGGATTGGACCCCGTCTGCATTGGCATATCAATTGCCTTGAGTTGCTAACAGTATGTCTTGCACCACCGCTGAGAGGCCGGCCACCTGAACGTGCGATTGCACACGCAAAATTAGCACAGCAATGTGCAATGGCTCGTTTAGTTACACTCAAAGATGACTGGGCTCTCAGGCAAGAGCATCAGTTCATCAGTTCAGATCTGACACTGAACTATATTTTATATATAAAACTTTATCTAACTTTACAATGGTAAATCTAGCAATTTCTTGTTAACTAAAGTAAATAATGTTAATATTGCAAAGTTATTTTATTGTAAAGTGTTCAAAAAATATATTTTAAACTGACTTTTTAATAATTTAAACTGACTGAATTGGATTATTTACATTTTACGTTCACATTTATGCATTTGGCAGTTGCTTTTATCCAAATCGAACCCACGACCTTGGCATTGCAACCGCCAAGGTCTACTGTTTGAGCTAAAGGGATAGCTCTGAAGTTATGAAAATATATTACTCTAAAATTATCTGGACAATACAGATTAAGTAATACTATATATTTCCCTACCAATGCTAATTTTTCAGCATCATTACTCCAGTCTTCAGTGTCACATGAGCAGAAATCATTCAGTTTTACTGACTTGTTGCTCAAAAAACATTTCCTATTATTATTAATGTTGAAAAAAGTTACAATGTTTAAAATAATATTGTGGGTTTTATTTTAGGATTCTTTGACAAATAGAAAATTCAAAAGGATAGCATTTATTTAAAAAAAACTTTTGTAACATTATAAATGAATTCACTTTTGATCAAGTTAATACATCCTTGCTGAATAAAAATTGTCCTGACATTTAAAATGGTAAATTGCACTGACATTTTAAAAAAATCCCTTCATCTTACATTGTTGACCCCTTAACCCACCATTAAACCCAACCATACTAACAAACCCATAACCATACCCATATCCCAGGCACATTAATAGCAGCTAATGTGATTTGTAATGCAACATGAACACAAGTAGTACACACTGCACCTAACAATTTTTTTGATGAAAGTACATAGAAGTTAAAGACACCTAATATAAAGTTTGACCTAATGTGGTTTAGTTTTGTGTAGTGTAGACCACACATACGTGCACACACACACATACAGTGTGATCTGTAGCCCACAGAATCCACAAAACAAAGAGTATTGAGATTCAGTGAGCCAAGCACAAGCCGAGGTGCAAGACAAGCTAATAGAACTGTAGCTTGCCTCCTACCCACACACACACCTACTCACACACTCACTCAACCACAGTCCGCACAAGTGCAAAGGCACATATTCTCTCTAACTGCAGCTGTAGGATCATTTGGTAGAGATGTACTCTAATGCATGCATGGCAAAAAGTGCGAGAGAGAAAATAGCTTCAATCTGAAAAACAACAGGCAGGTGGAAAGCTCTCAGGAGAGCAAGTGGGAAAACTGACAAATGGTTTACAAGTGTAAAAATGTGTAAAAAATGTAAAAAATGAATCTACTAGATACATACAATACTTACTTTATAAACGGACGGAAGGAAAACCACATGCTACATCCGAAGCGAACATTTAGTGTCCACACAAAACACTCTCCCCTAAACTCAACAGCTAAGATCATCTCTCCAAGCAAACCTGTTTGTTAAATGATCTCAGGTCTAGCGTCGCTATAGAAACCATTCTTTGCCCTGTCGACTGGGCGCTTGTGGAGCGATAAAAGGAACAAATGGTGGTGATGCTGCCTGGGCCTGAGGGATTAGAGAGGTTAGAGAGGAACAGCCGCTTGCCGAGCCACAGAGCCAAAATGGCGGCTTGATCCAGACACCGATTTGTGTGTAGCGACACGTGTCTGCTCTGAGGGAGATAAGTGGAATCTTCCAGAGGCCCCCAGCAGTATTTCCCATCTTATCATCCTACCGTCACAGAAAACAGCAGAGCGAAAATATGGCCACTCAAAGCCAGAATGACATCAAGTGTGGAGAGCATGAAAGAGAAAGAACCTGGAACGACTGAATGACACAAAATGACAAAATGTTCACAAAGAATGTTTTTGGGAACCAGAACTCACACAGAGTCTAATGTCAGTCACTCTCGCCACAAAGTATGAGTACATGAAGAACAGATTTATATTTTGGCACAATCTTTTTGACTTTGCAGGGAGGATTTCAAAGAAATGTCAACTCATGCAGAGTTGATGTAGAGAAAAAAAAAGAGAATGTATGAATAGCATGAATAAGCCTTTACTAAACTTGGAGGTCAAATATACTCTGTGTGCAAATTATATGTAAATAGTGTTCCTTAACAATGACCTTACATTAGCTCAAAGAGACAAACGATTCATATTCAAACAAACTAATATGAAATTCAGATTCAAATTCAGAGCAAACTGATATTACAATAATAATAAATACCCACTATTAAATTTGTTATATTATTATGTCTGAATACATTAAAACAAAACTAAAACTAAACATTTAAGAGCAAATTTGAATTTAGGCATCAGAACATTATAATGCAGAGTGTGACAAAATATCACAAGTACAGTGTTGCCTTGTTTAATGTGGTTATCTTTATCAATCGCGGTTAATGTGGTGGACCCCCCCCCCCCCCCCCCCCCCCCCCCCGATAGGTGAAAATCCCTGAAGTAGGATCAGCCAATCAGCTCATGGGATACATCCACTCGTGCTCTCATTCGTCGATCTCGCGCCGGTAACCAATCACGTGCTTGTCTGAGTACAAAGCCACTGAGAGAGTTTCTCTCTTTGTCTGGTATCCTGGGAAACCTCTTCTCTCGCATCACGATAAAACTACGCTGCTTTCCGCAATATTTCTGCCGATATGGCGGTATTTTTTTATTTGAATTTTTCGATACATTTTTATGAAAAATCTGCGATGCACTGAGGCCTCGAAACTTGAACCGCGAAGTGGCGAGGGATTACTGTAACAGTTTTAAATGTGTACAAAATATTAGTGTTTTAATAGATTCACTTTAAAAGAGCATTAAATATTTATTTCAATACATATCCAGAAGAGGCAATTCAATCCCAAATCCACCTAAACCAAAAAACAGATCCTTTACCACAAAGTCCTAAAACCTACCAAGAGACCTAAAAAGTAGTGCTTACAACCCAACACATTTCTTTGTAGAGCTGAATGATTGTGTACATATAAAAAGGTAGAAGGGAGAAAGGAGAAAATTGGAAATCACCTCAAATAATTTACAATCCAAGTGATTCATACTTGTAGTGTGAAACCTCAGAAAGTACATATTAGGTGAGAGACATTTGCCATTCAAAAAATGGCAATCACTGAAACAAAGCAGTAAAACTAACATGCAAACTAACCAAACAGATCCTTCGCAATATAAATGTACTGATTGGGCGAGTCATGTTCACGGTAGAATAGGAAACATGCGTATCTGTGTGTGTATCTGTTATGATTACTAATGCGTTGCCAACATATAGCAGTGTTTACTGCACCAATAGAGCTGCTTTGAATCTTCAATCTTGTAAGAACAAGACAGAAAGAGAGGCAGCAAGAGTGGTAATTATAGAAGAAAGAACTGCATTAGGTCAGATGTGTCTCTCTCTTTATATGTGCACTGAACATAATGAAAGGACTTCAAGCTGTCTTAACGGAAAAAGAAGGCGTTCAGATCAATTACAGTGAAAAAAGGCTCCAACAAAGGTCATTATCACAGTCATTCTCTCTATCGCTCTTCATGGGGAGGAAGCAGCTGATACGGCATATGTGATGAGTGTGAATGTGCTCTCTTTGTGATTTTGATGGATTGGAATGATACACGGAGACACAATAAGAGGTAACACCAACAGAGATCTCTACTTTTGCTCCATCGCCATGACAATCCAGATCACAATCATAAAGAATGATATACTCATGGTCGGCACAAGGGTGTATTTAAAGGCTGCGTGATTAAAAACAGTGTTAAGAGTTTTCTGATCACAGGAGACATTGGGAAAAGATGCAGGAAAGAGGGGATAATCCTGTTGACTTGTAAGTGGGTGGGGGGCTATATTTGCTCTGGGAGATTTGGAGAGGGACAAAAGCTGTGATCAATACTAATAGTACTTCTCACTCTAGCTGCAGGCTAAACTACACTTCATGGCATATATGTGAGGGTGTGAATGAGGATGAATACAGAGAGGAAGATGGACTTCAAAGACATTAGACTTATACAGTATATAAACAAAATGTCAGAGAATGTGTGCATACGCACATATATATATTTCAAGCATAAAAAATAAATAAAAAAAATTCAAAAACGAATGTGGAATCTGTGTCAACAGAATTTCACATTATACACACAAAGTTCTAGACATCTTCATGTCTCTGCATATTCACTTAAGTCTTACACGTAATATTAGTACTTGAATGAAAAGTTGAAACGATTTCAGAACGTCTTCTGTATTTAGTATATACAGTGGAGTTCACTTATCTCAACTCATGGTTAACTCGCTAATCCTATTATGTCGACATTTTTGAAGTGGAACCACCAAACTCACTATTTGTCTTAGCATTTTCCTTTTGGTAATGTCGATTATTTTATGTCGCCGAACACTAATATCTCGAGCACAAAAAAGGGACAAATTTGACACTACACATGGTTATCTCATGTTATCTCACTGCGCATGCACAGAGTTTGTGTTGCACGTCGCTCTGCCGCGCAGCACTCTCAGAATTGAAAGCACATATCGTTCTTATGCGCTGAGCAGAGCGTGCGTCAGAACAAAAGCAGGTGTGTGTTTTTACCTAAGCCTCATACTCATTGGTCGGTAACGGATTGAAGAACCCGGTTGTTAAAAGACAAGACGAAGCCAAATTTGTTGAGAAAGCACATTAGACAGGCAGAACGCAAGAAAGTATGCAATCTAGTACAGCGTGGTGACTGGATTGTTGTGAAATATGTTGTGACTGTTTATGCTGTGAGCGAAATTGTGTTTGCAATGTTGGAGAATATAATTAAAGGTTTGTATGGAGAATCGAAGGTGTTTTTATTGTATACTGGTAAATCTCTGCTGTTAGTTGGTGCACATATGCCTTTTGTTGTTAGCAAACATATACAGTGTATGTACATTTTTATAGCATGCCGATCGCTTCATCAAATAAATCGCCATATTGGCTGTTGGTTATCTCAACGCTTTTTTGCAACCCCCGAGGCCGTCGAGATAACCGTATTCCACTGTAATGTCATTTTTGACCAGCAGCAAAATATAAATATAGAACCTAGCTTTTTGATTGGTAATACTTTACAATACATTTGTTAACTACACAGTTAACATGATCTAGCAGTGAAAAAATTATAATTCTAAAGCATTAAGCATTCTCAAGCAATCTTATGTAATTAATACATTAATACAGTATCAGTCCTAATTTTATCCAGTCTTCCACAAATTTTGAAGCTTACAAATTTAAAGCATATAAGTGTCACGAGTATGTTGTAGTAGGAATGACGAAGGCGAGAAAACAAGGGATCAATGTAAAACGGCACACTTGTGCATAAACTAACGAAAACCAAGAAATACTCAGAAATACGGAGAGAGAAAACACACTACAACCACAATGACATGGAAACGTTATTGTCACGATACGATAAACAGGGAGGACTCAAGTGCAAGGAAGAAGAAGGATTTAATAATAACAAAAGAACATAATACACAAAGAAAAGAACCCATGAGGGGGAAAACATAACGTAAACATGATCATAATACTAAACCAGTGGTTCTTAACCTGGGTTCGATCGAACCCCAGGGGTTCGGTGAGTCAGTCTTAGGGGTTCGGTGGAGCAGTGGTCCCCAAACCCCGGTCCGCGGATCGTATCGCGGATCAAATAGTATCGGTCCGCCCATGGAAATACAATTACGTCCATTTTCTTGTTAGGAGCTGAGCATTGCGCAACCCACAAGAGTCGAGCATCATGGAACCCCCCTCGACCCCCCATCAACAGTTTATCACTGTCCAACAACCCCCCCCCCCCACCCCCTCATTTAGCACCTCATTTCCTTAGCTTACATGGAGTTTGATAGACCTAAAAATGTCATTTTATGAAATTATTTTGTAAAAAGTTTGGACAGATTCCTCAACCACCCACGTCCAAAAACTCTGGTTCTGCACGCCTCTATTCAATTTATTCTATTAGATTAAACATTATATTTTCATTCATAATGTGTAGTAAAATATCAGATATCAGTAAAGCACATTGCAAAATGATATTTGAAAGAATTTTCATTGTTTCCATAGACAGTGTATATATTACAAACTATCAAATGTTTTTTGGTAGTATTGATCTGTATTTAAAAGTCAGAAAATAAACATTGTGTGGTTGAAAACACTTGAGCAGTTGTGATAAATGATTAGCACTGAGCAGACTTTGCCTCAGTGCCAGCCAAAGCGTAAACAGATTTGAAATTACCAGATGATAACCTGATGCACTGAACATTCTAATCACAACAGTGTGATCGTATGCTTCAAAGTGTTAATTAATCAAATTTAAAAATAATTTTTGTGTGTGTTTCGGAAGACACAATCAAATTGGCTCAAAAATCTGAGTCAGGTAATCAGCTATTACACACTAAATAAAGGCACAGCTAAAAGCAACATTCATTATATATAACAATAATGTAAAAATAAACAAAAATGTCAATGAAAGCTTAAATCAATCCACAATGCTAATTAAAACAAAAATTTAAATTAGGCTGATAAATTAGGCTTGAAACTCTGGTTTAAATGTCATTTCAAACTTTCAGAGCCCACTGTATCCATGACAGCTTAAAAAAGAAAAAAAAATCTATGGGGAAAATGCTAAAAAGTCAGCAGATTCCATCTGTGCCTGGATATGAGTGTGTAGGACATGTAAGAGTGTGTCTGTGTGTGTCCCTCACTGTGAGGATTCAGAGGAGCTGTTCATTATACACCACATTCATTTGGCTAATTAATGAGAACAGTCTCGAGCGCCATATTGATCTGCATCTTCTCCTGCTTCAGTCTTCTCCTCTCCCACCTCTTGTGTCTGCCTCCATACTTCACCTTGTTCTGCTCTTACTCTCTCTGTTTACTTCTTACTCTCATTCATTAACTTAGTACTGCAAGGGTCAGTCCAATTACACAAGTGAAAGCACGACCCTCTGAAGTACTTTATCATCCTCAGATATGACTTGAGAGGATGTCCCTCCACACGCACATTTACCTACAGGCTATGCAAATGTGCACACACAAACAAATTCCCACTCACACATAACAAAACAATGAGAATAAAAACTGTAGTCATGAATTATACTCAAAGCAAATTTGAACACACATACAATATATTTAGTGTGATATAGTTTTTGGTTTAAAATATTTGCATTTGTGATGGTACACAATGCATTTTAAATTGGTAGAGTAATGAGTTCTTCATAGGGTTGTTTGAGTCATTGTTCAATTCTAATCAACTCGTAATTGGTCTAAAGAATATTTCTTGCTGGAAGAGATGTTAGCTTATTAGTCGTAGGTTGCTCCTAAATTAAGCCAATTGAGAAACCACAGTGTAATTTGTTTGGTTTAGTCGACTGGGTTCTGTTCAGATAATTTAATAGCAAGATAACTCGTGGGGAGATCAAACTGAGTTAAAAGTTATTTTTAATGTACCAGTTAAACTATCTTACAGAGGATGTTGTTTTTAAAGTTATTTTAAATTGTTATCAGTAAAATACATTTGCAGTGTTTCCTTTATGGGATCAGTGGTTACTAACTTTGTCCTCAGTTACTTTGTCCTTAAATAAAGAGAGAGAGAGCGAGCGAGTGAGTGCAGACAGCAGCAGAAATACCGCCGTCCCCATGTCCTGAGCTTGAGTCTAAATGTGCAATAAGTCTTGCTGAGCTGTGTTTCATTACTAGCCAATGAGAGCCTGAGGGAATAAGGGCCCTAATACAACCCGGACTGTTCTCTACTCCCCGTACAACATATACCCCATTACTGTCCTTCAGCTGACCCCAGACACCCTGCCACAATCTCTCCAATTACAGCAGGACATTGATCACAGAAGTGTAGTTAGAAGTTCAGCAGCAGAGCAAGGAGGGACAATGGGCCGCAGTGTCACTAAGCTCTACTTACAGTTTATGTGCTGAAATGGTGATTGCTTTTATTTATCTGTTCCTCTGAGTTTTCTGTTGGAGTGCAATCAATTCCCTGTCGCTCCTTAACTCTTCACATGGTAAACTGTGTGTGGCAGATAGACAGAATGCAATAGATGGAGCCATAAAGAAACACACAGAAAGATAGATAGAACAAGAGAAAGACAGACAGATAGAATGATAGACAAGCAAAGATAGAAAGAACGACAGACATTGGCAACTGGTAAATATGATCAAAGAGGGCTGTAAAAAATCTGTACTGTTTATCCTTTTGATCTTCATTCAAAACAATTCTCAAAAATTATTTAATTGAAGTAGAAGAATAGAAAGTTTATTGAAAATGTGATAAATCACCTTTTAAAATAAATGTTTTTCTCCAAATCATGTAGGCCATAATTGTTGGCACCCCTAGAATATTTATATTGAGTAAAGTATACTGCCATTAAAATTAATATTTTTTAGGACGCCAAGGTGTTTAGAAACATGAAATTGTCTAGCCATGACGACTTCTTTCACATGATTATTAATGTGAGGAAACACAAAGAGCAAATTCCTTTCATCCATCACAATGCGTAAAACCAAAGAATATAGTTCTGATGTCCAAAAAAAGATTGTTGAGCTTCACAAAATAGAAAATGGCTGTAAAAAAATTACTAAAGCATTGAAAATTCCCATTTCCAGGGCAATAACTAAAATTTTGCAATAAACCAAATATGTTATGAATCTGTCAGGTTTGTGGGGTGAAGGGATGAGGCGAGGACCCAACGATGCAGAGAGAGGGCTTTGTTTAATAAAGTAAAACATAACACAAAGGGGGAAAAACTTGACAGAAAACTGCAACATGTAACGATGACGAACCAGCACATCAAACACAGGGAGGTTCAAGGTGGGACAAATCAAACCAACAACAAGGAAACAAGACGGGCGGGGTTACACACTTGACAGAAGAGCACATGGCACAAGAAACAGACGTGACAAGCCATGTGCTCAGACAAAAACACGACATGAACATACGGCCAAGGAGAACACTCAAAAGCTGCATGTTCACATGAAAGCGACTCCAAAACTGAGCACGCTCACATGACAGGACAGAGTGCACAAGCATTAGTGAACACTAGTCTTGTGTGTTCACACAGAAGACAGAATACACGGAGTGTGAGTGTTCGAATCCCGAAGCACAAAACAGGACTAGAATCGAGATCGAACACCACGGCCCGCACACCAGACATGACATGACATTACATGAGCAGGAAAGCGTACGTCTCGAGCAGGCTTGAAACCATGGCTCTGGCTCTGCCACAAAACCAAGAAATGACTAGACCGAATGTGACAGAACCCTGACAGAATCTGCCTGGAAGAGAATGTGTGTCTATATTGTCTTAATGTGTGGTGAGAAGGAAAGTTAGAATGGCCAAAGACTATCACAGATGGAGAATTGTCTGAATTGATTCAGATTCAGTCAGATTTTCCATCAGGACAATGATCCAAAACAAACATCAAAATCGACACAAACGACACATTTGCCACTGAGAAAAAAATGAAACTTCTGCCATGACTAACCCAATACCCTGACCTGAACCCTATAGAAGATGAGTGGGCTGAACTTAAGTATCAACATGGAGCTGGGAATCGGGAGGATCTGGAGAGATTCAGAATGGAGGAATGATTTCTCATCTCTTGTCAGGTGTTAATACATCAGACATTATAGAAGCAGACTCAGAGCTGTTATCTTGGCAAAACGAGGTTGCAAAACGTTCTCTGTGGTTGCAAAAAGTTGCAAAACGAGAAAAAAAAAACATTTACTTAATAATGTGACCCCCCCCCACTTTCAATTTCAATTCAACTTGTGAATTTTTGAATGAAAGATCAAAAGGACAAACAAAGCAGATTTAGTTTTACCAGCTATCTTTGCCAATCAATAAATAGATAGAAAAAACTAAAGACAGAATGCATGATGGATGGATGTACAGACAGTCAAACTCTCTAGACGACTTCATTGGATGGTGATTTGACTACCTTAGCAAATTTCTGAAAGAAAGACAGATATTAGAAACACATTAGGCCCTGACCTCAACATCAGAACAACTGCGGCACACAGCAGGTGATACTGAATTTCACACTCAGACTATTAAGCAGCAAAAGCAACCAAACATCGCTCCTCATTTGTATTCTGCTTCAGCAAGTGTACAGAAAGACAAATCAAGAACATTATTACTGCGACATTTACATTATAGACCAGTATGTCTGAATGCACAATTTAACCTTGAGAGGTTTTTTTTTCAAAATGAAAAAATGACAATAAAAATTTTTGCTAAAAGAATGCTCTGCCTTTCTATAGAGGTGTCTTTTATCCCTTCTAACTCTCTCTTCACAGCAAAGAGGAAAGAACAACGATAAAGAGTACAATGAGAGAGAGAGAGAGAGAGAGAGAGAGAGAGAGAGAGAGAGAGAGAGAGAGAGAGAGATGAGATATTTAAGATAATAGAAACTCTTGTGTTTTTCTGGTTTGTGAAGGATTTCTCAATAGAAGAGGAAGAAGGGTTATAATTTCATTGGACATAACTCAAAGGCAAGTTCAGAAACTCTGGTCCGGCCCTTAAAAGCAGAACATAATTCCATTTCTTTTATAAAAAAATTGATAGTATCTTCTACAAGCATGGAACAACAAAGTTCCCTAAAATCCATTATTGCCAGTTATCTGAGGATAATTTTTGTCCTTTTAGCCATTTAGTCATTTATCTTTGAAATAGCTCTGTCACATCCCGCTCCGTTCTGCTGAGGATCTTCAGCAGTCCGCACGCACACACACACACACACACACACAGCGAGAGAGAGAGAGATATAGACTGACAACAGGACCACACGGAACATGCACACATGTACATTACGCTCAGTGGAAGCAAACACACAGAACTACAACATAAGAGAAACAATCCTTCTGCTCATGTAATGCCTCCACTGAGAGCTCAAGGTCAGTAATGTATTTCAAAAGAGACTTCAGGAAAACAGTCATTGACACCAAAGTGATGCGAGCTCTGTCTACGCCATAAGGAATTTAATCTTATCCGTCCTTATAAAGGTGGAATGAGGTCATTTGTTGTCCCATTTCTGATCTTGAACTTGGTCAATCAGATATCCTTGAGGGTCAAAACAACATGCGAGACACTCATATATAAAATACTAATCAATCAAGAAGCAAGACAACTCAACTATCATTCTGATGTGTGCTTTGCGGCACAATCTTTTTTCTATTGGACCTACAACAACAAAGACTGGTATTTTGTCTATGGAGCATTGTGTGGCAATATTTAGAAAAGAATCAAAGACATAATGCCTTAATGTCTCTTCATAATGCTGTAATTGAACAATGAATATAACTCAATGTAATGTAAACATGTATTCAATGTAAACAAATTTAATCACATAAATACATTTTGTAAAACTACAAGGTAGGTATTTAATAATGAATAATATAAAACAAAATAAAAATAAGTTATTATAAATGACAACTCAAATATTCTCTATAGTAGCTCCTTTCCGTTCACCGTCTTCGAGCAATCCAATCTCACATGGTTGCTTTCAGGCAAGAAAAACATTTACGTAATTCCCCTTTTTTACTATATATATATATATATAAAACATACATTAATAAATATGAAAAAAAAAACAAGCAAAATACTATTCTTTCTAAATACTACTGTTAATACTAATTTACTAGCAAACTATTATTCTCCAAAGTAAAAATATGTGCCAGAACAGATTTTCTTTTAAATCGACATCAGAATAAAGTGTAGCTAAGACAAAGATTTGACTGATTTATTCCAAATAAAGATGAACGACTGCAGTGTGTTGAGGCTGACTTATCATACCTCACTGAAGCAGTATATGCTGGGCAAAGAGATACGTGATACCTTTCCCATCTAGTGTTAATCTTTTCTGAGCAGTGTACTCACCAGACGCGTTCTTTAGATAACCGTTCGAATCCACTGATGTGTACATGACATACGGGCCAGGCTGGTTCACACCGAAGGGCTGTGGGATGGATAGAAGTGATTAACCATAAATACCAAATGCATACAAACAATTTGCAATTAACGTAATTATAATCATAAAACTACTTTTTAAGAAGCACTTATTTGAACAGGAAAAATCGAGTCATTTCAATAAGAAACCACAAGGGATTTTTGCGTGAAGATGAAAGATTAGTAACGGGTTCAAGTTGGTCACATGGAACCACCAAATTGAACCAGTTACAAAATCTATTTGGAAGAATTTGTCCTCACAAAATTCCTTGAAAATTCTTATTCCTTGAAAATGTGCAGAAAATTATAAATAATAATTTATTACATTTATATAGAGCTTTTCTCAGTACTCAAAGCCCTTTACATGGAGGGGGGTGGGGGTGTTTCCTCAACCACCAACAATGTGCAGGATCCACCTGGATGAAGCCACGGCAGCCACAGAGGACGAGAATGGCCACCACACACCAGATTATTGGTGGAGAGGAGACAGAATGATGAAGCCAATATATATATATATATATATATATATATATATATACGGGGATGATTAGTAGGCCTTGTTCATCAACAGAAGCCAGTGGGAAAACTTGGCCAGGACGTTGGGTTCAAACCCCTACTCTCTTTTTGGCGAACATTTTGGGATTTTGAATGACCATAGGGAAGGGCTTTTTTTACAGTATAGCATCTTAACTCTGTGTGCACACAAGATGCTGAGAACATGCAACAGCTCGAAATTGAAGGAATTCAAACACATAAGATCACATCATTAATATCTTCCTTGGAAAGGCATATTGTAGTTGCCTGGGAAATTGTAAATATGACCTTCTTTCCAACAGAACACTAAAAACCTGCACATTGGAGCTATTCTGATGATATTGATGATAATTAGAACGACCCTGGCAGCTTTTTCGCAAGAGTGTGATTGTGTGTGTGTGTGTGTGTTTTCAGTTGAGTCCACACAGATCACCACAGGTTGCACAGGCCCAGCTCCAGCCTCCAACAAATACTGAGACACATGAGAGATGTCTATCAACAGCCAGCAGTAACGTGTGGCCAGCACTGGCTCAGCGCCGGGGAGATGGGGCAGACCTGCTAGCGTGCCAGCTTCTCAATTATGGATACTTTTCTCTGTGCAGACAATAACCCTGGGAACTGCAAATGAACAGCATGCCAGGAACAAGTGGACATACATTTTTAAACAGATGTATTTGTGAGGCATGATTATGTGTGGGGTGGGGTGAAATGATTCCCTAGTTGTAAATTATGTTCCACTGTAGCTGATGAATCCAGCCAATGGACAATGTTGACAAGAAATGAGACAATCCTGGAGCAGAAGCTCTCAGTCACCTAGTGCCAAACTGACATAAATGAGGGAGAGGATGACCTGGCAGCATCCGATCCAGATAAAAAATGTTCCGTCAAACACAACAGTGAGGGCACAATAAACGACCAGAGAATCTGACTATATCTGCAACATACAAGTTTAAGTTTATTATGAAATTATGGAAATTAATTGTTAATTCTGGCTTCATACTACTGTTGGCAAAAAAGCATTAATTGTAATTTAAAACTAAATCTAGTATAACTTGTAATAAAAGGATCTTCTGAAAACATTACAGACACCAATGGTAGTGCATTTCATAAAGACTGTGTATCTTGCATTTGCAACATTTTCTCATAACAGCAAATTTACTTTTAAATTTCCTCTTCAAAAAAGAAAAAAAGATAATCAAGAAAGGTTGTTTACAGCAGAGCATACAGAGCACCTACTATTATCAAGATTTTCTTCCTGGACAATTGAAAAAGCAAAGCATAAGGAACAGGAAGACAACATTTAACCCAGACATGAATTCCAAACATAAAGTTTGCAAATTCAGAAGCCAGTTACAAAGCAAAAAATAACCTCCATTAAACTCTTCAAATTGGCTGAAGCGTAGTAAACAACTGGAGAGCCTTTGGCTATAACAACCATACCAGGACAGGTGGATAACCCATGATCTCGCTGATGAAACGACCAGAGAGCAAGAAACAAAAGTTGAAACTAAGCAAACCAGAGAACACAGAGAAACAATGTAAACGTGGGAAGATAAAGCATCAGAGGAAACAAAGTGATGCCGAAGACAGCAGAGAGGCGAGAGGCAGCTAAAAGGAGATAAACGAATACGTCACAAGAACTTGATGGGGAATAACAAACACCTCAGTGAGTGACTGCAACTGTGGGCCGAACATTTCAAAAAGACTTTAAACAAAGAACCCCTAAGGCATTTATTTTTTGGAAGAAACATTCAAAAATAGCAAATATTTCATTGTATTTTATCACCATTATTTTTGTATCATTTTGAGTGGGATTAAATAATTGTCATGCACCTGCTTCATGTTTACCAACTAATGCTATACACTCACCTAAAGGATTATTAGGAACATCATACTAATACTGTGTTTGACCCCCTTTCGCCTTCAGAACTGCCTTAATTCTACGTGGCACTGAATCAACAAGGTGCTGAAAGCATTCTTTAGAAATGTTGGGCCATATTGATAGGATAGCATCTTGCAGTTGATGGAGATTTGTGGGATGCACATCCAGGGCACGAAGCTCCCGTTCCACCACATCCCAAAGATGCTCTATTGGGTTGCGATCTGGTGACTGTGGGGGCCATTTTAGTGCAGTGAACTCATTGTCATGTTCAAGAAACCAATCTGAAATGATTCGAGCTTTGTGACATAGTGCATTATCCTGCTGGAAGTAGCCATCAGAGGATGGGTACATGGGTGGTCATAAAGGGATGGACATGGTCAGAAACAATGCTCAGGAAGATGAATAAAACTTAAATGATGCCTAATTGGCACTAAGGGGCTTAAAGTGTGCCAAGAAAACATCCCCCACACAATTACACCACCACCACCACCAGCCTGATGGATCCATGTTCTCATTCTGTTTACGCCAAATTCTGACTCGTCTGAATGTCTCAACAGAAATCGAGACTCATCAGACCAGGCAACATTTTTCCAGTCTTCAACTGTCCAATTTTGGTGAGCTCGGGCAAATTGTATGAGATGAGTGGTACCCGGTGGGGTCTTCTGCTTTTGTAACCCATCCGCCTAAAGGTTGTGCATGTTGTAGCTTTAGAAATGCTTTGCTGCATACCTCGGTTGTAACGAGTGGTTATTTCAGTCAAAGTTGCTCTTTTATCAGCTTGAATCAGTCGGCCTGTTCTCCTCTGATCTCTAGCATCAACAAGGAATTTTCGCCACAGGACTGCCGCTGTATTTCCCTTTTCACACCATTCTTCATAATCCCTAGAAATGGTTGTGCGTGTAAATCCCAGTAACTGAACAGACTGTGAAATACTCTGACCGGGCCGTCTAACACCAACAACCATGCCATGCTCAGAATTGCTTAAATCACCTTTCCCATTCTGACATTCAGTTTAGAGTTCAGGAGATTGTCTTGACCAGGACCACACCCCTAAATGCATTGAAGCAACTGCCATGTGATTTGGTTGATTAGATAATTGCATTAATGAAAAATTCAACAGGTGCTCCTTATTATCCTTTAGGTGAGTATATAATGATGACAGTGAAGGATATTAGTTGTTTTTTTGAGCCACTGGGTTTGGACTGCATTCTCACCCCAAGTAAAAAACACTCCTTGTTTTGGTGCAGATCCAAGTACTACTGCAATTCATACACATTTATACAGAGCTTTTCTCAGTACTCAAAGCGCATTACAATTTTAAAGTTCAGGGTCAATTTTTAAAAGATGATAATACTTTTATTCAGCAAGGACACATTAATAGATCAAAAGTGACAGTAAAGACATTTATAATGTTACCAAAATATTTCTTATTTGAATAAATGCAGTTCAAATAAATACTATTCATTTCATCAAAGAATTGAACATTGATCATCTATCTAGAGCAGTGGTCCCCAACCCCCGGTCCGCGGATGAAGTGCCACCGGGCCGCGGAGCAATTTCGCGGACCGGTCCGTCGATGAAATGGTCCGTGAGCTGCTGCAAGCGGCTGTGGCGCTGTGACTATGGAGACGTTTGAACAGTCTCGCTTGCGCTTGCCCCCCCCCCCCCCGTCAACAATCTCGAGCGGGCAAAATTATCACACGTTTACCGGTCCGCGGCACAAAAAAGGTTGGGGACCACTGATCTAGAGCACCAAATCAGCGAAATGTGACACTGAAGACTGGAGGAATGGTTGGATATACATAAGTCTTCTTTACTGACTTTCAAAAGTGGTGTATATGCCTACAGGAACCCGAACAAAGAGAGAAATGCACCAAGTTATGAATCACAAGAAACAAATGAACAAGGCATGAACAAAGTACATGCTCGATTAGATCAAGTGAATTGGCAGTGAATTGGCAGGTGAATTGAAGTTGGCAGTAGATAAGCAAAAATGGAAGATTTCAGATTGCCTACTTCCCAGGGCCAGACAAAGTTTTAGGGAATTTCACCAGATGCACAGAATTTGCACACTCTCCCTTCTAAAGCGGCGATGAAACAGAAGTAGCGACAGATTTTTTCTTCTGTGTTGTGACATCCATCCGAGTGTAACAGATTATGGAATTTTGATTAAACATTACAAGCTCAATGAATTGCTCAAAATAAGATCTAAAACACATTTAGATGAACAGTGAATTTTATGCTGACTTTAACCTACATTACGTGATTTACGCTGGCTGAAACCAGGCAGGGTGTTTAGCATGCAACACTGCAAAAATAGGACAAATGCAAAAATGCTATGATCCAGAACGTATGAATTCATCTGAACTATACGCTTCTACAACTAATGCCCTAATGTTTCAGCATCTAAATTATTAATTCAGCGTGGGACTGTATAACACGTATGTCAGAGGTCCAGTTGGAGCGAGACAGGAGTGCGGCCCATCTTAAAGAGCTCTTATTTAATCAGAGCCCTCTGCTATCCACTGGCCTCAGGGCAAACTGTCTGCGCTCGGCATATCACTGAGTTAGAGAACACATGTGACGTCATCTTGTGTGTGTTTGTGCGTGTCTAAAGAATAGGATACTGGCTGGGCAGAAAATGTATCATCTCTTCATTATGAAGGTAGATGGTTAATGAACAGTGTGACTTAGTGTGTGTGTGTGTGTTTGTGTTGCTCAACAGAGTAATTAACAGAGTAATGAAATTCTTTTCTGCTAAATGCAAAGTGCTGCTCTAAAACACACCCACCTCAGTAACATCTTTTCCTGTGTAATATACCCTATAGCTGTCTGAAATCGCTCTGTATTAGTTATAAGTATATAAGTATAACTATATAAGTTGTGTTCAATATATGGCGTCAGCCATTCAGCTGTTCTGCAATTGATTTGTTCCCTCTTTTATACCCATAGTGTACTCTGATGTATAGCATAAAACTGAGAAACACGCCAACGCTTATTTCCATTCACTGTTCTACACTATCTGCATTATATGGCATTCGGTATCTACCGGGAACAGTGATCTTTTAGCATTAAATCTACAGATAATGGAGAAAAGTGAAAAAGAGCGTAGAAAAACACAATAGATGGCTGGGGAGGGTGAAGGATGGACTGATAGAAGAGAGATGGTCAGAATAAAGAAAGATGAATTTGTGAATATGAAAAAGATAAAGTGCTTACAGACAAATGGAGCGAGTGTAGAAGAGAGAGAGAGAGAGAAAAACAAGAGTGAGAATATAAAAGCCTATCTTCTCGTCAAAATGAGGACAGCTTTGTGACACACTTGTCCCCGACCTCAACAGCTAGTCAACAACATCAGAGGAGCAAATATAACGTGACAGGACTTATAGACAAATCAAAATCAAGAGATACATACATGCAGTGAGTGGTCAACTTGTATATTGTTAATATTGATTGCCATTTTTTAATTATCACATCAGACAAGGTTTTCCTGTTTGGCAAATTAAGGTTTGAAATGGTAATTTTATTTAGAAAGTGTTGAACACTTGCTTTATTGCTGTAAATTGGTAAAGCATATTTTATTAATTAATTCAAAAAACATTATATAAATAATCGCTTTTGTTATAATGCGGGGGGTGTGTAGTGGACGATGAAAACACAGAAGGCAGGGATCAACGGAAAACCCTTCTTTAATAAACGAAACGAAAACACTTGTGCAAGGAAAAACAAAGGAAAACGGCACACTTGTGCAAGACTCAAGGAAACTCGGAACTCGGAGACACAAACATCAGCGGCAGATGGAAACGTTAACAATTGACAAAGACATGGGGAACATAAGGGTTATTAAATACACAGGTTAATGGGGAACGTGACAGCTGACAGAAACACAAAGTATCACACAGTAGAAAACAGGAAGTGACGAGACACGACATGACTGTGACATTTGTAACCATCAAGTAAAATATTAACTATTATAATTATTCTTTTATCATCATGTCTTTAAATGAATTAGTGTGATGTGATAGGGCTTGGTAAGATTTTTTTTAAAGAAGTCTCTCACGATCATCAAGACTAAATCGATTTGATCAAAAACATAGTAAATGTTAATATTGTGAAATTCTAAAATGTAATTTATTCCTGTGGTTGAAGAGCTGAATTTTCAGCATCATTACTCTAGTCTTCAGTGCCACATGATTCTTCAGAAAATCTGTTCTTAGTTCTGTTGATTATTCTGTGTTCATTTAAGTCCTCAGTTTTCTCAGTTCATGTTTCAGTGTCGTCAATATTATTATATTATATTATTATTACAATATTATTAATAATATTGTATTATTAATATATTACAATATTATTATAGTTATTATTAAAGATTGCTTCGGTTCTATTCTCCTTCATCATGTGATCATTACTATAATACATTTGTGACAGTTGTGTCAAATGCTTATTATTTTTGAGGAAACCATGATACATATTTTCTTCAGGATCCTTTGATTAATATAAAGTTAAAAAAATAGCATTTATTTGAAATATTAACATTACAAAAGTATTTTATTGTCACTTTTGCCAAGTACTAATTTCCTAATAAAAACATCATCATGAACAACAACAACCCCCCCCCCCCAAAAAAAAAAAAAACAAAAAAAACTAAATTGACTATATTTCACAGAAATTTTGAAAGGTAGTTTAAATATCAGCTTTTATTACAATTTCTGTTTTGTTTAGAGGGTTTTGATTGTCTTTCAATGTTATAGGTTGCTTTATAATATTTAACAAAGATAAATAATGAAATTGTGTTTAATAAGAAACATATGCAAGAGGCTGTCACATGTCTGTCTTGTCATTGTTTACATACTAGACTAGTATTGTCAGCTGTGTCTTGTTCCCTCTTATTCCTCTGTGTATATCTACCCCGTGTTCTCTCCAGTCTTGGTCGGATCTCGTCTGTATTATGTTGTATGTATGCTCTCCAGAGTTTTATTTAATAAAAAAAATATTTTACTTCCTTGTTTGATTTTTTCTAAAATATGATTGCATGTTGGCCTGGTGAACTAAACATTCCATTGACACTCGAGTTGAGTGAAAAAAAAGATCAAAACTCACCTTAACGTTTTCTGGACAGTCATTGGAGCAAAGGCCACTGAGCACTACAGAGAGAAAGAGATAAAGAGTCAAAACTTTGTCCAACATATCTGGCCCTCAGATAAGACAAGTTGATTGCAGAGTCCATCTCAAATCCACTTCACAACAGTCTGCTAAACACAGGCAGCACTACATTCACCTCCACTCAGATCACACAATTTAACAGCAGCTCTGCTCCAATAATCATCTTCAGCCAGGAATTATGCCTAGAGAAAATGAATTGGGCAAAATGTGCACTAAATTCCCACTAATGGTGTGAAATAAGAGCCAGACTTTCTGCTTCTCTTGAAGACAAAATTGACTGTGCGTTAGAGTACAGCGCATATGAAAGGGAAAGTAAAAAATCATTAATTGCTCATTAGGGGCACACAAAGAACCATCTGTGTACTTGTGCATCTGTATTTATCTAAACGCAGTTAGATTTTTAAACTGGCAGTGACACTCAGCACTATTTAAAGACAGTGAATTAGAAAGTTCAAGATGGAAGAACACCAGCATAAATTATATAAATGAAAATTGAAAGTGCAAAACTACAAGTGGCTTTCAAAGTCTGTAATGGAAAATCAAATTATGAAAATGTTTCAATCACAACTCGCCCTTTGGAAATTTCCAGATTTTCATATTTGGCCAAATGTTATGCATGAGTAATTAAGATTGTGAAATCACATTTCTGGCTTTGTTTTTCCAAGCGAATGTAATGAGGGATGAAAGAAAGGTGTGACACGAAGACTAAAATAATTTGTTTATGGTGAAGAACAGAGATAAAGTCCATCTTTTTGCTACATTGCCCCACTGTAATGTGTGATGGATAACATTTTACCACAGCACAACTGCTAATAATAAAGGAATTTGGTCAACAGGAAAATGGAGGCACATTTCAGAAACTTCAATTCAAAAACATTTGAATTAGTCATATTTTAGTAAATGTTTTTCCAGTGCCAGAAAGAACACTTTTTCATATAAATGATATATAAATAAATCATATACACTACCTTTCAAAATTATTCAAATGTTTTTAAAATAACTCTTATGCTCACCAAGGCTGCATTTACTTAATCAAAAATACAGTAACAGCAGGTGTACTATGATTTTTTTGTACAATTTTTATAAAAATGTTTTCTATTGTAATACATATAAAATGTTGTTGTGCACTGTGATGACAAAGCTGAATTTTCAGCATCATTAGTCCAGTCTTCAGTGATAAATGATGCTTAAGAAATATTCTAATAGGCTGATTTGCAGATCAAGAAACATTTATTATCATCAATGTTGAAAATAGCTTTATTTTAAACAAATGTAAGGGCCTTTTAACATCTGGTCACTTCATGTGTTTTTACTGGTTGCTATCTGATTTGTTAAAACTGCTCCATTTACACTTGGCCATATGAATGTGTATTCGCATTATGGATATAAATACGAATTTAGTAAAATTTACATACAAGGCTTCAACAACTAGATGCATTCACAATTTTTTTGTTTGGAATGCGTCTCAAACAACCTTCTCAAGTGGTCTAAATGATCGAACTGTCGAAAAATCTCGAGGGCATTAACACTAGGCCTTTGATTATCAGATCAGTGAAAAAGTATGAAGTGACCAGGTCAAAACAGGCCCTAAAAGTCTTTGTTGTCTTTCCTGATCAATGTAATAGATTTGCTGAATAAAAGTATTAATTTCTTTAAAAGGGGCATGAAATATAAAATCAAAATGTCCTTGATATTTAAAGATATAGAGGTTACGGTACTCTAAAATCAAAACAATACTGTAAGTTTCATACCTAAAAACTAAAGTCCCCAGTGTAAAATATGAATTTTTGTTTTCCACTCTTCTGAAATTTGCCATCATTTGAAATGACCCAATTTTCCTCTATACACATCCTAATGTCCATATGAAAATCAAGGAGTTACACATCTTAATAATGTGTGTCTAAGAATAACAAGAATAATACATATTTTCTTGGGTTGAAATCTTCAGCAGAGCCAAGTTTGTCCACAGAGGCATCTTGAGCATCAAAACACATGCACAGGGGGGTGACCCGGTGGCTAGAGCCACAGCCCCTGTGACATGCCCCTCTCTGCCTCTCTCCACAACAAACCAACCCCCGCAGCCGAACGAGAGTCTGCTGAGCCATCTCCATCATCGATCTGCCATATTTCTTTTTGGTTAGAGCCCCTTCCCCTCAGAATGTCTGTGCACAGCCCTGCTTTTGCATTTGCTTCAGAAACTTGCCAATCACAGCGAACAACCTCCAAATAAAAATATTACTGTGCTAGTGTTTGTGAATGCATGGTTAATATTGAACACTAGTTTGAACATGCAAACTGACAGGTCTGCACATGCACACTAAGAGAAACAAAAAAATGCACACAGAGTGGAAATGTCTCTATCAATGACAAGTTACCAGCAGGGCTTGTGCAGTGAGCTGAAGAATGATATGCACGGTCATGACATGCTCTCACTGTGTACGTGTGTCTGTATGTGTGTAAGCATGTGAGCATGAGCAATGGCCACCTAAGAGTTCAGCATAAAACCCATTAAAAGACAGAAGCTTTAGCAGTGAATACCTCGAAACATTTATGATGTGCTTAATCCCAATGAAATGTCATTTTGTGAACTCGCTGCATGTATAATGCGCTTGTTTACTGCCAGGGCTTAGTCTGAGCCTTCATATAAAGATAAGACACGACATTCATCTCTATTCCTCCCGCAGGCTCCATTTGGAAATCCTGGAAACCTCTCTAATACAAAGAAATAAAAATAATCACACAGCGACAGCACTGTCATCAGACATCCATGATACACTGAGGGCAAAAACGAAGCGGTAAAGTGGACACTCGAAAAACAATTCAATAAAAAAACTTGATGCTTCATTCATCATGATGACATCTTGATAAAGTTAGGTTTAGATAAAAGGTTACGTGAACAATTTCCCAGACTGATTGTCCTATCCCTGGGCGTCCTATCCCAGCTTCAACTTTATTTTTGCTTGGGGTTACAAAAGAATGTCTTGCAGTTTGTTGTTCCCAGGACATCGGGAGATTCTCCGGAGTGAATCTGCCGGGAGTTTGCAGTAACAATGGAATAGCTGTGATGTGATGGCTGTGAAATTGGACATGAGGCCTGCTGTTCTGTTCTGCACTGGTAAACCAGATGCCACGGACACTCTAAGTGACTGTGTCTCATGTCATTCATAACAGCTGCCCCAGACAGACGCTCACACATCATTACACCATCAGAGGTGCTGGTGCACTACTTCATAAAGCTGGAACAAAACCTGTCACTCTTAATCTAGCCCATGAAAGTGGTGACCAGGTGGTTTCAAAGTTGTGAGATCACAGCCCGGACTCATGAGATTACGTCCATTACCTTACCCTAACCCAGCAGCAGCGAAGACAGCTTTATGATTGTCTCTGTCTTGGCTGAGGTCAGGCAGTGATTACAGAAACAAGCAGTACTTTCTGTCCCTCATCACCTCATCAATCATTCCACCTCAAAGAAAAGGAAAAACTAACAAAAAAAACAACAACCTATTACCGCACAGTTAAAGCTGCACTACTATGCAAAGAAAGACAATTAGAAATAAACCATCATACCTGTTTGTTTGAATAGACAAGACTAATGGCATGAGATGGGTGGATGGATGGATGGATAGATAAACAGAGAGACACATCGAACCGTATATAGATACAGAGTCTGATGTGTTACACCTTTCACTTTCTCTTCAGGATAATTCAGTCTCTCTCTACTATATCTGTTTAATCAGACAAAAAAACCTATAGTGAAGGACAGGACTGAACAGAAAATATGGAAAATCATTCATAAAATTCAATCTGAATGAGTGACACTAATTCCTCCCTTTACTTGTTCCCATGTACTGTTGTAATGTGTGGGACGGGGGCACGGTTTACAGAGTGACAGATTGCAGAGGCGAAGGAGGAGTTCGCAGTGGACTGAACAAAGCATGCAGATGTTCCTCAATGCAGCTCATCTGCATTCTAATAAATGAACAGGAATGCAATCAGCTGCCATAGTTCTCCCTTTCTGCCTATAGCCAACACACACTTACTCATCTAAACACACCATAAACACACTCCAACTACCGTCTGTGTGTATTTAGAGCACGCAATCACAGAAAATTACAGCACCTGGCCTCTTCCCTCATCTGGTTCTCTTCTGCTAACCATCTCACTGCTCATTTGGACTTCTTTTGGAGCGTAGCTCAGAGGAGAGGTATAAATATGTGAGTATGAGAATTTGTGACGGTGAGGAAAATAAAGGGGGAAGTGGGTGGTTTACACATGGTAAAAGATAAGAAGCCTGCAGATACTGGGATGTAAATGTAGAGCGGACGAAAAACATTTACGGCATCAACACATCACACGTCTATGATAAGGCTCGGATTTGGATTTAGATTTATGTGAAAACACATGGCTTGAGGACTTGGCAGAATCCAAACAGAACATCATTTTTTATTTACTCTGAGAATGAAATAACTGAGGTTTCCCCAGCAATATGTAAACCGCTGGGTACTTCGTTAATTGCATTAAGACACAGCTTACATACCCACAATCCCTCTAGAGGACAACAACGAAGTAAGTTGATATAATGCAGTGGTGTACGTCACCTGCCTTCTCACCAGTACTTTCTAGTCTTTCACCAGTAGCCCCCACCGCCCCAAGTCATAAAAAAACTGTGCCAATATTTTGATACTGTTATGAATATGTGAATATAAAATGCCTTTCCCTGCAGTCATTCACAAACTGCACATGCAAAAAATAACCACTTCATCTTCACTGACAGACATTTGAAAGTATTAAAATAGATTGCAGGTAAATATCGACCTCCTCAAGCTCCTATTTTTTCTGTCTAACTTATTCAAATTATTCAACGTGTGAGTAAACAGTCCGATTTAGTCAAAGAATTTTAGACTTTTTTGCAAACCTGTTATACTTAAAGTGATTCTCCAATCATGCTCAGATTTTTCTGTAATATTTTACTGGGGCACAGCAGTATTGGCTCAATAAAAAAGGACCAGCTCCACATATTAATACAAAAAAGAACTACAGTAATCCCTTGCCACTTCGCAGGTTAAAGTTTCGTAATTTTTTTTCCAAAAATACCGCCATATCGGCAGCCGTATTGCAGAAAGCAGCGTTGCTTCATCATGATGTGAGCGAAACGGTTTCCCAGGATGCCACACAAAGAGAGAAACCCTCTCAGAGGCTTTGTACACACCCAGTAAATGTATAATATTAAGGTTTTATAATTAAATAGATTTAATAAAAATATATATAAAGTATAAATATACATATTTTAAACATTCTGGTACCTACACACACATATATACGAAATTCCTGGGGGGGGGGGGGGGGGGGGGGGGGGGGGGCAATACTACTTCGCTGATTTTAACCTATCGCGGGGGATTCCGGTCCACATTATCCGCGATAAACAAGGGATCACTGTACTGTATTTTTGGGAGCAGAAAGGCAGTTACTAGCTAATCTTTCAGTTTGATGAATCATTTGAAGACAACTGTCTGAAGAAAAATGCATCTCAAAGCAATTTAACGCACATGAACATATGGGCTATGATGGCTTCTTTTGTGATTCTTGTAAAATTCAAACACTAACCAAGTGCTTTTAAACAGCACCATTTCTACTGCTTGAATATGGTTACTTAATGTATTTAAACATCTGTGAACGGTCTCAGAAGTGCTGAGAACATACATAAAAAGCTAATATTTAGCAGGAATGGGAGTTCATTTACACAAATTACCTCCAAAATTGCCATATTAGCCATTCTTTAACCTCAATATTAAAAAATTGTTTTCATGATCAATTGTTGTCTTCTGAGTGCCATCTTCTTTGTGAGAAAGTAATCCCTATTTTACTTTGTGCAAAAAAAACTTCAATTAATCAAAAGAGATACTATAAACCTACATTGTTACAAAATATATAAAAAAATAATCATAGAATAATAAAAAAAAGACTTTATTAAAAGACCCACAATTTCCAAAGAAATATTAAGCAGGAAATTTATAATAATAAGAAATGTTTCTTGAGCAGAAACTCAATAATTTAGATTGATTTCTGAAGGATCATGTGACACTGAAGTTTAGAAGTATCACAGGAATACATAATATTTAAAAATGCATTAAAATATAAAACGACTATTTTAAATTCTAATAATATTATCATCTTCTATTTTAAAGCAACAAACCATGTCTGTGAGGAATGAGTAAAGTAGATGAGACCGGTTGACAGTAGAGGAGTGCAGGAGCAAGAAGTCATGAGTCTGCCATTATTCACAGGAAAACTGTATAAACTACAGCCTCATAAAATCAGCTTTATTATGGAGGAGAGTCTATTTGTATAAAACACAACATTTATATGGTATATAAACAAATTCCACCTCTCACTTTCACACACAAGTGGCTATTTGATTGAAAGGGGCACAAGCATCTTGGGAGCACTTTGTCACTGCAGTAAACTACCCAGAGTGCCTCCCTCTTCAGAGCCAGACATTTTAGCTTACAGCAGTCTCATTAAACAGCACATCTACAAGAAAGAGAGAAACCGAGTGTGCTAATAAGCAAGAGCAGGGTAGATTTAGAGACTCTGGGTCAGTCTCATCCCTGTTTTAATCTGACACTGATAGAATGATCCTCACATGCTGTTACACTGAGGCAGCTAATCTGTGCGCTCGAGCTAGAGGAGATCTCTCCTATTCGTTTAATTAAAACGCAAAAGGCAGGATTAAATGGCATCATGGCTGCTTTCTAGTGGAAAGTTTGGCTCTAGAAATGTCAGCTCTCCAAATGTCAGCACCCGGAAGCTCTACCATCGCTACGGTGGCCAGGCTGGGAAAACGGCACATCTCATACTCACCGATCACTTTCACGAAATACGCGTCGGCCTCATAGTTGTTCTTCAAAGCATGGATGACAAGGTCTTCCTTTTCCCCCTTGCTGAGCACGATCATATCTAATATACCCTGCAAATGAGAAATCAGAAACAAATGTATCGAGCCCATTGAATCTCTCCCGTCTGATGAACACTCGTATCCTTAATGGACTCTAGCAAGCTATTACACTTCTTATCAGCCCCTCTCTGCAGTCTATCGGTCTCACTCTTAAGAACATGGTTGCGCAGGGGCTCCTATACCGATAGCATCGTAATACCGTGCTAATGATGACTAGCTCGAATGCTAACAGAATGAGACATGCGCGTGCTGTTTGTTTAATGAGCCTTTGGCTCCATTAGTTATGTAAGCATCGGGGAATTCGAGGTAATTGGCTATATTATGATTACGATGGGTAGAAGAGTAGAAGGAGGGAAGGAGTGAATCATAGAGGAAGAGATGATGTTGAATTTAGACATGTGCACATAGATGCTAGAGGGGAGAAGAGGGAAGCTTTTCACAGCCTTTTTACATTTTAGAAATTTCATTAGTTATTTATTTCATTTAGTAATTCTAATTATTTGTCATTCATTATGTTGTACTCAATGTAACAATTCCAACTTTCATAAAAAAATATTATTAGGTTTTTTTCATTTAATATTTGTATTTCATTTAATTTAAACTTCAAATCAATTAATGAAAACTACGTTTAGTAGTTTTACTTAACATCACTGGCGCTTATTCACAGTCTTTAGACTACAGAGACTGATACACTATTGAAAGCGTCAGAGACTGGGTTTGTTGGAAATGTAGAGTGTGTAGTTCTCTACTTTCAATGTCAAAAGAGGAGAGAGCCTGTGCCACACCACTGGGGCAACATTACAGTCAGAGAAAATCAGATAATGACTAAAGCTCGGTATAATGCGCGTCACAGCGACATCAACGAGATGAAGAAAGAGTGATCGGGGACAGAAAGAAAGGGAGATTAAAGCAGCGGCAGGGTTTTAATTAAAACGCCGAAAGCAAGGGGAAAAAGCCAACACTTACGTCCTCATAGATGTCAAAAAAAGTGGCTACAACAGCCCTGGGGATGGCACTGAGGTCTGACTGTTCCCAGAGCACACGGAACATGCGGCCCACCTCTCGACAGCTCGCGTTATTACAAACCACGTTCTCTAGCAAGAATGCCTGCTGCTGCGTGCTGTGGAGAGAGAGAGAAAGAAAGAGAAATTACTGTTAATGTGAGTAGATTTGAAGAACACAATGATAAAAAGTGTGCAAAGACATTGTGCCGTGTTGAATTTAACCCTTGTTAATTAAGTTTGCCAGCATATAGTAAATCAGTGAACTCTGACCATTTAATGAGCATGTCTGAGAACTGAACACTACTTCAATTACAATATTATCTGCATACATGCACACTCACACGCGTCTCAGAGTACAGTGGAGAAGCAGAGGGCTTGATGAATAAGTGAGACTGGAAAAAGCCTAAAACTTGTGCACTGAACTTTTCAAACCCTAAATAAAAAAGGCAATTACACAGAACCTATTCCTCCCCATAATTCAGTGCTGAGTGAGGATCTTGGAGAATTTAAAAATGAGATGCTTTTCTGCACAACAACCCATCTGCCAGGCCTCTGCTTTACTCGGGTCTCTTTTATCGTACCTTTATTTTCACTGCCATTTTCCCCATAGTCCGATATTTACCAAGTGACAGTTCTCAGAACTACACTAATTTCAACCTGGGTATGCGTGAGGCTAAAAATAGAAATTGTATGAAGGTTTTTTTCTTTTTCTTCCTTCTGCTCTTTCTCCTTGGTTTCAGGAAAAAGAAATGTAAAACGTACATTTGAAGCATGTTACTACTGCCAACTTACCACAAAACACACATTACAGTTGAGCTGTATAAAAAAAATGGAACTGCATAAACAATGCTCAGGCATGTTGAGCTCTATTGATTATTTAAAAATGTAATTAATTCCTTTGATGGCAAAGCAACATTTTCCAGAAGCCATCACTTAAGGGTTCAGTGTCACAAAATCTAATATGCTGATTTGGTGCTCAAGAAACATTTCTTCTATGACTAGTTTGTACTGCTTAATATTTTCATGGTAACTATGCTACTTTTGCAGGATTCTATGATTAAAAGTGTAAGGCCCGCCCAATCGGTCAAACGACGGTCTCTGATAAGCAGGTGAAGGATGAGTGAACATTCTGTCTTTTCAGTGTGACAAAGTAGTTTAATTCCCATGTATTCTTTATCTGACTCCATTTGTATTATGCCCTCAAATTTAGGTTAGAATGCCAATTAGTTATTGGTCATTTATATGATCATTTATCTAGTACACACTTGATTATTCTATTTAACCCTTTAATCTTATTATTTTTGTTCATTCGGGTCTCAATGTCACTCAGAATCTCATGCCAGCCATACATTTACGTGGATCTCACAGTCACAAATTCACTAGTCTTTGTCACTGGATCGAGGTAATTGACTTCTACTGCTTAGAGGGCCGCTTTCATGCTAGCTCTGTCTAAAAGTACTTTATTTAGTCCCCATAGATCCGTATACACTTAATTAAAGTAACACTCTCCCTAGTCAGAGGTCACGATCCCTACGACGGATATAAGCCGACCAATATTACTTTCTCAGATAGCAGCTTTGGTTTAGTCATACCTTGGTTTCTCATGTACACTTAGCTAGAGTAATATTAAGATACACAGAGGTAAGTCTCAGCCTATTTAGGTTGGTCGATCAACACTTTGTTTCCCTAAACAGAAATTCCCTTTATTAGCCTTTACAGTCTAAGTACATTTGAACTAGTGCCAAGTGTTAGCCGGAACTCTAAAATCTCAATTGGTGTGCCGTATGCTCCATTCAAACTGGACATTAGTCTACTTTTTTCATTAGAGTCAGAAGAAAATCAAATGTAACAATTTATTATATATCAGGTATATGTATTGTGCCAATTACATAACTCAAAGATAATCAATAAAAAACATTGAATGCTCAGAAATAGAGTAAAAGATGCATACCTAACCAGAAAAATATATAATGCAGAGTGTCAGACGCTCCACTTGCAGACACTCAGCATTACGGGCTGATCTGACTACAAATCGCCCTCAGAATCTAGAAAATGTTCAGACCAGGAGATATGGAAATATAGTTCCATATAGATAGTTCATGGAAACACAAACTAACAATGGAATTTGGTTACTGAGAAAGGTAATTTGCATGAAGGACCCTGGGAGGGGCACACCCATCACAGCAAGCAAAACATCTAAAACCTCTTCAACCTTTAACACCTTTTGGTTTACTTCTATTGCAATGAGACCTTTTTACCAGTCGCACAGACATTTCGCATGACACCAAACATTTATAGGTTACTTATGGCACAGTCTTAACATTGCATGGATTTGGAGTGATGATTTGGAAGAGGGGGAAAAGAGAGTTAATGTTGAGAGTTAAGGTGAAGTGTGAATTGCTCAGCATTGTGAGGATGCAAATTTTGCAAGAGAGAGTTACAGTTTTCCAGTTTTACATTAGAAAAATAAAAAAAGCATTTATTTAAAATATAAATCTTTTGTAACATTATTGATGTGTTTACTTTGAATTTTGATATATTTAATGCATTCTTGCAGAATAAATGAGGGACCGCCACTACGCGGTTCAAGTTTTGCGGTCTCAGTTCATCGCAGATTTGCAAAAATATTTATCGAAAAATTCAAATTCAAAAATACCACATCGACAGCCTTATTGCGGAAAGCAATGTTGTTTTCGTGATGCGCGAGAGACAGGATGCCAGTTTCCCAGGATGCCAGACAAAGAGAGAAACTCTCTCAGAGGCTTTGTACACACACATGGACACTCAGACAAGCACGTGATTGGTTCCCGGCGCAAGATCGACGAATGAGAGCACGAGTGGATGTATCCTGTGAGCTGATTGGCTGATCCTACTTCGCGGATTTTCACCTATTGAGAGGGGTTCCAGTCCACATTAACCGCAATAAATGAGGGATCACTGTACTTTCAAACAGTAGTGCATCTCTCTCTTTCTCTCACTATCGATACTGTATATATGTGTACAGAGTTGGCTACATCTGTGTACAATTACAGTACAAGTAATGAGGCCTCTCAGACACAAAAATGCACACCTGAGGGAAGAAAACTAGGCACACACCACTCAGCGTTCAATACAGTAATTTTATTCAACTTAATCCAAATGATTGACAGGTCAGACTTGTTAATCTAATGGACCCCACTACAACCACTACTCTGTTCAATACACAACTGCAAAGAATGTGACTCATGACTTAAACTCATATTCAAGTAGGACCATGAAAATTAATTTACGAGTTTAGTTTTTCGGGATAGTTTGGCAGGCAGTTAGACTTCCTTTGCGGATTGTCTTGGTCGGTCTGGAACTTGGTCCAGTAATCTGTGCATTTCACAGCCAAAGCCTCTGTGCACCTTTGCTGGCCGCCTATCATTTGGGGGTGGGGGTTATGGACGGCTTTGCCAAAGTCATCCAGCCAAGCAGATAGACTTTGTCCCATCACCGGATTAACTGACACTATGCCTAATGCTGAGCCGAGAACAGATGCTTTAGTGGAGCCTTCGAAGGTGTAACTGGTTGCCGCACACAGAAGGAAAGTTTTTGTCCTTGTATTTGGCTGCACAACTGTCATGGCTGCCAATTTAAAGACAAGTAGTGTATGTGAATATGTACAGTATGTGCTATTATGAGTGTGTGTCTGGTCACTGGGCTTGCAGGCCCCACTTCCAGTCCTTTTACTCGCTCAGTGGAGCATAGTCGTGACTGGTGGCTTGCTGTGCCAACCACACACCCATGAGCACACACACACAAACACACACATTCCTCACTTAATTGGGAGCTTTGGACCCAACAGCATGGCAAACCCAGCAGGGAAGAGCAGGCCAGAGGCAAGCCCACAGGCTGACCTCTCCCTCCGCCTCTGTCAAACTCACTCTGTTTATTCTCTCTATCAAAAGCAAAAGACAAATTTGACTGTGCGGTTTCCTGACCACTATGCAGACTCTTCATCAAAATGCGACTTTTCTTTAAGACATCAGTTATCCAAAGGACAAACAGGGTGCAAGAGAGCGAAAGACATGCATGTTGAGAGGGACAGTAGTCGGCAGGTCTGAAGATTCTCTGAGGGGTAAGATGACAGAAGCAGAGATCTCATCCCCCAGGCATCTTTTCAATACCGGTCCACCCACTCTTCCTAAGGCGTCTGTCTCACTCTCTTTGTTGCCATATGTGTTGGTCTACTTCTTTTTCAATTTGCTCTCAAGGGCAAAAACAAAGCAGTCTGAAGGGTGGATGGCATTTCAATCATTCACTACCTCTGCTCTCTCTCTCTCTGGAAATAGTATGTTCCTGAATAAGGAAGAACAAAGTGATAGACATGCAGAAAATACTGTACATAGGGGACAGACGGACAGACAGACAGATACAAAGAGAGAGAGAGATTGAACGACAGACAGACGGAAATACCGATAGATAGATAGAACAACAGATAGAAAGACAAACATAGAGAGAACGACAAACAAAACTAAAGACAGCATGCATGATGGACAGATGAATTAATGGCAATCAATTTTTTAAGTTAAAGAGAGATCTAGAGAGCAAACTGAACAGCAGCACAACTGACATGCTAATGCTTCAGCATACATTGGTGGGCAAATCAGCTCTGACATGCTCGCTATCATGCTACATGCTAACCCATGCTGCTACAACCTCTCCATGGGCTCATGTACTTCATGTAGACTGCATGAATGAACAAACATCGTTACCATAGAACAGGAAGTGATTCGTTTAGATAAGCGTGTTGTTTAATGCAGAGAGCAACATAACCATACCGAATTTCTTCCCCAATTGGCTGACATAGATTTTTAGAGACCTTTCAAACGAATATCTCCTATCTAACGTGAAGGAAATAAATCTTTGCTTAAATGTTTGACAGGCCTTTAAACTTTAATCGCGAATGCATTTCCAGATGCCATTAAAAGTCTTAAAAGGAAATGGGAATACAGAATACAGCTGTCAGGAGTGAAAAATATTTAAACGTATTGATATTTATCTTCTATCTTTGCAAAATGAAGACCTCTTTTTACTCTTAGTGGAACTGCTGCTAATCCTGACTGACAACGAGACAAGTATTTCAAAACACATGCTCATGAGATGGACGTTCATTGCCTAGCAACAGAGCCCCGTGCATCTGCAGTAGCTATAGATTTGACTTGAGCCTGAGCTCAGCCAGGGCAAATAATTCAATGTACAAATAATTCAACATTGAGCTATATATGGTAAATAATGAGACCACTGCCTATGAGAGAAAAAAACATCTGATTTTATGTACTGCAGGTGTGAGGTGCACTCAATGTGCAATGAGTACACTTACCGCAGTAAAAAAACACAAAAAAACACACAAATTCACCTCAAACTGCGGACCATAATAGCAATTGCGAACCCATCCTAGTGTGTGTGTGTGTGTGTCCAGGTCTTCCCCATGCTCCTCATGGGAGTCTTCTGTCTCTTCCCTCATAAAACTCAAGCACTTCTATTAATGGGTAATCCTGACATCATAAAGAAGTGTGCGACTGATGGCGTTCAATTATACATGCATTAGCTCAGCATAATGGATCTCTGTGATCTCACTCTTCTCGCCTCACACAGCTTTCAATGATCCTGGAAACCCATGTCTGATCACTCTATCCTCTTCTCTTTCTCTGCCCCCTCTAAGCACTGTACAGGTATACTTCACACCAGCAGGTGGTTTTAAGAGGTAATAATGCTTGCTGAGCTGTGCATGGGCGTCCTGTGGCTTAAGACATGTTTTTCAGGGAATGGGGACTGTTGGTCAGCTGGTAATGGGGACTGTTCTTCTGTTCATTTCTCACCTTACATAGGTGGGTTGAATTCAGCCAGCCTGTTAAAATGGTAAGCCTTTATTTTTAGATTGTAGATTTTATTACTGATTTCACATACAGTGATCGCTCGTTCATCGCGGTTAATATGGACTTGTCTGAGTGCCCGTGGGTGTGTACAAAGCCTCTAAGAGTGTTTCTCTCTTTGTCTGGAATCCTGGGAAACCATTTCTCTCGAGCATCACGATGAAGCAACGGTGCTTTTTGCAATACGGCTGCCGATATGGTGGTATTTCTGAATTTTTATGTTTCAATTAATATTTTCGAAAAAACCCGCGATGCACTGAATCCGCGAAACTTGAACCGCGAGGGATTACTGTATTACTGAAACATACTGTTGATGAACAGTAAGCTCAAAAATAAAAGTGAAACATGATAACATCTGAAGTGGATTCAGCCATTCGAAATCTGACCACTTAAAGAAGCAAAACGTTTGCTTCCGTGCCTGTGAAACTCTGAGCTCTGTATTTCAGAGGATAAACTGAGGTGAGGAATTGGAGAGAGGCACACTGAAGCAGAGAGGTGATTAGAGCAGTTCAAAAGCACACAAAGAGAAAAAGAGTGAGCGAGAGAGTAATAATAATCTCTCAGGAGCTTTGCTAAACCAGAACACACCTGCCAGCCCACAAGATGGGCATAGACCTGCTGTCTGACTACAGATCAGCTCACACCTCTACACTCCACCTATGTGCATGAGAGGGCTGGAGCCCACCACATCTAATGGAGCTCCTCTATATCTGAGCCGCCATGAAAAGACGCTTGATAACGATGTCAGAAAGATGTCAGGAAAAATGTGATCCAGCACTTCATAATTGTAACATCTGGATCAAGTCCACTCTAATCACCAGATAAGTGTTCTTGGCAGCTCAGGTGATGTGTAGCGATGAGAGGTGGAGAGAGAGAGAGAGATGAGCAAAGGCCTGGTTACTGTCTTGTCCACGCTCGAGTCAGTGCAGCCTCACGTACATGACAAATGGATTTTCTTAGCGGCCCCTCCGGCTGTTTAGATGTGCTTTCCTCGGCTGATTCTATTTGAATTGACAAATGAAAATAAATTTGATTTTCAATGGCGTCTTTACATTAAAATTCATTAGGTCTGCAGGACCTAATGGAGGGGCCTCATTGGTGGGACATAGCAAATCACAGTACTTAAAAAACAAAAACAACCCCCACCCCGCATAAAATAAAACTGAAATGAGTCCGTTTTACGTACTTTGGGACAAGCATGGAATCTCTTAAGCCTATCCAAATATCTCTGCCTTAGATCAACGTATCATTCCTCTTCCCTGACAAGCTCTGGTGGGCATCCTGAGGCTGTTGATGCAGAACGTTAATTAATTTTCAGTGTAAATGGGCTGGAATGGGGAGGAGGTAGGACCATTAGCCTACGGCTTAACTGAGGTCCTATCAAGAGGGTCATTTACATGGCGGGAAAGCGACTTTGATCTACAAAGCAAGGAGAGAAAGAGAGAGCTAGTAAAATATCGAGAGAGACAGAGGAGGAGCGCGAAGGAACTGGGGAACACCCCACTAATGGCCCTCTTGAGTGCTAAGGAGGGGCTGCTGGCTGTCGGTGTAGGAGCTTGGTGCATCCGACGGGATGAGGTGAGGAACAGGAGTAGCCTTCAGCAAACTCAATCATGTACGACAGCAGCCAGGGACTTCAGCGCAAAGCAAAGGGAATGTAGTTTATTTTCCTTTCTTGCATCTCAACTCATGGACACAGTCAGAATAATAGTTTTAGTATATACTCAAAAACACACTAAACTAGCATATTTGTTTCTGTGTAGAAATATAAATTTATTTTTGATTTAAAGCACAAACAAACTCCTCTTCTCTGCCTTTATCTTTTCAGTATAACCATTCTTTATTCTCGTGAGCTGTTGTTTAATGCGCGTCTCTCTCTCTTCCCTCACAGACACAGAGGAAAGATGATTTAATTACAGCTAGCAGCCATTTCATTTCCGGAGGATGGTTAACTGTGTGCCAGCAGCAGAGTGCAGCTCTACGTTGCGATCTGTATTGCTCAAAAAGAGTGATTGAGAGAGACCAATAAAACATGAATACAATGCATAAATAATGAATGAAATTAATAGAAAAAAAACTTTATTATCTATTGCTCTCTTAACTTGAAGAAATACACATTTTTAATATGGTCAAAAAAGTTAAAGCTAAGATGGACTTTAACGTTTAAAAATTTTTTTCTGTAAGGAAGTATGGCAAACATTTGGGGTTCGAAAGTCTGAGCCCTGTCTTGTATAAATACTTCTAATTTGCATTTTTCTTAAAACATTTTCCTTTTGTTAAACCTAATTTACTTGTATAATGTTTAACAGATCAGTTGTTCATGTACATTCAAATATGAATAAATACACTACCACTACCAAGGTTTGGGGTCGTAAAATATTTACAATATTTTTTAAACAAGTCTCTTATACTTGCCAAGGGTGCAGTTAGTAAAATGGCAATACAGCAATATTGTAATATAATATTATTATTTTATTACATTTTGATGTCAAAGCTTTCCTGTAGCTCAATCAGTAGAGCATTGGCGTTTACAACGACCAAGGTCATGGGTTCGATCCCAGGGAAAGCAAGAACTGATTCAATGTGTTCCTTGAATGTAATGTACCGTATTTATTCAAGTATAACGCGCAAAATTTTCTACCAAAAAAATAAATCAAAGTTAGGGATGCACGAGGGCTGGGCTGGGGTGGGGTGGGGTTTGTTTTGACGGCCGGTCCTTTGAGGGCGCCGGCGAATTGTGAGTTCGCGCTGCGCATTTTACAGGCTGTTTAAGTAGCAATATATGCATAAAATAAAAGGCAGACTCGTGAGTGCAATTCAGCAACTGTGTTCAAACATAAACCGCGGCAACAACCGCAACATAGCCCAAAGCAATCGATTGCCGATTGCATGATACATTACATCCCGTAACACAGGCTGCAGCCTCTCACTGTACGTGAGGGCGAAGAGAAAAAAAACGTCCCCTCGCCGCTTCATTTCCTCACCCACACGTTAAGGAGAAGACAGGCATTTTGTGTTTTTTGTGAAGACAGGCATCAGCAATAAAATGGACGGACACTGATGAAAAATTAACTCCAGAAGAATGGGAGCAACTCTTTAGTGCTATTGCACTTCTGGTTAGACCTAAACTGCATTTCGTTGCCTTGTACCTGCACTTGTGCAATGACAATAAAGTTGAATCTAATCTAATCTAATGATTAGGAATCTGGCGTCGAAGGATTTTAAATGAATATTTTTACCGGTAATTCTCTTCCGGTATTGTGTTCATTAGTTTATGTTGTCAATAAATATATGTTATATAAGTTATATAAGTATATGTTATACAATAAATAAATGTTTTTTTATCATGGCTGCACGTGTTCAACAACGTTTTTTGTCAATTACAATGCTTGGTGTGAAACAAAATTTTATACCGATTTTTAATCGAAAATTAGGGGTGCGCGTTATACACAGGTGCGCGATATACTCGAATAAATACGGTAAGTCGCTTTGGATAAAAGGGTCTGCCAAATGCATAAAAGTAAATGTAATGTAATCCAATTTATTCCTGTGATGGCAAAACTGAATTTTCAGCATCAATACTAGTGATGATCAGTGTTACATGATCCTTCAGAAATATGCTGATTCGGTGTATAAAAACCTTTTCTTATTTTATTACAATATAAATAAAAAAAAAGATCATATCTAAAACTTTTGAACGCTATGTATATAGACATTAGAATCACTGAAGCTGAATGTGACCATTAGAAAAGCAAAGGTCCTGAGATACTGGATGTGCTCCAGAGAACAACATTATGTCCAGATGTTTTATCAGGCTAAACAACGTCCTCACATGACACATGACAATGAGGGGTGATGGAGAAGTTTCACTGCTGTCTATATAATCTCAATCTTAGCTCTGAGGTCAGAGGTCATTCTCTCGCTTTTGAGGCATCCTCAATGGTTAATCTCTGCATCAGTGCAGAATACTTGAGTGGAAAATGATTATACAACTTCTTAACACAGAGGGACGTGATCACAGTGCCACTAATGATGAGATCTGAAGGAAGAGCTTTGGGTTCATGGAAAAGCTAAATGATTCTGATCAATGTGGTCTTACAGCAGAAAGTGTGGTCTAATGAGACAGAAACGATGTGATTGTGTATTATTTACACGGCCAGAAGTAGGGAGAAAAAAAAATCTATGTGAGGAGAGCCGTGTGAGAATGAACAAAGCAAGTGCTCTTCTCAGGCCTCTTAAAGTGATTTCATTTGTGAGTCAGAGGGCTGATGACCAAGCTCTTCTGCCGCTCTTCATTTCATCTGAAGCCAAACGAGCACCTGGCCTGGACACCAGAGCAGAGGAGAGCGGAACGGGAAAGGAAGTGAATGTATAGGAGATGGGCCAGCTATTTGACATGTAATCTGCAGATAAAGAGAAGATTGAAAAGCGTGCTTGCTTAGCTGGCTAAACAATCCTTGCTCTAGCTCTCTCTCTCTCTCTCTCTCTCTCAATCAGACCAAGGGCAAAGAATAAAATAAAAACAAAGCTGGAGAAGGACACAGAAGCAGCAGATTAGGTAAAAGAAAATGACAGAAAAGGGAATGCACACTTTCTTCTCTTGAAACCGCAGTAGTCGTGTTTAGACACAATAAGAAACACTCATCGTGAATGTGTGTAAATTGTTTGAGAACGTGCCAACAGAATCAGGTCTGTGTGTGTATTCATTTATTCTGCAGATATCTTAGCAATGCCTCCAGGCAGCTATTTTCTATGTAGCCCCATACACACACATACAGATATAAAACTGAATGGGGAAAGACAGAATATGTCAACATGATGAGTACATAATGCATTTCAAATAAGCATTATATAATATAAATTCAGGTCACATGACTGAAAGGTAGCAGCTTTGTGAAGAGCGTTAAATGCACTTTGTGGTGAAATTGCTTGTCTTGGCAAGATATTAATGAAAAACTGTTGGATATGTCAGTGAATGCATAGAGAAGATTTTCATGACAAAATACTTAGCTTAACAGACATGCCATTATTTATTATGCCATTATCAATCAAATTTACTCACTTATCTTGTTAACTAGCAATTTCAACAAGCCTAAAAAAAAAAAAAAAAAAAACATTCTTTGTTCTGTGGGTTTAAGAAAAGTTACAAGTAAAAAATAAAATGTGTACACACTTCAAACAAACCCCCCCCCCCCCCCCCCCCCCAAAAAAAAATCTGTAAATGTCAGGTTGATCTAATTAATGGACAAGTTTGTTTAAAGTACAACTAACTCTTCAGCTTCTACATCTGCCATACTGAGCAGTATAATTTCTAAAATGGCGTTTCTGGTGTATACTTTTCCTTCTCCACAGCCACCTTCTCAGAAACTGACACACACTAACACAAACTGATCTCTATATACACACAGTGAAAGATAAAATGTGTATGTGTGTGTCAGAGGTACAGAAGACAGTCACTGAGAGAGACTTACAGAAACATATAGTGACTTAATCTCCACCAGAGCTCCTTCACATCAGTGTCAGCATGTGGACTAGACAATATTATCAGTGATTGACTGAGGCCTGACATCCCCTTAAATATTACCACTCCAGCAGTAAGTCAGTGATACGTTCAGCATCAGATAAGTCAGTATCTAAGTCAAAATACTGCTATATCTTTTGCTTAAAGTGTAGGAGGCAGATGTGAATGATGCAATGAAAACGTCAGTACTTAAAACTATTGTCTCCTACAACAGGTTTACATGCATCCACTGGCAAAATACGCTTTAATTTTCTCATTATATACACTGAAGCATTACCTCTTTCCTCAGTGTCTGAAACGGTCCTTTCTGATTGGTCAGATTGCCAGTCTGTTGTGACTGGTCTACAGCTTCCAGTGTGATATGAAAACGAAACGTCCATTACCATATCAGATTTTGACCTTAACGATTCAAACAGTTGCATTGGTTGTAACATATTTATTTCAGCTCGAGTTCTTAACCCTAAACCTATGTAGGTTAGTGCAGGAAGTTAGTCTAGAATTACTGATGATTCGATTCAGGCAGTTCAGAATTGGTTCGTGCACTTTGATCTTTGAAATTATGTAGACATGTCACATTCACAAAAAACTGTAGAAAACACTACACTAAAGGTACTATCTAAAAAAAGAAGAGAAACTTTAAATCAAAATTGACTTCATTTACTTTCTCAAGGTTTATGCTCTTAATGTGCATGATTCATCAGTTCTGCTGACATCAAGGATACTTTTCACAATCTATTCAATTGGGAAAAAAAGAAAGAAAAATAAATAGTTTCCTTTGTAATATGCCATTTCACTACAGAAGCAAAAAATCATTTTAAATGGGCAGATCGCCCCCCCCACCCCCAAAATAAAATAAAATAAAATAAAAATAAACCAGTCAGTCATTATTTAATCATTATTGAATTTTGTGTTATTCAAACCTTTATGATTTCTTTGGAGAAATGTTTTAGTGCTTTATCAAAAGATATATCCAATGGGGTCCTTCTATATATATATTCATATTCAAACACATATTGTGGAGATCAGGGCAGGACTAAGGGCTGCACCGGTCTTTTATCTCATGGAGGAGCGTAAGCATAAAAGGAGGACGAGAGAGGACCAGGCTTGGAAATTTTAGTAATGTTTTGTGTGCATTGGTGGCAGTCGTCCGTGAGGGACTGCCAACTTTACTTTTATTTTGTTGTTGTTTTAATGTTATATTAAAGTTGTATGCATTTATATATATATATATATATATATATATATATATATATATATATATATATATATATATATATATATATATATATATATATATATATATATATATATATATATATATATATAAAAAATACACTAACAAACAGCTAATATTTCCTTTCCACCCAGGTTCTTGATTGGGATTTAAAATTGATATTTTCAGACTAATTGGATGGAGAGGGCACAGCAGAAGCCAAAAATAGCATCTATACCTACACATTGTCTGCCACTTACATCCCTTTATCTTATATTGCCTAGAGAGCATATGACAGAGAGAGAGAGAGACTTAATGACAGGAGCCCAATGAGAAGTGGAGAGAGGCTGATGATTTAGCAGCCTGAAGATGAAGAGGATGGAGACATAAAATAACTTTGAAGAGTCAATAAAATAAAAGGAAATTGAATGCAAACACATGTTAATCCATGTTAAAGAAACATTTAGATAAGTACAAATCTTTACACTCTCACCATATCTGCAGAGGACTATTTATGGATCATTTAAGTGTGAAGCTCTCATTTCAATTTTAAATGGTTTTGACTTTGAAAATGTCTCTGGCTGGTTGGGTAAACTCTCTCACCCACCCACTCACTTAAAAAAAAAAAACTCACACACCAACTCAGAACACACTCCATCACCTCAGAAACCATGACAACCTTTGCTGACAAAATGGGCTGGAACAGTTTGAAAGCCTTTGAGGGGAACAAGAAAAGAAACTGGCACAACATTATTCACATCTAAATCCATCACTTATTTCTTAATGGAAAAACTTGTGTTTGGTGGATATCAGCATACTGCTTCTGAGTTTTTCATGAACATATACCGGTACTTATTGCCCCCTTCAGACACCCGTAAGGCCCCTATATTCAACAGCTAAAGAACATGCAAAAACCTGTTCGGATCAACTAAATACTGTCCTTTTTTTAATTTACCTTAGTTTATTTTAGAGATATTGCTCAACATGCTCAACATCCAATTACACTATCTATCAGTAAAAAAATGTATGGAAAAACTTTTTATTTGTTTTGAATAGCAAAAAGTAGAGAGCAAGAATCTTAAAGGAAATGCACACACTGTTAAATTTCAGGAGTGACAATCCCATTTAAATATGGGAGCGAGTCCCGTTAATTATTGTTCCGTGTGTACAGAACATGGCCCACTCTTGAAACTACATGACTGATACTGTGGTAAACATGGCAACATTCTGGGATCTCACGTATTTGGTCTCTGCTCTTCTGACCAAAGAAATAGTACAGTGACAAAAGACTTGTGAATGTTGAGTAATTTTAACTAAAGTACTGTCAACAGAGGCATCTCTCAACAGAGGTGTATTGCTCATGCTTAAAAAGGCTGCCATGTACACGTATAATTATTTTTGGGCCTGTTGTATAAGCTTGGCTCATAAAGTGATGGAGTTTATGAAGTTATGAAAGTGAGCAGGTGCGGGTTGCGATATTTTAGTCTAATTTTCAGCATAAAAGAGTTGTATTTATTTCGGTTTATTGTGGGCTTGTTCTTGTTCGCTGTTTTTCAAGCAAGATCTGGCAACATGAATGAGTCAGGGATTGTACCACTTTCAAATGCGGTTGTCACTATCTGGATTTTTCTGGAGTTAATTCTGTAGAATGTGGTTGTCACTCCCGTGAATCACTGTACTGTGTGTACAGAAAAGGATTAAGCCCTAAAAGGTTTTTAGCTACTGTGTGTATGTGGAAAACCACAAGAGTGTGAAAAATTGTCCTTAATGATATAATGGAAGAAGGTGAAGTAAACCAAAACAAGACCAAAGGATCAGAGAAATATGCTGTGGTCTTTAATGAGAAGGTTCATGGGAGTGTTTAGAGAGATCCGAGCACAGATTGATGTGAGATAAGAAGGTGGCCAGCTGTGAGTAGAGAAGGTTTTAACATCCAGCTCCTGGCTGATGAGAATCAAAGCACTTTTCTTGGCATCTGAGCCATTAGAGGCGATGGTAATGACAATAGGCCGATTTGAACAAACTCTGGTGTTTCTCTGAGGTCTCTGGATGCATGTTGCCTGATTACTGTTGAAGTGAGATGATGAGACTGGATGTTGGATGATTAGAGGAGACTATAGCAAGCGCTAAAGTCTTATGACACGAGGGGAAAGTTAAGCCTCTGCTTACTTAAAGATTAGGTCGATCTAATGTATTAAGCATGAAGACAAAATACTAAAAATAAGCAGATCATAAAAACAAACGGGTTTTCCAGAATTCTGTGTGTGTGGCTAAACCACCTCATATGATTCTATGAGTCTGGACACAAATCTCCTGCCCTTCAGGATGATGTGAAGTTGTCTTTGTTTTCTAAAAGCATCTGGAGCATCTCTCAGTCACCTGGAGGCAAGCGACAGAGCCTCTGGTATCTTATCTCAATCAGAGAGCTGTTAATCCATCCATGCCCTTCCTGCTGTTCTCTGAGGCCTGCCTGTCCTCACTCAGGTCGGGCTAGATCGAAGACCGGGGACAAGTACCAGCTCTCTCTTTTGAAGACACTCAGCAAGCATTTATGCTTCCACTTATTTATTGTTAACATAATAGTGAATAAAGTTATGTATGTTGAAATGCTATTTTAAAACCTTTTAATTTTATTTTAAAGACATAGCAAATAACAACACCATTCTAATTATCTTCCCAGTCTACCCGTACCATAAAAAGAAAGCAGCAAAAATTGGTCATGTGATGGCACAACCATAAGCAAATTTATATGAATCAGAACGTTATACAGTGAGAAAAAGGGTGGAATAGGATTACAGTGGTGTGAAAAAGAGTTTGCGCCTTCCTTCTTTTTTCTTCTGTTTTATGTCCTTCACACTTAAGGTTTCAGAATATCAAACAAATGTATTAGTCAAAGAGAACACAAGCAAACAAAAATGCAGTTTTTAAATGAAGGTTGTTATTAACGAAAAACTAAATCCAAACCTATATGGCCCTGCGTGAAAAAGTGCTTGCCCCTGAACCTTACTAACTGGTTAGGTCAATCCTTAGCAGCAACAACTGCAATCAAGAATTTGCAATACACTTGCAATGAGCCTTTTATAGCGCTGTGGAGAGATTTCCCACTCAACTATGCAGAATTGTTGTAAATCAGCCACACTGGAAGGGGTTTTCGAGCAGTCCACTAGTCCACTGCAAAGTCTTCATTTTGTTTTCTTCAGCCGTTCAGAGGTGGACTTGCTGGTGTGTTTTTGATCATTGTCCTGCGGCAAAACCCAAGTTCGCTTCAGCTTGAGGTCACAAACAGATGGCCCGACATTCTCCTTCAAGATTTTTTGTTAGACAGTAGAATTCATGGATCCATTTATCACAGAAAGACTTCCAGGTCCTGAATAGTCCCAAACCATCACACTACCATCACCATATTTTAATGTTGGTATAATGTTCTCTTTCTGAAATGCGGTGTTACCTTTATGCCAGATGTAATAAGACACACACCTTCCAAAAAGTTAAACTTTTGTCTCGGCAGTCCACAGAGTATTTTCGCAAAAGTCTTGGGGATCACCAAGATGTTTTCTGGCAAAAATGAGACGAGTCTTGATGTTCTTTTTGCTCAGTAGTGGTTTTCGTCTTGGAACTCTTCTTCCCAATCTCTTTCTTATTGTGGAGTCATAAACACTTTAGTGACCTCTTGGGTGAATGGTCGCTGTGCTCTTGGGGTAATTTTGGTTAGCTGGTGAAGGTTCACCGCTGTTCCTTGTTTTTGCCATTTGTGGATAATGGCTCTCACTTTGATTCACTGGAATCCCAAAAGTTAAAAAAATGGCTACATAATCTTTTCCAAACTGATAGATCTCAATTACTTTCTTTCTCATTTGTTCCTGAATTTCTTTGGATCTCGGCATAAAGTTTAGCTTTTGAAGATCTTTTGGTCCACTTTGTCAGGCAGGTCCTATTTAAGCGATTTCTTGACTGAGAGCAGGGGAGCAGGTTGAACTCAGGTGTGATAAACCACAGTTATGTTATGTTTAAACTAGAGGGAACACTTTAAAACAGGGCCATGGAGGTTTGGATTTTGTTTTAATAACAACCTTCATTCAAAAACATAAGTAAACACAAAATGCAGTTATCTTTGACTAGTATTTAAATTTGTTTGATGATCTGAAACATTTAAGTATGACAAACATGCAAAAAGAAAAAAAGAAAAGGAAACAACAAGGGGACAAACTCTTTTTCACACAATTAGATGTAAAACAAAACAGCTTTTTGTGTGAGAAATTATTTATGACTAGTATTTTAAATGGAGAGGGGGAAAAAAGTGGAACATTTCATATTCTTGCTTTATCAGGATCATCCAAGTTCAAATTCTTTTAAGCAACAACAAAAACAAAACAAAAAAAAACAAGTAGTGTAGCAATATCTAAAAGATTCCATTTGGATAAAAGAAAAATGAAAAGGTTGGGTTGGGTTGCAGCCTTGGTCTGTGTTTTTAGGAAGCAATTTTTTGTAAAATGCAATAAAGCACTTCTTTTTGTGGTTCTGGAATGCAATTGAAAAGTTTGAAAGAGAAAGTTTTTACTTTAAAAACAAAATCTAGTTTTTCTTTATTTACCAGGCAATATTGAGAAAAACTCAATTGTCTTTCTATAAATGAGATTGACTCAGTGATTTACATTTTAACATTGAAGTCACTGCCGTCCAGAGATGGGTCTTAATGCTGCACAAGTATCCTGACAGATTTCCTCAAGTAACATTTTGGCAATGCTGCTGTGGTGCGATGGGAGCAGAGTAAGGGATTTATCTCTTTGGAAAGAGTTATTTTGCAGCTTTTGAGATCTAGATCTTAGGGGGGAAAAAACAAAGCAAAGCAAAACAAAACAAATTCACATGTGGTGTATCCATTTCAAGATGATGTGCAAATCTATTGTGTGCTGGAAAAATATTTGTGATTTATAACAGAGATGTGGTTTTAGTTTTTCGTGTTCTGTCACAACAAGGGCGACCATTTACATTATGAAACAAGTCAACAACTTCATAATGACTCTATTCATAGACTTATTTTCACCATGCCACTATCATCACCAGTAGTTGCTCTGAACTTCCATCAGATCCTATGCAACCAGTACTCATTATCTGATTAGTAATTTCACTGAAAGCTCTCTTTCTTTTACTCAGACAATCATTTGTATGATTACTTTTGCTCCTATTTGAGTAATTATTGATATAAAAAAAAAACATTACTTGCACTTGAGTTTAGATGTTGGCTGATGCTGACTCACCTGCCGATACTTGTGTTACGTAGGATGACGAGGGCATCAGGAAAGCCATCCAGGTTATAGTCTCCTAAGTGCAGTGTGATGGGAATTTCCAGTTCTCCCAAAGTGGAACTCTCTTGAGGGGGCACAAAGCCCCACACAGAATCCTTCCACCTGAAGTCCATCAGCACCGGCTCCCACTGGATCTGTGAATAATGAGTATTCTGTTAAATGAGCTGATATGCAATAGAACTCTGATAATGTACAAGGTACTGCAGAAAAACATGTATAAGTTTGCATGTGTCAAAGCCACACTAAAAAGCCAACGTAACTTTGAGAAAAGCATTTTAATAGTTATCCTAAATACACCTTTAATTGATTTAAATACAGTAGTACCTCAAGATACGAAAGGCTCAACTTACGAAAAATCCAAGTTACGAAAGCAAAGACGAAAATTTTTACTGCTCTACATACGAAAAGTTTTCAAGATACGAAAGGTTTCTGAAAGTCCGAGATTCGCCCCATAACAATTTTGAAACTCGCGCTGCACGCCGCCATCTTAGTTATAGTAGACTCGCCACCATCCTCCTGCTCTCCCATTGGTTCCTGATGCTAGCCAAGCATGAGATCCTTCTCTCTAATTGGACAGCATCCCTCCCATCATGCATCTTCTATACGTACGTGCTGGCGTGCTTTAGCTCAGCCACTCTGCACCGAAACTTTACATTTTTTATGTGTTTTCATAAAGTTAAGTGTACGTACGTTATCTGCCGTTTGTCCTCCTCCTCCTCTGCCGCCACTTTCGGAGATAGCCTCACTCGAAAGGTAAGCTTCGACATTTTACGTTATTTCATTGTTTATAGGTAAATTTAGCTTTATGAAATTTAATGGGGTGTTTTTGGAGGGCTTGGAACGGATTATCCATTTTACATGTAAAATGTGTTCCAAGATACGAAAAACTCATTATACGAAGGCCGCCTCAGAACGGATTAATTTCGTATCTCGAGGTACCACTGTATAGATTAAGGTATCTTTCCAAAACAAACTAAAATAATTAAACAGAAACACGAAAAGCAATGTTGTTCTAATTTAATTATATTTACAACAAAGTAACAATGTTTCCATCGAAATTAGCAAATTTAACTAATCCGCAAAACTAGGAATAAAACATTTGCGAATGAAGCAGCGTTTCCATTCAGTCAGTCAAAGAGAATCATCACTTCCTGATCAACTGGTATTAAATATAACTATGAATAGTAGGTGAAGCCATTTTATATAATAATTTTCATATACAATATACGCGTTCACTTGATTTCGGATGGAGGTGCCTGCTGTTCTTATAAGACAGTTCTGAAAGGTAATTACACCAAACCACTTTGATGACAGACTTTGCTCAGGCATGTCAGAACAACCAAAAGAACATTTCAGATGCTGTGCAAAAAGATAGGCCTGCTTATTTGTCCAGTTATGCTAATATATGCTTGATTTATTTTATGCAATATCTAAACAATGTGCATAAAAATAAGTGGATGGAAACATAGCTAGTGTAATGTGACCATTGAAATGAATCACTATAATGTATGAAGAATTACACAAAGTACAAAATTCTATTTGTTTAAAATATAAATTTCCTGCACATTAGATAAATGTCAATGTCAAGTTAATGTCAATAAATAAGACTGGAAGTCCAAATTTCTTCTGATTTCATAAAATAGCAAAATATGATCTCATGAAATTACATAAAATATATGACAGGTGAAGGTGAATTTGTTACCGTATGCTTTACATAAGCTGGTCAGTTTATTAGTATCACTTGTTAAAACCAGTGTATTACATGAGCCACATTTAACATGACATATGAACAACCTTTTTTTCCCCATGTGATTTTTGTTGTTTTCTAAAGCAAAGAAGGGCTCTAAGCAGAATACAACATTATGGTCCTCTTGCTCTCTGGAGTCGGTCATTTGCACGTGTGTGGGGGTTGCACAAGCACAGATGCTACAGACCTTACTCACTCATGAATGTAAAACAGAGAGCCAGGTGCATCTCTGCATGTTTGCATCCATGGGGATAGAGGCACGGAGAAAGGAGGGAGAGAGAGATTGCTAGAGATATAGGGAGGGGAATATGGATACAAAGTGGTAAAGAGAGAATGCAAGAGAAAGGCAGAGCATTCTATAATGGCTGCTAATAAGGTTTTCTCCTGATCCTTTGCACGCGACTAGAATCAGCAATGCTGAAGATCAGGCAAGAGAGAGAGTGGGTCTGATTTGTTTATTTGTACAAACTATTTTGTATTTGTACACAAATGATATCTATAAAGCTTATGTTGCTATTATCTTTAAAACAAGAACTAGTTTACACTGAAAAGGAAAGTAGAAGTCTAACTTGAGAGTCATGGTGTGCACTGTAGGCCAAGCTGTCTCATTATGAGCAAATGTGAGAATCCTGCAATGTTTGTTTATATTGCAGCACCATTTCCCGCTAAGCGTTTGACAGGTTATCTAGGACTACTTCTCTGTTGAACTGTGGTTTACAAATATTTGATATGCCAATTCATACTGGTTTCAAATATAACAATAAAAAAAAAACCTTCATAAAGAGTTGAAAATATAAAAATAGCCAAATTTTAAATAGTAAAAGATAATATAACTAGCCTTTAGCTAGTTAAAAAAAATATAAAACTTCAAAATAACTAACTTTAAAACCACTAGAGATGTAACAAGCATTAACTGTCATAGCAATAACTAACATTCAAATATTAGAGACACAATAACAAATAATCGTTAGACACATAACAATAACGGTAACATTTTATTTTAAGGTGACATACTTATATTTTACTATATGTACTTACTATAGTAATCACAGTAAATCATGCATAATTACAACCCTAAACCAAAACCAGAAAGCCTTGTGTCAATATACCCCATATTGTGTGTACATGTGTGTACATTAATGAGGAAAAAAAACTTAAATGATTTTAGCAAATGGCTGCAATATAACAAAGAGTGAAAAATACTTTCCATAGCCACTGTACATATAGTTCATTAATATCACTCAGTACTTACGGAGTAAGTTTTATTTTGTCTCTGTCCCAACCTTTTTGGAGTGTGTTGCAGCCATCAAAATCAAAATTTGTTTGCATTTACAAAATATTTGTAGCAATTAATTTGGCCAGTGAATGCATTGGAAAAAAGTTATTTGTACTTTTGTCAATTAAAAGGTTAGTGAGAATTTCCAAATTACAGATTCTTGAATTTGGATTCTACATATCAATACATAATCTTTAAAAAGCTAGAGAAGAGAGTTTGAGCCAGACCTCAATCACACACCACAGGTCCTAAGAAAGTAGTTCTGACTGATGGGCTGTTAAAATAGGTTATGATATATTACGACAGCTCATGGGCACGGTTACTGATGGCTCATCATAACGGGAAATATATAAGTGGAAATACAGACAGGGTTTTAAATTCACCATGCTTGGCAAACCATTTCTATACTAGGGTCATTAAGGTGGAGCACCTCAATACCAATTCAAATAAAACAAATGGCCCTTGTGAAAAACACTGAGTGGGTGTACATGCTGGTACATGTTGGGGCACTATAAAATGCATGCACGCACATTCGGTTCTGTTCAGTGAGTGAGAGCTATCCCAGAGTCCTTCACTCCCATTCTACTATTATAAGCTCCACAAATGGAAACAAAACCATCTCTCATTCCCTCTCTCTCTTCCCTCTCATTCCCTCTTCCCTCTCACTCACACAGAATGGCCTTAACTCCCAGCCGAATTCCTCTGAATTGAAGACTCTTTTCATTCAACATAGTAATGATTATGCAAACAGTTATTGCCCTTGTGGCCATCTACAACCAGCTTCCATCACTCTGTGTCTGCTTGTGTAAATTGACTTATATCAGTGCTGACTGCCAGTTAATGCTAAGCCTTATTGGTTTATTAGATGGAAATTACAAAGCTGTGGGCTGACATTGTGGTGAACACACAACAGGTCTACTCAACACCCAGTAGCTGATAGCTATGGTCAATTTGATGGATGGTTGAGATCATTAATATTTAAAAGATGGGCCTTTTCAAACCTTATACAAATGAAGGCCTGTTCACAACAAAACAAATAATCTGCAAGAAATTTCAGTCAAATTTTTGCAAGATAATTTGCCTGTTCAGACTAATATGCAAAAAAACTTCGGACAGGCTGAATAAAAATATAAATCCACTCCCTGACAGTAGGTGGCGCTTATAGAAAAAACAGAAATATGCAGGTTACCCAGGTAACCTGCAACCAGGTAACCGGCAAGTGCTGCAACACTTTCCATGTCAGATTTTTTCTATTCACCATTGCGTTCATCAAATAACACCAAATACACGACTACAAAAAAAAGATATAAAAAAAGAGCTTTCGAATTCTTCATCTACTATTCCCTGTTCATCTACTATTCCAAATGGTGAATTTGTGAGCATCAAGAAAAAAGAAAAAAAAACTCATTGTTTGGTAAGGTTTAAATCGCAGTTTGATGGAAAAGAGATTACAACACCTCATGTAAAAAAAATGCTGTCGCATTGACGGCGTGGAAACGTGTTGGTCTGAATAGACGTATTAACAGCCGTTCAAACAAAATGTTTATTGCACTGAATTTTCGCAGCAAACATTTGTCTTGGTGTGAACAAGCCTTTAGAGGGTTAAGGGAAAGCAAGAAAGAGAGAAAAACACCAAACATAAAAGCCAGCAAAGCTATGAAGCATTAGATGGTGAGACATGTCCTGTTTTCAGATGAAAGCGAGCGGCTTGCATGTGCCAAACTTGGCATGTAGATGATAAGCCTGAATAGGAACAGGTTTGATCTACACTGAAAAACATCCTTCCAAAGTTTAAAAATAACCTGAACCAGCTGCCGTGGAGAATAGGTGTTGGCGGCATTAGCTGCTGGCCAGTGAAGACTGTTGGCAGCAAACCAGCCTGGCATTGTCGACCTGTACCATTTCGCAAAGAGCATAGCACACATCATTACGCTAGAAGTGGCGGCATCCCTTGACTGTAATGTTGATGGAAGAATGGAGGAAGCCAGCAGGGTCACACAGAGAGGGATGTAAAAGGCACTATGCTGAATTCACACAGGAATGAGCCTGACTGAATGTGACCGGCAAAATGTCCTGCTTCTCAGCAACTTTTCGAGAAATGCGAACAGGTTTAAGTCAATAATTCAAGCCTAGAAAACAAATTATATTTTAAGCGACCATACAACCGCAGAGTATTTCCCCACCATCTGGACTCTCTTGACAGGTCACGAAGGGTTTGGGCTACTCCTCTGGCAGGTGCCTAGAGAGCCTGTGTACGCCACTCATTGTTTAAAAGGACATGAGAGCTCATCTGAGAATCAGTCAGCCCTTTCTTACACAGACTCTGAACATTTATTATCCTGCTCATGTTAAACGTCTACCTGACAGTTCAGCGAGGCAGACCAGGTGAACATGTGACATGATTCTACAAAAAGATACGTCTAAGGGCCCGTCCACACGGAGACGCGCATCAATGTATACGTATACATTTTTTAGCGTATTGGCGTTTCATCCACACGGATCTGGTGTTTTGAGAGACTGAAACCGCTATTTTTTGAAACCGGGTCCTAAAGTGGATAGATCTGAAAACGACACCCTTGTGGTCTTGTGTGTACAGCCAATCCGTATATTTTGTGAAACGATGATGTCATCACATCACGTGTCAGCTGCATCACACGCCATCTTCTTGGTTCGGATACAGCGCGTTATGGTTAAGGTTATGCACATGCTCAAAGTCTTCTTCTCCGTGTATGGTGTAGATCTGTGGCAGAATTACAGCGCCCCATACTGGTCTGGCATATATACTACACAATTTTCAGTCGGTTTTAGTGGTTTCGTGTGTACGCTGATATTTATTGAGACGACGCCGTGTTTACGGAAATTTATTTTAGAATGAGGAAAAAAAAAAAAGATTGGATCGGGAATGCACCGGCTTCGTGTGGACGTGGCCTAAGACTGTATATGACTAGCACCTTAGAGTGTGCATGATGGATGAGAGCAGTGATTAGAAGGCCTAAAAATGAAAAGAAAGATCGAGGACGGGGCCTGTTGCTGATCACAGAAAGGAAAGAGTTAACGCTCTGCTAGAATTAGCCTCCAATCCAGCTATCCGCTGCTCTACTGATTAACCCAATCAACCCGAACTGGAGCACACACACACACTTACACACCTTAAGTCCAATCAAACAGAAATGAGATAGAAGCTAATCAGTGTCATCCAGGATAATGAGACACTCTGTAATTAACCAACTACCATAGAAAACATGGCAATTTCTCAATTGGCTTCCTGCTTTAAGAAGTTTATTGGCTGAACACAGCTGGGAAAACCTGCATAAATGCAGATCACAAAAGAAGGACATTAAGGATGATGGGATACCTCAGTAGCAGCGATTACTTCAGCTTTATAGTTTTTTTTGTCAGCTTGTTCACGACTCACATGACGGTTTGTCATGTTATGAGCCGCTTACATCATTTGAAGCGTCTCATTTGTGTAAAATATGACTTGAGCCCAGCAAACACCATGCAACCAAACAGCCAATATGTCAGCAAATTAGGCCATATCATTTCTGCCAAAGTGACAGAGAGGGGAAGAGAGAGGGAATGATCTCTTTAATGCAAAAAGCCATGATAGCCTTTCCTTTGCAAAAGTAATGGGACATCTTCGATAGAGAAGATGCTGTGCACAGAATACAAATGGCCCATTTTGTTCACTCCCTCATATCAGTCGGAGAGACATCATCGCGTTCGCATTGCCAAGACTCCATCCCTGTGGCTTTGTTTACTAAAGCGCAAAAAGTCCCTGTTTTAGCCGAGCTATGCTTTCCACCACTCCCACATCCCAGCTGTGACGCTTCATTAGGCCAAGAAATTAAAATCAGAGCTCGCCGGCGGGAAGACACCAGACGAGGTGCCATTACATCAATAGGTGCCACTGACAGATGATATGAAAGTGCGACGTCTAATGAACTGCCATCTTTATGACACTCCGGGAGAAAAAAGAAGAAAGAAAGCAAGCTTCATTGCTCATTGCATTACAGGGAACGCATGCCATTCCACCCTGCAGAATCCACAACAGACGGCCTCTTCATTAGCCTCCCTAGAGAGGAGAAGCACAATTTGTAATGAAATGTGGTACAAGAATCAGGAGACGGGCATGTCAAATCAGAGGTGTTGATGGCAGGAAAGGTGAGGAAGGGTACAGGGTAGGCTGTTATTACAGCATGCAGTGTTTATGTCTGAAGAGAAAAGACTAGACACGGTACCTGCAAGAGTGTCACCTGCAGGCAGTGATTAATTAGTAAATTATGAGGGCTGCAACAAAAACTAGTGGTCGAGTTGTGAAACAAAGTGTTTAGTATGCTTTTGACGCTTCAAGAAACCGATGTGAAAAAATGACATTGCTTGCAGTAGACTGAGCTTTGATGCAATGTTGACACATTGAGACATTAAGGGCCAGTCACACAGCGAAAACGCATGAATCACGCACGAATTACGTATTTCGTCGGTGGAACGAACGTGGACCATCAGTGATTGTAAGTGGATGTGCGTCGAAGGCGGTTTATGCGTGTTTTTGAGTTTTGAACGGTTCAAAATTTTTCCGTGTGTTATTCATGAGTCGCTGTGCGTAGTTTATGATGCCCCACCTTCATATCACTCATGAACCACGCATGAACCGCGCACATATCACGTTCATTCCACTGACATCCACTGACAATGTGGATTCTGAAAGTGCGTGCACGTGGAACGTTCGCGAAGTGTGCGTGTTTGGACGCGGTCCATCAGTGATTCATGCGTTGGGCGTGCGTCAAATGTTTGTGGAATACTTTGGTCAATTTCTCAACGCACAAGCACGCACAAACCCAATCTGTGCATGATTTGTGAGTGATTCGTGCGTGATCGGCTGTGTGACTGGCCCTTTACTATAGTGATGGTCGGATTCCTAATAATTAGCATTAAGGACATTTGCATGGTGTAAATAAAATGATTTTAATTTAACCAATTGTTTTACACTGCCATGCAAACATTTGAGGTCAGTGAGATAAAAAGAAGAAATTACTTTTATTTAGCAAGAATGCATTGAACTGATAAAAAGTAACAGTAAAAACTTTTGTAATGCTACGAGTGATTTCTACTTCAAATAAATGCTGTTCTTTTGAACTTTCTATTCATCAAAGTATTCTGAAAAAAAAAATCATAGTTTCAATCAAATCAACTGTTTCTAACATTTACAACAATACTAAATGTTTCATGAGGAGTAAATCAGTAATTAGAATGATTTCTGAAGGATCAAGTGACATTAATTCATAATTAAGTTATTTTAAATAGTAATATTTTTCACAATATTCCTGTTTTAACTTTGTTTAATCAAAGAAATGCCACCTCGGAGAACATAAAGGACTTAAATAATTTGACCTCAAACCTTTGAACTTTGTGTATACTTAAAGGGATAGTTTTAAGGATTTTGATTTGTTGGTGGACTATTCTTGTAACATTTTATTTATTATGCTATTAATATTGGTTAAAGTGCCAATATTTATTTTTTAATAAGTTTCTTTTTTTAACACTTTTAAAATTATTAAGGCACATGCAATCAACATTTCTGCTTCTCTATAAATGATTATTGTGACAAACTGGCAACAAATATCAGTATTACACAGCCAAGAGTAATGCTCAAAAACTAGAGAGATTGATGTCCTATATTCAAGTTCCTGCACTGCTCCAGTGAGAAATCATTAGTATCGATGATGTTCTCACTCTTTATACAATTTTTTTTAGGTTAAGCAACACAAATCACAAATAACTCAGCATTAGAGTGAAGACATCTCAATGCCATTGCTGCAGGATAAACTGTTATTCAGTGACAGAATTACCATAATTACTCCTGACAAAAGAACTATTTTCAGAGGCATGTGTAGACATGAGATGTTGGGTGGTGAACCATATGTTTTGTTTATTATGGGAACCGTTTGACCCATAATCTGTACAGGCCAGAATATAAATGTCTTTCAGAGACGGTTTGGTAATCTAAATTAGGTGCTGTACTGCAGAGGCACCAGATCGGCTTGTTGAAAACACCGCTTCACTGACAAAATATAGACACAACTTGTCCCTTGACAGACTAGCAGTTGTGAATGTTAAAGCACAGAACATTAGCAGGTGACTGAGCTGCTTCAGGAAATAGCTAATGATTCAGCTGGCACAGTGCCCTTAAAGATAAATATCAGTAGATTTCATTAGAATTACTTTGGATGACATTAAACAGAAACGACACAACTAGCATTTCACAAAAATTGTGAAAGATTAAAATCCAGGGCTGTGTCTTTATTCACCCCTTTACCCTTAAATAGGGCACTACGTTAGGGGACAGACATTTGCACTCATTCAATACCACAATAACGAGTGTACAACTGATTCAACGGCTAGAGAATACCCATAATGCACTGAGAGAGTCACTCACCGAATGAATTCTTCCAACCATGAATTATACATCCATTTTCCAAATCACTGTTCCAAAGTGGCTAGATGTTTATACTTGCTAGTTTCCATGACAGAGTACAAGATAGTCTTTTCATTACAACTGGGGCAGCTCGTTTGCTAAGTTTCAATTGATTATTAAAAACCAAGCACAAACTAAGCAAAAGCATTCACTCCTTCAAGTGAACTATATTATTGGAATAATGTAGGAAATAGTGAATGAGGGTATAGGGGGCGATTTCAGACAAAGCTTCAGTGTCTGAATTGACTCACTCCCTCAAGTGAACTATATTAGTGGACTAATGTAGGGAATGACAAATGAGTATATGGGGGCAATTTTGGACATAGCCCAGACTAGATCAGATATTGCAGTCCATATACCATAAAATACAGGTGTACCTAATTAAACTATGTAGAGTGCCTCAGCAACCACTAAGAACAACGTAGCAATTTACCAGAATCCCCCTAGAAAACATCCAAACAAATGGCAAGCAACCATAGTAATGCCTTGTCAACCTCTACCATTGCAAACATCCAAAACGTCCTGCCTAGTAACCACCTAGCAACCACTGGGCAAGGCCCCCATCAAACTCCCAAAACTAGGGCGGTGTATTGCTTGAATTTTAACAATTTTAACAAATTCTGATTCTGCTATTGATTCTATTGATTCCCGGTTTCGATTCCAACTTAAATATCATTTGATATTTTTGTGCTCGCACTGTGGGTGTGTGCAAAGCACAGAAAACAGAGCATGATTACTGAATTGAGTTCTATTTTGTCTCTTGTGTTTGAATGGTATAAAATTCTAAGAATCAATAAATGGAATAATTTGTGTCTTTGTGAATGACAAGGATCCAATTGTGCAGAAATCTCTTCTAGGAGGTTCTGCTCATCATATAAAACTTCTATTCTTGCTAATTTCTGATCACACTTCCAGCAGCCAATGAAAGCACAGCCATCTCATTTCCCGTTCCTTAACATATTTTGCAACACAGATTCCCTCCTAATCAGTTAAGATAACTACTCACCATTTAGTTGGTGAACTATTGATTAGGTCTCCCTGGAAGAACGGGATTTTCCTGGATAAATTCAGATTCTGTGTGGGTCTGCTAACAACTCATGAGTGGCAGCACACAAGATGAACAGGTGGTGCTGTGTCTTGAGTGGAGTGGGACAGCATGAGTACTGACAGAATCACTAGCTGCCTGAGCGAGAGAGAAAATGAAGGCCTCAGTGCCCTGTAAGCAGATAATGGCCAATCTAAACTCAGAGTGTAGTGGGATGGCTCAGCATAGGGGATATCTTTACAAGGATGCCTGAAAAATCTTGCCCTCAGTAGCTTTACCCACAGGGTACTTCCTTCTGATCATTTCGAGGTGTCATGATAAACGGAAACAGCCAGATACAGAGCCACATCTACACGTACACTGATCAATACTGTTAAACAAACTGCTTTAGGTGATTTTAGACTCACAAGCTACATAGACAATGAGACAAGACACATCCAGCAGTACTCAGACTGTGAGTCGTGATAGAGAGTTTAAATATTGTTTATCCTCCTCTGAGAAAAAAGTTTGAAATAAATGGCCTGACAACCTCAGCCGATGCTGCCAAGCTACAAACAAAGTTGCTATTATGGAGTACATGAAAATGAAATGAATAAGTGTGAGATGCCCCGGGCTGAGAGAGAGAGAGAGAAGGCGTCCATCCCTCCCTCCTTCCCCTGTTCACTCCCTCATGACTCTGTTGAAATTCAATACACACGTACACAGACGCTCACTTCCACCACCTCAGACAATCTATTGCCTCGCTCTCCATCATTTCCTCCCCATCTCTCTTTCTTTCTCGCACCATGTCTTATGGATGCTGCTTTGCTGCATTGCAGTTTAAGGGATCGTTTAATTCTGTAGTGATCCCAAAGTCCTTCTCCCATTCTTTATGAGTCAGAAACCCACATCTATGATCCAGGCACCCATTTAATGTGAAAAACAAATAGGTGTAAATACTATGCAAAAATCATGGAAATTGAAAATAGTCTCATTTTCAAAATACAAAAAAAAAAAAAAAAAAAATCAAATTTTGAACTATAGCTTTGAGGACAAAATAACAGAAAAAAAGATGCTAAACCCGAAAAACAAGCTAATGGAAACATTTTCCTCGGAGAAATGGAAAAACGGCTTAAATGCCCCTCGCCTTAGGATCATCACTGGACACCTTAACAACTGTTGCCATCCAGTTTTTATGTTATTATGAAGCACGTCTATAATGGATCTATGTGTTTGGATCGTTTTAAAAGCCTATATATATATATATATATATATATATATATACACACACACATATACACACACACTACAATTTATTCCAACCCCCGTAGTAAGAGTAATATCCAGAAATCTTTTACCATTTTATGAGAAAATGTCATTTAAAATATCTAGTTCATTCCAATGAAACATCCAACAAAGCTTGTCTAAGTTAGCAACAGTGACCAAAGGGAAAGTAAAAGATCCAACTAGATGAAAGACAAAAATAGCGATCCTCTTTTCTTACCGGTTATGACATATATCAGGGTAAAATGTACAGCAGGACTTGATCAGTTAAAGATTGGTTCGCTGTCATTTACTATTGTCTGCGATCTCAAGTGAGTGACAGGTTGCATACATCATTCATCAGAGAAGAGATGCGGACCAATGACCTGCATTAATTATAGTGGACATGTAATTTAAAAAATATATTTTAAAATTAAAAAATGTACATATACACATCATTGTTAATAACAACCAAAGTGACTGAGAAATTGACATTTATAAAGCCAGTCAAATATGTGTGCATGTGTGTGTGTGAGGGTGATGACAATCGTTGTCCCTAATCACTCTAATGAGTGTGATGTTACATGCGTTTACACTGTCAATATTAAGCAGATGAGCTGGAAAGGAAAACAGACAGAATGAGTTTATTTAGCAGACTTTGTGTGTGCGTGCATGTGAGAGCGTATTTGTACGATTAGAAGACACACACACATCCACACAAACATGGTTAAAAACAGAGAAATCCCTGGGCCAATTAAATCATAGACTGCCGTTCTTTGACTATAACACAAGCGCGTCTTTTGTTATGCTTTTGTCAAGTGTTTGTTTTCTTTTTATCTTGTCTTTTCAATACACCATGTGTGCTGCTATGTCTATATCAGTCTCGTTCATTATTTGGCAGCATTGAATAAGTGCTTTCAAACCAATGCAGCTTGTTGTTTTCTGAACTCTAAGAATGGAAAGAGAACCTAGAAGAAGAAAAGACCAGTAATGGACAGAGAGAAAGGGATGGACAGATGGGAAAATAATGGAAAAGACAAACTTTTCATTCCTTTCAGTGTATCTGATGGTGAACACTAACGCCTGTGGCAGGCGGACAAAAGCTGACACGTGTTCCCCGCCCTTTACATTCTTGCCCTCTCCTCGTCTCCGTCCATCTTTGTTCCCTCTCTGGTCCTAAGGTCTGTGACAGGCGGACTGTCTGTGTGTGTGTGTGTGTGAGGACAGAGAGATAACCGCTGCCTTGCACTGTGAGGTTGACATTCAGTTAAGAGCACAAGCTGCGAGCCCACAGCAGGCCTTGACACAATGAGCTCTAAATGACTATATGCCACTATTATTATAGGCTGCTATTAGAAATATCTTCATTTGAATATTTATAAATGCGGTGAATAATACATGCTCTAAATGTTCCTTATGGGATCCACTGATTTCAAAGAACGATTAATCCATCAATCGACATCTGACAATCCTTCCATATATTCATCAGATAATCCACCCCTTTCATTTTCCATTGTAAAAATATCCATAAATTCGTTCGAAATTTAAAGCAGGGTGAAAGTACTGGCTTTCCGATTAATCAAAGAACAAAATACAATGCAACCTTTGTAGTCCAATTCACAAATAAGCAACTCTCACAAGCCAGTTCTTTTAAGTGTATCTAATAACCAATATTGCTCTATTCCTGAAATTAATAACTCGCTTGAGGTTTGGTTCTTTTGGTCCAGATCAAAAAACTAAAAGCTACATTTAGACCTGGTTTGTTTACCATTCACATGGTAATTTTTAACACTTAACCTTAAGAAAATAAATGCTTTTATGACTTTTTTTGATGGCACTTACACAATGTAAAAAAAAAAAAACATTAATAAAATATTTTGATTCAACATTTAAATAAAACAATGCTGTGTGCTAGACAGCATGCACTTACTGTATGTGGATATATATGATGGTATTTTCACCACTGAGAATTCATGAAGAGCTTAACAGTGCCAGGATTTCCTCCATTAAACACACAAATGAAGATCTACTGGAAGAAGATTCAGTTCCAAAGCCTGTACTGAACTGTAATGGGTAACATTACAACTTCAACGAGCAAAATCAGGTATATTTGAGCAATATGTCCTTTTTAGGGCTGCATCTTGTGATATCACAGCCTGTTTTTGGATTGCTTAGATGGTCTTTGGTCCATGATGCAATCAGTTTGCATTCACATTTATTAGTAGAGCTTGTTTAAACAGAAATAAACCTGCCAGTTGTAAACACAACTTTTATTCAAATATTTTAACAAGATTAATAACTGGATTGAAACCTTCTAAATAAAACACTAGCCTGTATAATTTACATTAGCAGATAAAATTACTTTCAAATGTGAGATAAATGCATATTATATACACCAGCATTCAAAGGTTTGGGTTTAGTATGATTTTTTTTATATATATATATATTTTTTAAAGTAGTCTCTTATGCTCAACCTAGGGCACATTTATTTGGTCAAAAACAATTAAAAATGGGAATTACAATTATTAAAACTTCTAATGACTGTTTTAATACATTTTGGTAAAGCTAAAATTTCAACATTTGTAATATGCTGATTTGCTGCTCAAGGAACATTCCTTTTTATCAGTGTTGAAAGTTGTGGTGCTTCATATTTTTGTGAAAGATATGAGATTATTTCTGAGGAATCTTAGAGCAACAAAAAGATCAAAAGGACAGTATTTATTTAAAATAGAAATCTTTTACTTAAACAAAACAAAAAACTTTAAAAACTTGCTTAACAGTAGTGTACCAAAATCCATAAGTCATATCAAGAGCTTGTGACTCAGGAAGTATATCAATGTATCAACAACCAAACCAACCAATTCATCCATCTCTCAAATCCATTTCTTGGTTTTAAAAACAAGTGACACTGTTTAAAACAATGCTGTCCCTGTCCTCAAAGCAGCTCTGAAAGCACATTGATCTAGCTGACAGATCACATGCAAATAGATGAAATGGTAGAATGAAGGAGTGTGACAGACTAATAAGGCTTGTGTACCTCCGTCTTTCCAGTCTTGGCCAGGTAAATTGCACTTTTGCCACATGCATCATCTATACAGACTGGTAACAGGTGGTCTTGGGAGCCATCACCGTCTGTGGAAAAACCGAAAAAGAGAGAGTAAGTGAGAAGAGAAGGTATAAAATGAGGTCTATGATACATTAATGTATCTTTTAATTTGGTTCGTAATGCTCCTGAATTAAACATATGGAGATAACATCATGTGATCGACAATGTGTAATGAAGTGTGTAGCAGCCTGGTGAGGCCCATTCTGTCCCTGAATGTTTACCACTTCAACGCTTGACACATAGCACCTACTATTAATATGGAATATTAATAAATCAGTAAAGGAATAAAAGAAATCAATAAAAGAAAAAAGAACTGGAGGGAGCAGCAGTAAGAAATAGATTTTCATTGACATTCATAGCATCTGCCACACACCAAATAGCCACGTAGATCAGACTGGTAGCCTGCGGAGAGACAGAATTACACACAAGCACATGCACACACACAAACACACTTTTCCATCATGGTAGGGACTTTCCACTTTCAGATTCCTGTAGTGCAACCTGTAAAGCATGATGCTCACAATGTCAAGGTCATGGGATTGAAGATATATAAAGCCAGCTTCCTCAAATATAAAGGTAGCTATATATATTAGGGCTGTCGCAGTATACGAAGATTGACCAGATTGAAAAATGAAATAAAGATATCATGTTATTACTGTACATAAGATAATATCATCAATAGTCCAGCACCAGTCACAGTCAAATATGGTAGGTGGCGGGATTGCAACACGGGATGTCAGAAAAAAGACAACAGAGACATGTCTATGTAGTTGCTTCTGCTGCACAAATTATTGATTTATTGAATTATTGATGAGCTGTGTGACGGTCTTGTCTCGCGTTGTTCTCTTCCAGGTCCCTTTATGTATCTTACAGGTCCTGCACGCTCCCGTCTGTGTCTAATCATTGCCCAAGTCTCGTCAGCTGTTCCTAATCCTGTGTTTGTCAATATATACCCTTCCGCGTTCCCATGTCTTTGTCAGATGTTAACGTTATGTGATGTTGTTTTCCCAGTGTGTGGATGCTGCTCCGTGTCTCTGAGTTTTCCGAGTTCACACTAAGAAGTGCCGTTTTGTTTTCGTCTTCTTAATAAAGTATTTTCAGTTGGATCCCACGTCTCCTCGTTATCTCCGCATCGCACCCCAGCATCTCTCTTATTGTAACAGCTGACGGATGAAACCAGTATGGAGTTTTAGAAATTCCTTAAAAAAGATGGAGTGTTAAGACACCCGAGTCTTCAGGCATTGCGTATAAATGGTACGCACAAAAGGGGGCAATACCACCAACCTGTGAACAGTATGGCTGTCAAAATAATTAAAATGATAATATTTCTGGCCAGCCTTTAGAAAACTGAATAAAACACGAACCATTATTCAAATATTTAATCAATGTTTTAAGTTAGCAAATAATCTTCAATAGCCCTAAAACATTTTGCAAAATCCTACAAACTCTTGTGATTGTACTTTATTTTGATAGTTCACTTTAAACATTCTACTAACTTCGTAACTACATGTCTTATTGCAATTACATCAACATCTGCTATAATATAATAATTCTCTAGCAATGACATGTAAACTACCAGTTATTACTTATAGTGAGCAGAATGTCTAAAGTGAACTATCGAAATAAAGTGCTACCAAAATTATTTTATACGTCATTGTTAAATAATATAATTTTTTAGTTACAATATTTTACAGAATGTATACTTAAGAAAGTACTGAGTAATGTAAGGTAACTACATGGGTTAAGGTTAGGTTTAGGGGCAGGTTCAGGGCTAGTACCTAGTTATTACCTAGTACCAAGTATGTTCATGACGAAAAGGACTGTAAAATAAAGTGCGAGAAATGGGTTGTTTTTTTGCTGGTCGCCACAGAGTAGCAGACTATAAGGGACATTTGTTCTATAAAACAGGGTTTTTCAAACTTTTTGTGTGTGTGGACCACTATTTGTAATCAAAAAATTTTGCGGACCACCTCATAACACATAATAAAATGTCTACACACAGTCTTACCTGAATTAATCCGCACTATAACTACTATATACTATAATATAGGCCTACATATTCTTTAAAACAAATTTATGGGAATTTCCTGGTAAAACGAAGGTAAAATATTATTTTATTTTGCCTTTCCACGGACCACCTGCAGTACCCTCACGGACCACTAGTGGCCCTTGCCAGGATCAACAGAAGCACTTCATTTATCGCCATATGTCGCTTGCTTTTCACGTTAGGCAGGTTGTCATGGAAACATGGGGGGGGGGGGGGTCATTGGGCGGCAGTGACCAATGACAGCACTGATAGTTGTCACATGGCGCATGTCACATGGGAGTACGGTAAAAACAACATTTGTGAACATGAACCAAACAATGTGATTTGGTGTGCTCCGAGGCCGCAACAACATGTGTGAAAACAGACTGAATGTGACAGTGTGTTTGTCTGTGTGAGAATCAAAGCATGTGTACACTTGCTGTAGAGGACTACTGTGAGCCAGTAGCTTATTGCTGCTAATGACTACTGCTTCCTGTTATACAGTACACATGCACACATCTAGAAGCTCTAGAAACACACAACAAAAGTCCTCAATGACACACACACAGAATGTCATGATGACTGGGCGTTAAATGCCACATCACATTGACTTCAAGCAACAAAAAAAAAAAAAGTGGTAAAAGAGGACACTCTGCCATTCGCTACTTTCCTGACGGCGCTCTAGTACTGAATATCATTCAGCTAATGAATAATGCATTTGGCTGTCACATGTAAAAAAAAAAAGAAAAGAAAAGAGCAATTACCATCCTGATAGAGCAGATGGAGAATTTTGTCTAACATATGTTGTGCTTTCATTATGACACGTCCATGTCAAGACTGACTACATTCTGACAGTGCGCACTCATGAATTATAATACTTTTGCACTGTACACGTGTTGGAGTGTGTGACTCTTGCAGTTCTTGCAGCATGATCTAGGATCTATATTTATTCTTTTAGTTGATCTCTAACCCAATAAATTTTTTTTGTCATAATACCAATTAAAAAAACAGTAACCATAATAAATTTTGTCTTTAACATTAATACCACTCTTAAATTATAATTTTGTGCTGCTTAATATTGTTTGTGAAAACTGTGATAGATTTGTTAGGATCAAAAACTGAATATATTGAATTTATAAATTACTTAAGTGTCCCTTTTTAGGAATGACTTTTTCACCCATTTCATTCATCCTTGAGAGTATTAATTATAACAGTATTAATAAAAAGCATTAACCCCAAAACTTGTCACGAAAAACAGAAAAATGTTACCAAAAGACTTTATTATTCACAAAACTACACAGATTTGATTGTTGAATACAACTATGAAGATTTCCTTTGTGTTAAAAAATAGTGTTGCCAATAGAATAATTATGATTTCCAACCAGAATTCAAAAAGCTAAGGAATTTTTGGTTACCCACACTGATTATTTTCCTTCATATACTCATACATCTCCATTAGACTATTTTTAAGGTAGGAAAAGACCTAAAACAAATCAAATGCAAAATGTATAACCTCCTCATTCAGCATAGCATAGCAAATTTAGATTACTTAAAAAAAGAATGGGTAAAGTTTCAGAGGAGACTTGTAAGAAGATTATTATTAACTTTTGGAAATAGACTTTTTATGCCTTTTCAGAAATAATAGGATTGCCAATAGACTCATCTTCTTCTATTGCTATATTTGGCATTACAGCACAAAACATGCACCTAAGTAGCTATTGTAAAATGTTGGCCTTTTGCACAATACTTGCCAGAAGATTAATATTGTTTAAATGGAAAGACCCTCTACCCCCCATTTTCTTTCTTTGGATTAAGGAGATCATGCAACAAAAATAAGATACTTTCTTCAAGCGTCAGTAATAAAGGGGTGTTGTGTGTGATGCGGAGACGCAAGCAGACGCAGAACTGCAGCAATCTTAGATTTATTAACAAAATGGAAAACAAAAAGACTTTAACAAGAACTAAACCGACCCTCTCCGACATAAAACACGGAAGGAGACCGGCATTCATTGGCAACATAACAGTACATCATGTTAATGATAGACAAGAGAACACAGGAGGGTATTTATAACCAGACGGGATGGGAAACAGCTGACGAGACTTAAGGTAAGTGATTGACAAGGACAGGTCCACGAAAGACATGGAAGATGCATAGAAGGGACCCGGATGTGAACAACGAGACAAGACCGTGACATCAAGGGTCTATCCAGAGATTCCATGAAATCTGGCAACCCTTTTTGTCATTTGTTGAAAAATTAAAGTAGGGAATACAGTCCCAAAATATGTATAATTGATGGTCTTTGTACAATGTAATTGATGCTTTCTGTCTGGATGGTTGTGGGTAGAGGGATGGTTGTGTTGTGTTTTTTTGCTTTGATTTTTGACTGTAGCTGAGCTGGACATCGGGCCTCAGAGCTAACATCACTACTTGGCAGGCATGACTAGTGGCATGATGAAATCTCTGCTTTGAGATCAGCATTGAACTTACTGACGCGAGAGAGAGCATTAGCCGGACCTGCTTGCTACCAAACAGAATTGTGCTTTCCTTAGTTTTTTTTGTGCAAACTATCCTACACCTGATTTAAACCAGACCAGGAGTCTCTTGCAGTAACCGTTTTGCTGGAGTGTTTGTAGCAGAGAGGGATGGCTGGAGAATACTAAAGGAGAGAGAGAGAGAGATAGAGGAGAGAAGCTGAGAGAAGGTCACTGGGGTGTATCTTTGATCTGCCACTTAGGTGCGGGACGGAGAAGAGAGCCGTGCCATAACTGACAGGCAGGAGTGTGATCAGAATAACACCCATTTCAAATCAAACAAGCGAACCCTCCCTTTTCTCCCTCCCTCCCTCGCTCACTTTCTCCATCTTCCCACCTTCCTCCCACCTCCTCTCACTTCTTAGCACAAAGCATACCTTTCACCACATTCCTTTCATTTTGTTCATTTGAAACGAGTCTTTGAAGCACCTCATATTCACGATTTCTCTCAGCATTTTACCGTAGGTCATATTAATGTGCATCTCTGCTCGTGGGTGCCACAAACCCAAGGATTTTTTTCTATTTAACAACAGATTCACATGTTAGCAGTGAAAAAGGGAGAGCAAAAGCATAAATCAAGGTTGTGGCTTCGATGAGAAGTACGATTACACCATTTAAACAAGCCCACGTCCTAGAGGGCCAAGCCTTCTGCTGTTTATAGAAAGTGACAAGCTGCGGGACCTGTGCTTTCAGTGCCTACTCAAGCCAGCTCAAGGTATAATGTCAGGAATTGTCCTTGGCTTCAGAGGAAGTCATTCTCTTCCCATTACCACCCACTTAATGGGAGCAGCATCACTAAAGCAGGTGTGTATCTGTCTTTACCCCCAGCGCACTTCAGCTGTCGCGCTCCGTCCTGTCAAAGACAATCACCATCAGCTGCAGCCTGTTCCTCACACCAAATCATCTCATAATGACTGTACAGGCTCCTACACTCAGACACTACTGTAGCTAATTGGTGCAGACAGTTTGATGCCTTAGTGTGTGTCCTAGACAGTGGTGAAATGCGCATGTGGTAAGGGAAGTTAAAAGCTTTGGAGGGAACCAAAAAACAGGTGAAAATAAAGAAGAAAATAAAAAAGAATCAAGCAGAGAGAGATGTTGGTCATCAGGTTTTGGCAGAGATCTTCTCAGTCCAGTTTCTTGAACAAGCCTTTTTTTGCGTGAGCCATATTATTGACTCGGGCACGACCGCACATACATGTAGACTATGGCTCGTCTCACATGCATGTCTCTTTCCATTCCCAACATCATTTATCATCCTAAATCACAGTCTACAGCTCATTCACTTTCTCACTCTCTCTCTCTCTATATATATATATATATATATATATATATATATATATGTATATATATATGTATGTATGTATGTATATATATATATATATATATATATATATATATATATATATATATATACATATATACATATATACATATACATATATATATATACATATATATATATATATATATATATATATATATATATATATATATATATATATATATATATATATATATATATATACTTCCACTCCCCCAATCTATCGCTTTGCACACCTTACCGTCACTGTGAAATAATTTCTGTGAAGTGGTAAAGGTCATAAGATGATGCATCTCAAAGGTTTTAGATGTCATAATCGTAGGGCAGCAAAGGCCACATATGTCCCAAGCTCTTGCTTATCAGAACATGGTCTAACATAGATTTCACCTACAATTGACACCAAAAAGAGTGAGGTTATATCTCAGGGTTTCACTTATCTCAGGGTTTTTCAGCTTATTTAAAACTGCTGTCAAATAATAACAAAATCAAGAAAGAAATTAAGAAATTACGACAAAAAGTATTACATGTAAAATAATTTGTATTTTAACTTAGAATTTATTTTTAAATCTGAAAATAAAGCACATTGTATTCAATTGAAAAAAAAAAAAAAAAGAGTTATTTTTGGCATCGATGTAATTCATTGGATGATTTTCAATGTCTTATACAGTGGAATCCGGTTATGTCGACGGCCTCGGGGGTTGCAAAAAAGCATTGAGATAACCGATAGCCAATATGGCAGTTTGTTTTATGAAGCGATCGGCATGCTAAAAAAAATATGCACTGTATATTATTGTTTGCTAACAACAAAAGGCATATGTGCACCAACTAACAGCAGAGATTTACCAGTATACAATAAAAAAACACATTCGATTCTCGATACAAACCGTTAATTATATTTTCCAAAATTGCAAACACAATTTCGCTCACAGTGTAAACAGTCACTACACACGTGTAAACACATTCGCTCAAAACGGAGTCATTTCGCTCTGGCACAGATCTGAAAGTATTGCACACGCGGTTAATATGGTTTCTTTACAAACTCTAAAATGCATTGTTGCTTTTTGCCTTTAATGCTCTGCTTGAAAACAAATGCTTCTAAGTTTCTATCAGTAACAAAGTCTTTGTCAATGTCAAGGTAATCTGGAAATTCCTGGACAGTGACGCTTCACTGAACACACACTCACTGCAGACGCGCTCGACTTGGCTCAACTCCTGCGCATCCTCTTGCAAGATAGCATCTAGAAGGCTTTAGACTTCCTTTAGTCTTAGACACCCACCATTTTCGCGAGTTCTTCTGCGGCTGCGTGGCACTGTGAGTGAAGCGTCACTGACAGAGCGATAATATGGACCACGATCCACGTGCAACGCGAACTCCGCGCATGCGCAGTGAACTAGTTACGCTCAGTCACAAGATAACCATGTGAAGTGGCGAATTTGTCTCTCTTTTGTGCTAGAGAAACTAGGGTTTGGCAACCCTAGAAAACCCATAAGAAAATGCTTAGACAAATAGGGAATTTGGCGGTTCTACTTCAAAAACATCAACATAATAGGGTTGGCGAGTTAACAAGGTCGAGATAAGTGGACTCCACTGTATTTCTGTTATTCAAAAAGAGTCTTTTAGAGACTTATGGTGGCTTGTATTTCCTAAACTTAAGAGGGTTGTTTTGATTTCTTGTTATTCTCAGGCAACCTATTTGAAAGGCAGCCCACGATTCAGTATGTAAATAAATGCAAGACAGAATGCCATCAATGTCAATGGGAGATTTTTCAACAAATAAGTACAAACAAAAAGATGAAAAAAGCATAGTACACCTAAAAAGGAAACAGCTTGTGTTTAATTGCAGAAAATGAATAATAAAAAAGAGAAAAATGAGACAAGAGGAATTCAATAGCTGCATTGATTTTTTGTTCTTGTGTCATTTAGATACTACTATAGTTTATAGTCTATTTCCTAAGTCTATTAAAATGAATTCATAATAATCATATAAAAACACATATATACGTTTTCATTTCAATTTTGGTGAAATTCGTTTTTTAATTTATTTTATCTTGGCAACAAACTAAAACTAAAATACTTTATTTCAGTTAACATTTAAATCAATAAATGTTTTATCACGGTTTTAGTTAACTATAATAAGCCTGATACCAACAGTCCTCAAAAAGCATCATAAAACATGACTGATTAGAAGTTTAATGAAAGCCTCCATCCTTCTTAAAACCATCACCCTTTGAAGCTCTTCGCTATGAAAACACCATAACAGCTTGAAGTGACATTTTCCAAAATGACAAAAGAAAGAGTTCAGAGAAAACAGATTAAAGGGTGCAGAGAAGGGCTCTTGTTTGGTCAGATAAGTTAGCTTTGAATATAAAGGCCAAGCTCCTGAGACGCAGCTCAGACGAACACATTCAATCTTTTAGGTCATTTCATTTTGCTTATCAATCATTTATGCTATGTGATATTTCATTGCCGGTATCATCCCCACTATCAGTGGGATGCTTTTGGAAAGGGGAAATTTGTATTATTAATATTTAATACGATCCCACAGGAGCTAATATTCAATTTGGCACCATGTATGTGCGTTGAATTTGTGTGCAGTGCATGTATTGCCGTTAGAGACTCAGGGATATTTTCAGATTCTGAACCGAATTAGAATTGAGCATGTTATGCATAAATGACCTCAGTCTGTTTTTTGGTTGTATCATAGTTAATGCATGTATTGTCCACCTCTAAACACAACACAAATGGGCATAAAGAGATCTGCTAGCACTCACCGAAGTCTACGAATGCAGATTGACCCACTCTTTTCGCATTCTTTGGTGCTTTCTGTTCTGGAGTTCTGGTGAAGTTCCCGTCCTAATGAACAGAAAGATTTAACAGGATTACAACTCACACTTCATTTCCTTTCATGCAGAGCTTAAAACTGTAGAAAAAACCTTGTCCTTGCACAGGAATAAAAATTGCCTCTAATTTCTAAAGTGTTAGCGAAGCTGTCAGAACATAGCTAATAATTTAGTGCATCTGAGAAGCAGAGGTACTCTGGGCACGACGGAGAAGAAGCCGAGTTGGGGAGGGTTGCTTGGAGCCTGTACTACCTGATGAACATTACGAGACAATGCAAGACAAAACAATGTGTGGTCTGACAATCTAAACCAGCCAAACTTAAAAGGAAGGTTTCTGTCTGATTGACAGGCCATGAGGCAGTGGGGCAAAGAGAGCAGCGAGTTACTGACGGCAGGCGTGCAGTGTAGGTGTGGATTGAAGGTGATTGACTGGTAGGCAGCAGGGGTCACGGAATGATGGCTAATTGGAGTACAGCGAGGTCAGAGGGCAGGGTAAGGCTACTGTGCACATTGATTAGCCCATGTAAGCCAACGCACAGCATGGCACCGGTGATCAAAGCATGTCCAGGACACCTGCTAAGATAGGAGCTTCAGAAAAGCCTGGGATACTACATGCTGAACAGAGGTCTAAAAAAATACAAATAAATGAATAATACAATACAGTGCAGTGACTGTCCGCAACAATAATATGAAGCCAGCAGACAAACACATACGTTTCACAAGGACCAGATCAAAGCCCTTCCTTACCAGGGTTGCTACAGAATTTTTTAAACTGAACAAATAAAAATGAATACTACACATCAGGGGTGTAAATGAAATTACAGAAATTAAGTTTATTAATAGGCAATACATTTGCAGGGGCATTTTGAACAATATAAGGGCATTTTTTTCTAAACTTATAAGATGTATGCATAACCTTTAATGTCAAATTTTAAAATTCAAATTATATTTCACCAATTTAGGGCTGTTTCTAATCTAATTAAATAATAATAAATAAAAAGTAATCTTTGCAGTGCAGAACAGAAGAAGCATTAATATATTTACTGCATAAAAATGCTTTAATATTTTGTTTATTTAATATTTAAATATGAAATAATTTCTAATTTTAACATAATTAAAATGTAATTTAAATTTGAAACTAAACCCGCCAGTAGGTGGCGGCAAGTCATTCATTCAACATTCAAACCGCTGATTTATTCAGGAACATTAAACGGTGTATTGAATAATTAATTAAACTGATAGACTCAGAGATTTGATTCTGCTGTAATGTCATTTTGAAATTTATGTAGGCAAAACAAAGGAAAAAAATTGTTATGTCTAAAATGTAACTCACAACGTTAGCTTGTTTAACAGTTATATACAATTTCACATTTGCAATAGCGCAATTTTTTTAATAAAAAAACATCACTTTTGTTTGGGAACTGTCATATGATACAAGACAAAATCTCATCAGGGGAAAAGCGCTCATGTTTGTCGAATTTTAGGCGCATCTAATTGCATATATCATGTAGTGAAAGCACAAAGATCGCACATCGTTAAAACAATATAATATCATCCGGAACAAAAACTGCTTGCATATCACACACAACTATGCACAAAGAACGAACACTAATTTGGCTATAATTTGATAAAGTACTTGAATAAGTCTAATTCATTTTATCATCTAAAATTTCAGACCTCTCAAAATTAAATGTAAGACTTTAAGGCCATACATTTTTTTAATAAAATGTAATACATTTTAAGACTTTTAAGGATTCACAGGAACCCTGATTACATCAGGCAATCACTACAGGTCTTTAAGGACAGATAAGTTGACAGAGCATGTCAGAAAAAATGAGAATAAAATGATAGAGAATGATGTGTTCTGAACACAACTAGATTGCTTTTTTATAATGCATGTACTGTAAACGCAAATATGGATAAATTATAAAGCATGTCTTATTTTTTTGCATGTTTGTCACACTTAAATGTTTCAGAGTCAAAGTCTATTAGTCAAATATTAGTCAAAGATAACACAAGTGAATGCAGTTTTTAGATGGTTGTTATAATTAAGGGAAAACTAAATCCAAACCTACACAGCCCTGTGTGAACTGTTAAAACATAACATAACTGTGGTTTATCAAACCTGAGTTCAATTTCTCTAGCCACAACCAGGCATGATTACTGCCACTCAATCAAGAAATCACTATCTTCAAAAGGTAGACATCATGTAGAGATCCAGAGAAATTCAGGAACAAATGAGAAAGAATTGAGATTTATCAGTCTGGAAAAGGTTATAAAGCCATATCTAAAGCTTTGGGAATCCAGTGAATCACAGTAAGAGCCATTATCCACAAATGGCGAAACAGTGGAACAGTGGTGAACCTTCCCAGGAGTGGCCGGCTCACCAAAATTAACTAAAGAGCACAACGAAGACTCATCCAAGAGGTCACAAAAGACCCCACAACAACATCTAAAGAACTGCAGGCTTCGCTTGCCTCAGTTAAGGTCAGTGTTTGTGACTCCACCATAAGAAAGAGATGGGGCAAAAATGGTCTGCATGGCAGAGTTCCAAGACGAAAACTAATGATGAGCAAAAAGAACATTAAAGCTTGTCTCATTTTTGCGAGAAAACATCTTGATGATCCACAAGAGACAAAAGTTGAACTTTTTGGAAGGTGTGTGTCATTACATCTGGCTTAAAAGTAACACTGTATTTCAGAAAACAACATTATACCAACATTAAAATATGGTGATGTGATGTTCTACAGCTGTTTTGATGATTCAGGACCTGGAAAACTTTCTGTGATAAATAGAACCATGAATGTAAAGCAAGCAAACATGTATTCTGCAGCAGGACAATGATCAAAATCACACCAGTAAGTCCACTTCTGAATGGCTGAAGAAAAGCAAAATGAAGACTTGAAGTGGCCTAGTCAAAGTCCTGAAATAAATCCTATTGAGTTGCTGTGGCATGTTCATGCTCGAAAACCCTCCAATGTGGGTGAACTACAATAATTATGCAAAGATGAGTGGGCCAAAAATTCCTTCAAAGCACTGTAAAAGACTCATTGCAAGTTATCGCAAAATCTTGCTTGCAGTTGTTGCTGCTAAGGATGGATTTAGTTTAGGGGGCAAGAACTTTTTCACAGGGCGATGTAGGTTAGGATTTTTCCCCTTAAGCTTCATTTAAAAACTGCATTTTGTGTTTACTTGAGTTATCTTTGACTCATATTTAAATTAGTTTGATGATATGAAACATTTAAGTGTGACAAACATGAAAAAAATTAAAGAAATCAGGAAGGGGCAAATACTTTTTCAGAGACAGAGACAAAGAAACATAAACAATTAAATAGAAAAACCAAGTAGTAAAAAAGGGTATGATAGTTGCAAATAATAGAAAATTAGCATGATGCAGTACTTTACTTGATCTTAATCCAGTCAGGCTCTGATTTCTAAGAGACATGCAGAGACAACAACATGGTTACTAGATGTTTGATCATACTGCACTCGTTTCACTATAGATTTTACAGATTTTTTACACATTCACTTCACAAACTCATTATAGCATAGTGATTTTAGTGGTTTATGCCAGATATCATCCTATGCTCTCCCCTGGCTCACCTGTTATCCATCAAACATGAATCAGCGTGACTGTATCTGCCGAATATTTTTCAATTATTTTGTAGAATTCGTTATTCATCTTGTTTTCAATGCTGACAATTTTATTCAACTTATAAGATTGCTTTGCAATAAATTACTACCTTATATTTCTCAGTCACATAAGTAATTATACTCACAGCTTCACTGTTTGAGAGACGCGTAGTAAGTAGAAAGATGCTTCACAGACATGTAATTCACATGCATCTCTTTCTCTTGATAATTCTTTCGAATAAATGTCATAATTAATTAAAAGTTACACTATGGCTTTGTTCACATTATCTTTTATATATGGCCAGTATCAGATTCAAGAGTCAACTAATTATGGTCCTTAACTGACCTGCACAAAAGAACAACAACATGTTGTCATATGGAAGTAAACACAGAAGTTACTGAAGTCAGCATTAACACATTCATTTATAAGGTTATGCACCACAGAAGCCAGCGACCATGCAGACAAGGATGAGGAGAAATTGGGCAGCATTTTGTTTGATGAAAACATCTCACCGCCCCTCCACTGATTTTTTTGTTGTCTTCCATATTAAAAGAACTACTGTTATGTAAACTCTTTGGAGTGATATCCATCAGAACAGAATTGTGTTGTTCTACAGTGACACAAAAGTCACATGAATTCCAATATGACCGTGGAACTGATTTAGGACCACACATGGAAGTGGCCCAAGTCAGAACTAAAAATATCAGATTCCATGTGGTTTGTGCCGTTTACACTGCTATAACAAAATGTGATCCAAGTCACATGTGGCAAGCAATTCTAAATGGGACACTTTTGCCTGCAGTGTGAAAGTAGACTTTGTAACTTTTTTTGGTTCAAAATTAATCAAATTTAAATGAATCAATACATCATAAATTGCCATATGTAGCTCTCTAACAGAGTTCATAGTAAAGCATTATCTATTGTGAAGGGTAATTTCATTACGGTTGCTGTAAAGCTATGATATAATTTATTTTCAAAGTACCGTGTCTATTAATGGCTATAGCTACACTAACGTCTTCAGCTGTCACCTTGGAGATCCTTTCCATCTAAACTGGTTATATCTCTTAAGCCTAATAGTGAATCTTTTATGAGCAGTAGAATAATCTTCATCATCACAGTCAAGCAGAGCCAAAGCACAACCAAAAGAATGGGTACAACTCAATGAACTCCCTAGCTCGTGAATCAGTATATCAGCAGAACTAATATCTTTATAATAGATTTTTTTATTTTATTGTAAAGTACATTACTACTTTAAATTGCTTGATACATATACATGCAAGCAAATTTAAACTAAATATTATATAATGTAACTAAATAATGGATTGTACTTACTATGTTACCTTAACCCTTTCGCACGTACAATCACACCGGTGTGATCAGTCTTGGCTGGGCCCTGGAGGGTACGATCACACAGGTGTGATTAGAAAGTTCGTGCTTCATGTCATCAACTGCTAAATTCAAATGCGTTTTCGCGCATCATCTGGCGCCGATTCAGAGACGGACGCACTCAGAGCTTTTCATATATCACAACTACTCAGTGTTTTCAACCACATAAGGTTTATTTTTCGGTATCAGACATTTAAATACTCATAAGTACTTGCAAAACAATACATCTATAGTTTGAAAAATACACACTGACGTCCATAAAAGAAGAAATAGCAATTGTTCAATTATAAATTGATCAGATAAATATTGCATGGGTAACTATAAAGTTCACTGTATTCTTCTCTCACTTCACCGGTCACTTACTGTCATGTTTTTCGGAAGAAGCGACTGAATTTGCATTATAAATCAGACAGATCAGATTCTCCGAACTGCGGCGCAAACAAACATGGAGGCGCCTTTCACGCATCATAGATCAGCTAACATGTTCATTATAAAAGTTTTTAAACGACAAAACACATTTACTTCCACATATTTGAGAATCTAAATATCAGGTAGTTGATAACAGCCAACAAGTTTGTGAATATTTTGAATAAATAAGACATACATTAAATAAATGCGATGCACGTCAAAGCGCTTTTGAGGCTGCAGTGTGTCAACGTGACAAGCATGACGCGTTGCCATGGAAACAACAAGGTAAACATTCTAAAATAACGGTACCTAAAAAAACTCAAGCTGGGGGGTCAGAGAGAATATTTAGAACTTAAGGCCCAGTCACACAGCGAAAACGCATGAAGAACGCACGAATTACGCACAGATTTTCGTTTCTGCGCAGCGTGTGCGTCATATGCGTAATTAGTCGGTGGAACGAACGAGGACCGTCAGTGATTGTAAGTGGATGTGCGTCGAAGGTGATTTGTGCGTGATTTTGAGTTTTGAACGGTTCAAAAATTTTCTGACGCACAGATGTGCGTCGGTGTGCGTTATTTATGAGTCGGCGTGCGTAGTTTATGCGTTGAGTATGCGTGACAAGCGTGGGACACGCGTCGGCCGTCAGTGCTTATGCGTCGGAACTGGTTCGAAAGCGCGCACGTCCACTGACGCCCCACCTTCATATCACTCATGAACCGCGCACCGCGGCGCGCATATCACGTTCATTCCACTGACAGTGTGGATTCTGAAAGTGCTTGTTCGTGGAACGTTCGCGAAGCGCGCGTGTTTGGACGCGCTCCGGCAGTGATTCATGCGTCGGGTGTTCGTGGAATACTTTGGTCAATTTCTCGACGCACAAGCACGCACAAACCCAATCTATGCGTGATTTGTGAGTAATTCATGCGCGATCGGCTGTGTGACTGGCCCTTTACGTGTGAAAGGGTTAATATCCGTTAAGGTAACATAGTAAGCATCAATGCTCCCTGCTTGTCACAATACAGTTTATATAGACTATTAAACACTTCAGGAGCTAGCTGGCCCATAACATCTTATGTTCCCACTCTCTGAGCTCCAGTGTTTTTTTCCAACATTACATGAGAACACTCCTCCTTTCACCACCATCAACCTGTAACTGACCATAAATCGCTTCATTACCTCCAGCACAGGTTCAGTCAGCACAAAACTCCTCGGTCTAATCACTTCAGCTCGACCAGATGCAGCGTTTCTGTCAGCTTTCAAAGTCTTTCAAAACCAAGATGGCAGGGTGGTAACTGGACTCATTATATGTGATGACACATACTGCTTTAGATCACAATTTGAGAGAGGAATAGAGGAGAAATATAACAAACATACTAAAATTTCTGAGACTCTTACTTCCAATATTATTTTTAAATAATGAAACTCTAGGTTCTTATTTAAACATATTGCAGTACTTATTTTAATTTACTTATTCTTGTGCCCTCGTAACCTTTAATCAAAATAACTTCCCTTCTCTTTTCTGATGAAGTGTTTATAGGCAAGGACGGGACAACCTGTCATTCACATGAGATGACAGCAACAGAAAACAATAACCATCCAGCGATTCAAATCAATTCCAATGGCCAAAATCAAAGTCCTGTCCTAATGTTTTTTTTGTTCGAGAAACCCGGAAATATGTCACAACAAGGAAGTCACAATTTCCATTTCATTACGACTACAAAGAAACAAACTAGGCCTCCTGAAACAGCTGTGGCACATTTATTTAATGTTACAATATATAACATATTCAATTGTGCTCATAAAACATTAAAAAAATGTAAGTTCATAGAAATACAGATAAATTTGGCACCACAGTGTACACGTGCTATTTATCTTTTTGCTGGTTGTCCCACTTTATATACAGAGCTGGTTTATGTGGCTTAGGGATTTGTTCATAATTCTCGTAAAGAGCAAAACTCAAACTCTTTCCTTCTGTGTGGACAGTGTTTATCCATCTCCTTTGAAAACTCCCTTGAGCCTTCGCTCTGAAACTGCAGGCATGCATCTGGTGGAATAATATCGATTGGTGTATGATTGTGGGAGGCAGTAATGTGATTGTGGCTTATGTAAAGATAATGGTGACTTGACATGCTCACCCTAATCTTCTCCGAGTAGAATGAGGTTGTGTTGAGTCACAGGGTCTGTCTCATTGGATTGATTGAACACTGATGTTAATAGGAAGGGGCTGTAACACTTGCATGCTGGCCTCAGGGGGGTGTGAGTAAATGTGCGTGTATTGCTGGAAAATGACTACATAGAATCAATGGGGGGAAGAGTCATTAGAGACATTACATTTTTGTGTTTCACAACTAAAATATTTAAGATAAATTAAAACCTATTGGTGATCATTTTGCAGTGGCTTAATATTCAGCAGGTCTCCTTAAAGGAACAAAAATAAAAATTCTGTCATTTACTCACCATATCATTCAAAACATTTCTTGACTTACAGATATTTTGAAAAAACAAAACAAAAAAAACAACAACAGTCAATGAAAGTTAATGGAGCCAAATGTTTTTGATCCCATTTAATTTAATTGTATAGACAAAAACTCTTTTTGAGTCCAACAGAAAAAAAATCAATTTCTGAACAACTTGAATAAATAATGACAGAACTTAAATTTTTTAGTGAACTATCCTTTTAAAGATGAAAAGGAATTTTAACCATTTTTCTGACTTCATCCACATGGAAATTTCTAAAAAAGCACACCTTCCAATAACAATGTCAGGAACAATTATTTTTATTAATGTTTCAGCTGATCTGGGACTGAACTTAGATTATCTTACAGACGGGAAATGTTTTACAGTCATTCTGATCTTCCCATCTACAGGCAGTAAAAAAAAAATGCCAAGCAGCACTATTGGAATTGTAAAAGCTATAAAAGATGATGTGCCATAACGTTCTCTGAGGGCTGTTGGACTGAGGCATTTTGCTAAAGCTTGCTAAATGCTGAACCTCACAGTTTGACGATCATTAACAAACAGAATGCATTCTGTTATAATAGGTGCTATGCATTTTAAGAGATTTATGGAGTGAATAGAGTTAATTAATTGTTTTTCAACAAAATAACTCTTGCTGCTGTGCCATAACCATGTTAAATCCCAGGCTATTTAGCAAGCAGAGGAGAAAGAGTAAAATTCTGAATAAATAAATAGTCTCATGCGTGTTTTTTAAATATATGTAGACCACACAGGGATTTAGTAGGCCTGCACGATAAAGGTTAAACTGATAATCATGATTGTTTTGTTCAAAAATTGTTCCCTCAAAAGCTAAAACAGTGAAGTTCCTACCATTAATTCAAAGGTTAATTAATAATTCCGAACAATGTTAAAGTTTTTTATTAAAACAACACAAAATACTAGGTATTGTTGCACAGAGGTTGCATAAGTGAATGTATTCACACAAGCACAATCACAAACAGTAAGGTTGAGATTCACGTCTAGATTTATTAAAGTCTGTCACTAAGAAGGTTTTTTTCCATTAAGAGTTTGTCACTGAGACTGTTGCAGCAAATAGCAAGAGTGGCTTTATGAAGGAACACAGACTGGCTGCATTCTCTAACATGTTTGCCTGTGCTTTCAGATCACCATTTATTTATTACAGTAGAACCCCGACTTACGAAATTAATCCGTTCCGAGGTTGGCTTCGTAAGTTGATCTTTTCTTAAGTCGGTCAGGCTTTTACATGCAAATTGCCTAATCCGTTCCAAGCCCTACAAAAATACTACATTTAATTTTATAATAAAGCTATGCTTGTTCAGTATGGTATGACAAGCACATCCCAGCTTCAAACTTCTCAATTATCTCCCTTTTCATCGTGAAATTAAATGGGAGAGGAACGCCGCTACGCAGAGGCTGGTGGGAGCGATGCTGACCAATAGGAGAGCAGGATGCTGCAGCGAAAGCTAGCGTCAGAGCCATTAGCAGTGTTGCCAAATTGGGCGGGTTCCCGACGGGTTTTAAGCTGTAGTTGGGCTGGAAATCTTTAGTCCAATCTGGCAACACTGGCCAGGAGACAGCCAATGGGAGAGCGGGACGATTGGTGCGAGTTTCCGGGTCAGTGGCGCGCGAATTTCAAAACAAAACTCGGAAATCGTCGCCTCGGCCGAGATTTCGTTTTTCGCATCTCGATCATTTTGTCGTTACTCGGGCGACAAAAAACCCGAAATCTTTTATCATACGTCAAACTTTTTGTACGTAGAGCGTTTCGTAAGTCGGGGTTCAACTATATTTGTTTGCCTGCCAGGTTGGAAAGTTTAAGTAAAACACTGGGTGAAACTCGTAAATAGTCCTGTGATCATTTTGAGAAACCTCTTTTCATTTTTCATCAACAGATATCTCATAAAAGAGGAACTATCCTGTTCCTTTACAGGAGTACAATATTACTATCTACTGTATACATCATCCAGGGGTCTGAAACCCTGAATTGTCCTTGACTTAAAGATGGCCCGACTGAGACTCTTGATTGCAAACACAGCCTGCTTGTAGATTGTGTGGCTCTTGTGCGACTGACAACACGTTTTTCAGTGGTGCAGTGCATCGACTGAGTTTTGGTGCGGTAGTCATGATTGGGATCACAGAGAATTAGAGTGGGGGCAAGCGGTGAGCACGTACGGATGCATTAATGTTCCAAGGGTGGTCATGATTACGCGATCATGGTGTTGCCACCAAATGGTAGGCTAGCTCTCGAACTTGAACTGAGGAGAAACAAATAATTCACTAAGCTCAAGAGTCGGAGGGTTATATTTTCTGGCTTGTTTGTTTGGTAGGGCGGCTCCGTCTAGCTGCTAAAATGACTGATGGTGTCTTGTATTACAGTAATGACTTTGCATGCAGTCTACAGCTGAAGCTTCCCAATTTAAACAAACACTGTGTGCGCATGTGTGTATAATCAGGGTTGGGAATAAGTGTTTAAGGAGAGCGAGAGGAAAGTAATTAAAATGGAGTGTGCTACAAGAAGCAGAGGGTACTGGCCTGTGACCAAAGACTGTTAACTCAAAAACCTCACAGTAAATAGTGACAGGATTACTGCGATTTTACTGGAAGACATTTCCCTGTAAGGTGTGTGCGTGCAAGCATGATTCGGTTTATGTGTGAACGAGTCAGTAATAAAAGACTAGTCACCAATCAGCTGTGTTTTTCATTCGGATCTGTTAAGCCTCTCTGAAGGAATATGAACTAAGCAGAGTCTAAAACGGTTGCTGCCTCAGATGTGATTAGCAATTGCCCATCTCCCCCCCCCCTTTAATCATCCACCCACTTATCTCCTTTTCTTTATTTCCACCCTGCCTGTCTGTCTTCACAGCACGCCATTTTATCCATCCCTGCACTTGTCACCAGCCCCTCGCACTCAGAATGAAATGATGAGGCGCCCTGCAGGAGGACGAGAGGCGATCTAACCCGACTCCCTTCCTCTGTATCTCTGAAGCACCATCGGCAGCAGAGCGCATGGACTCATGCGACGCTGGAAAAGAATAGAGGGAAGGAGGAAATGCTTCCGGAAAAGCTGCAGTGCTTCAAGAAGATGCATGCTGACCTTTACCAGTCGACTTGGGTCACTGCGGCACATTGCAATTCTCTCTCTCGCTCACATTGTTCAACTATTTATTATCTGCTATTTCTGCAGTTTCCCTCTTGCTCGGAGACGCTCCTTTATGAAATTCTGTGTCTACTTCTTTCACCTTTGATTTTCTATTTCTTTCTACTTTAAGTCTTTCCATCATTTTGTTTCCTGTCATCACACTTGCTATTTTGACCTCTGACTCCATGTTCTTCAGGCTCTCACACATTACAACTCTGACTGATGTCAAAGCTGTGAACTAGAATTTAGCACACATACGGTCCTGATCCTGTCCCATTCCCTTCTTAACATCATTTACTTCACTCTAACTTTACATGCACTACCGTTCAAATGTTTTGGGTAAGATTCTGTTTTACATAAATTAATACAGTAATACCTCGGTTTACGAGTTTAATTAGTTTCAAGAGCTACCTCGTAACTCAAAATTCTCATACACCAAAACATTTTTCCCCATAAGAATGCAATAAAAATCACTTGATTCGTTCTACATGACCATAAATGCCTATTTTACAGTTAAAATAATGCCTATTACTCTAATGCCAATTACAGTTAAAATTATAACCATTAACATCTCATATAAATACTAATTAATAATTGATAATTAAACTTAAAATACTTGACAATTTACTGTAACGCGCACTTTATCTTTGAGTAGCGTCACTGCTGCCGTGGAGGAGACAAGAGGACGGTTTTACTGCTTACAGGGAGAATTTCGTACCTTCTTTCTTACTCATCTTGAGGGTCATTGTCTATATGCTGTACTGTACGTATATATATTTCACTACGTGAACAATATCGATCACAATTAATGTTAAAACTGCTGTAAATAACTTCTAAAAGTATGCACTGTGGTGAATGATGCAACCAAACCGAGCGACGCTGACAGAATGAATGAGTTAAGGGGTGACAGGCTTTGTGAGAGGCTGTCGTAAGGATTTTTCCAGTAAAAATGCGCGCGAAGATGCTGAGCGTTAGGACTTTTCCACAAAAAAATGCGCATGGGCGACGGAAAAATTCTCGCACTTCGATTTGCTCGTATACAAAGTCACTCGTAAACCGAGGTATTAGTGTACATTGTTCAGCAAGGACACAGCAAATTGATCAAAAGTGACAGTAATAACATTTATAATGTTACAATACATTCCTATTTCAAATAAATACACTTCATTTGAACTTTCTATTCATCAAAAAAAGTATCTCAGTTTCCTCAAAAGTATTAAGTAGCACAACTGTTTTCAACATTGATAAAATGTTTAAGCACATTATAATTTTTTAGTAGGATCATGTGACACTGAAGACTGGAGTAATGATGCTGAAAATTCAGCTTTGCCATAACAGGAATACATTAATAAATTGCATTAAAATAAGTTATTTTTTAATCTTAATAATAACTTTAATAAAGTAAAAATAAGTAAAGGAAAAAAAGTAGCAATACTTTTAATTATAACTATATAACTTCTAAAACATTCCAAAACATTTGTGTTAAATTGTGTCCAACTGACTAAGATTAACAGAACATTAATAAAAATGAACAGATTAACAGATTTCCTTGCAAAAACCTACCCGCAATCCAGTTTAACATTAAATGTATTGAAATATTGCTGTGAATATTACTCCAGAAATGTAGTGATTTTTATTCTTTTCAATGCACACATGCCTTATTCACAAGAGCACTATCATTAAATGTCACCGACACAGAAAGGATTTAATAAGAAAATTAAAAAAACAGGTACTTGCGTTCATTTTCCATTGATCATGGGAGTTATTTGTCAAATGATGGAAAGGAGTGCTATAACTAGCTGCATATCCAGACATGCGGTATAGTAGAGTACATTAAGTGTTTTAAAGAGCTGATTCAGGCGTATGAATTGCCGTGATTGGAGTAATGTTTTACAGTTTCAGTAAAGTAAACCAGATTCAGGTGGGCTTCTGCATCCTCCATGAGGAGCACTTAAAACCAACCCGCAAGACTGTCAATCGCCATGCAAACTGTGAATTTCTTTGTGGCTGTTACCTGATATGCACAACTCTTCAGGTAAATCTTTGCGGCGAATTCAACACTGATGGCTCAAGCAAATAAATGACTGCAAGCAGTTGGAATTTCCTCCTCAATGTTAATACACTAGTGTTAAAGACTAAAAGACAGGAAGTAATTCTCTAATCTACCTTATTGATCCAGGTCACAAATTCATTTGATTCGGTGGTGAGGAACAAATCTGTGAGAAAAGAGAGACAAAAAGAGAGAGATCATTAGTAAGATCACAAATTGACCAGACTTCCTTTCTTTGTGAGTACGATTCTGATTTAAGTAAGTTTGCATTGAGTTTGAGAGCCATCATCAACAGGTGTAAGTATAGATCCCTGTGACAGAAAGATAAATGGATCAGCGCCATCTTGCTGGCAGCAGTGGCTCCTTGTTCAGTCCTTCCACACAGTACTGTACAATAAGAGACTTGGGCCTTGATCAAATAAATGGGGAGGTGAAGAGAAAGGAATCAGCAAGCAGATTATCATAACAGACATTGAGCGGAAGGATACTGACAAAAGCACAGTTGAACCAAGGAGATCGAATACACACATGAAAACGTAACCCATGAGCAGTGTATTGACATGATAAACACATGCCCAGCTGTGAAACTGAACCTAAGCTCAATATAAGCTCGGTGAAACCTCCAGTTTGTATCTTTGGAATGCAGACAATTTCAGATGTTCAATACATCGATGTTGTTCCCTACATCACCATTAAGACATGTGTGATTCCATCTGTTGTGTGTCCTCCTCCCAATAACCAGAACACACTATAGGTATTATCAGACATGATTCCCCTGACAAAGTCCGAGTTATCACACTGATTGGCGTAGACGAGTGGTGTAATTCTCTTGCTGTCAATGTTCTTTGTTCCTTTTGTTTGATGATGGCTTCATTTTTGAGGTCTGGGTGTTGTTATGGAGATGGAGCAAGAAGTATGTAACAGCCTTATGTTATTTTTGTGAGACTTTCACTGCTTTCAAACACAGCAGTCAACGCTTCAGGTGTATGAGGGTGAGAAAAAAATTTGCAAGAAAAAGAGAAACAGAAAGAAACAGTCATATAATAGAAAACTTTTCACCTGCACGCCACACCGGCCTCGTATCTCACGGAGGAGCTAGAGAAGCATAAAAGGAGCAGCAACGACAGTGAGGGACGAGAGAGGACCAAGCCTGGATTTTACTTTATGTTTTGTTTACATGTGTGTGCGGCAGTTGTATGCTTTTACTTTCGTTTTGTGTTTGTTTGTTAAAGTTTGTGATTGAATGTTCGCCGATTCCCAAACTTTGTTACACTGGTGCAGAAAGGCCGGGAGGGAGGGACATGCTGTCAGAGAGCCCTCGCTGCTGATGGGGATCTCGAGTCACAGATCTATGCGGAGTCGTTGGGCAGCAGAAAGGTGCGGAGACAGCCAGTGGCTGCCTGAGGCAGTGGTGCTGGAGCGATGAAAAATTGGGTGGGAAGGAGAGCTCGTTGCCATGCTCATGGGTCGAGGTGGGGTGACTGCTACCCTTGAGGGAGTGGAGGAATCGGCTCTGTTCATCAGGATGCCGGAGCCTGCTGCCGCACGCCATATTGGAGGAGCAGGGAAAGGGGGACTGGCAGGAGGCTGAGGAGCATCAAGCCGTCCCCCAAGGATGTCGAGTACCATCGCATGGTACCGCGAGTGAGAGCCTCTTGGCTGGTTGAGGAATGAGTGCCAGTGTCTCCGGGAACAGTCAAAGTTAAAGTTGTTGTTTGAATGTTCGCAGGTTCCCGCAGCCTCCTTCCCTGAACAACAAACTTTGCTACAATAATATAATCTAAGACTGGTTTATCCACACAGAGTGAACAAAATAATTAAAGGCCCACTGAAGTGCCTTAAGATGCGCTCTGTTGGAGCGGGAGCAGACTTCAAACATTAAACCAGACTTCCTTTGCCCAATGGAAAGTATATTTACACTGTCTGTTACACTGTTCCAATATTACACTGTGTCTAGTTATAATGAAGGGGCAGGATGCTTTAAAATCTAGAGCAGGGGTCTCAAACTCAAATTACCCGGGGGCCGCAGGAGGCAGAGTTTGGGTGAGGCAGGGCCGCATTAAGTATTCCACAAAAAAATATTTTCTCAAACGTCATTATTGACAGTTCTTTAACTTCAACGTGTTCTTCTGAGCATGAACTGTCCTGAACATAAACAGAATATTGAAGAACATGAACGGTTCTTCTGAATATGACTTGAGACCTGCAGCGCTTCCTCTCACATAGCTGAGCCACATTTGGCTTGAGAGAGGAAACAGTTGAGACTCTCAGTATAGCTTGAAGATGATTACTCAATCCCAGCAATGAAAATTCTCTGCATGTCTTTCATTCTTTTGCGGAACAGAAAATATATTTAGAGAAATGTCCCAATGTGTTTTTGTTTTTTTTGTTCAGGCAAATGAAAGTCAATGGCTACATTTACATTTATGTATTTGGGAGAATGCAAGTTTTTTATCCAAAGCGACTTGCATTGCATTTAAGGTACACATTTACACACTGATGTTCTAATCAGTTCTTGTTTTCCCAGGGAATCGGACACATGACCTTGGCATTGCAAGCACAATGCTCTACTGTTTGAGGAACAAGAAAACGAGCACTCCAAGCTGTTTTGGTCACCACCATCCTTCAAAACATCTTGTGTGTTCTGCAGAAGAAAGTTATAGAGGTTTGAAATGATGTGAGGGTGAGTAAATGGTGACATTTTAATTTTGAGGTGAACTATCCCTTTAAAAAGGGGAAAAAAGGATGATGCTATGGGTTTAGTTTTAAAACCAGTGTCACGAGATGGGCCAGGAAAGTGTTGTGGAAGAGTTGACCTTACAGAAGAAAAATAAAGAGTAGACACTGAACTCAAAAGCTTGTGCTCTGGTTGTAAACCTTTGTCCTCTGCCTCTCATTTTGTCCTTTTCCTTGTCCTCTCAAAAAAACCTTTTCCTCTGCCTATCTCACTTCTCCAGGTCTCACGCATTCCATGTCTTATCCCCTCTTTCTTGGTGAAGTGGTGTTCCCTGTGGGAGTGGAGTGCTCGCTAGCAGTGGCTGATGAGGTGCGGAATAAACAGCTTCATTAATCAGACTTAGAGCAGTGCCCCTGGTACAGTTGGCTGATTACACTCAGGTCTGGGGGCCTCACACACAGACACACACTTCTCTGCATACATTGTGACACACCAACACCTTCAGACAGACGGTGAGTTTACTTTAAAGATTTTCTGCTGATGTTTAAAAATAGAGACTTTCATTCTAAGTGTCAACTACAAAAGGCTGAGCTTCTAACACATTCAGCAGTTTGACAAGTGAAATGCTAAAACGACCCTGAAAAAGTTTCCTCTTCCAGACTACCATTTTGAAATAATAATTTTTTTAATCTGGCATTGGTTAGTGATGATAGTGTCATTACTATCAGTTATTTTAACATTTAATCGATTGTAAGCATTGATGCTTACAACGCCAAGGTCATGGTTTCGATCCCAAGAACTGATTCAATGTGTTTCTTGAATGCAATGCAAGTCGCTTTGGATAAAAGTGTCTGCCAAATGCATAAATATAAATGTAAATGTAAAAGATAGATAGAAGAAAAGAACTTAAAAGATGTGTCAGGTAATAAGAATTAATAATAAATAAAAAATTATATTCTTTTTAAATATAAGAAATAGCAACAAATTCTTTACTTCAACAAACTTAAAGACTTTTATATAAGCGCTTTGAGAGACTTTGATAAAGCGCTATATAAATGTAATGAATTATTATTATATATAATGTCAGTACTAGATATATTGAATGTGTGCACTGCAAAAGCTTAGACAAACACTCAATAAACCTTTCAGAAACTACTTCACATTCACTGAACCTTTTAAAACATCAAATCGTGGATTTTCAAGGTTATTCTATTTATATATATATATATATATATATATATATATATATATATATATATATATATATATATATATATATATATATATATATATATATATATATATATCTTGTGGGGAAATTGGAGTATGGGTCCCAGTGGTGGTTTCGCACTGGTCAGCGGTCCCACCTAAAAAATGCTGGGAAAGGCCCTCCTGTTATACAGGCTCTGCTCCAAAGTCCAGCAGCTGGCGTCCTCGTCGCTCCCCATGGGTAATGCAAACAGCTGAAGGGGCGAACAGCGAATAACTGGCGCTTTAACCAGTAGACCCGGGAAGACACGACCCGTCATCAATAGTGTCTAGGAGAAGGCTAACTCCTATTTCAAAACCCGGAGAATGCAAACTCCGTCAACAAATACTCGGGTGGACAGAGCTCGTAGTTAGGGATAGCACACTGTCTAGGAGAAGGGAAACTCTGAATTCAAACCTGTTTTGAGACCACGCATTAGGCGGTCTTCCGCATATTGGAAGAGTCCGGCAGGTCTCTGCAGCCGCGAGTTACTCTGGTCGTCGTGGATCCCTTCCATGCCACTGGGCTCAGTCACTTATGGCAAAGTGCGTGGACCGAGGAACCTCGCACCCTCCTTCCACTATAATCTTCCTTTGCGCATGATTTGCATGCTATCTTTGGACAAAGGACCTTACTTCAAGTCCTGCGGCGATGGACTCATGGGCGACGGAGACAGATTCAAGATGGAATTGGAAGTCTCTAGTCTGTGATCTGCACGTAGGCGGTTCTGGAGAGATGGTCGTTGAGGTTCGGAATTTTGGATCGACGAACTTCCTCGGCAGCTTCCAGAGCGACTGAGCAGCCCTTTTTAGGATCGCACTGCTCACCTCAAATGAGGAGGGGTCTAGAAAAGGTGGCCTAAACATTGTTCGTTCCAAATTCTCCCCCTAATGGGTTACCGCGCTCATTGGGCATCTTTTTTAACTGCGGTCGGAAACTATCAAAAACTCAAACGTCTTTACGATTTGCGACCTGGAATGTCAGAACCTTATTGGATAGAGCCAATGCAGACCATCCCGCGCGACGGACGGCGCTCGTTGCTACTGAACTTGGCAGATATAGAATCGATATCGCTGCTATATCTGAGACCCGCCTTTCGGATGAGGGGTCCTTGAATGAGATTGGGGCTGGTTATACCTTTTTTTGGAAAGGCCTACCTCTTGGCGTCCCGCGCATGCACGGTGTTGGTTTTGCAATTCGTACTAAGCTTCTCCGGAACATCACTGAATCTCCAGTGGGCATCAATGAAAGGCTTATGTACATACGAATCCCTCTGGTGAAAGGGCATCATATGACTGTCATAAGCGCCTACGCCCCCACACTTGATGCAGATGACTCGGTGAAGGACACTTTTTACGGGAGTCTTCGCGCTCTTTTACAAACAATTTCCCGCAATGATAAAATCGTGGTTCTTGGTGACTTTAATGCAAGAGTCGGATCAAATCACACAGTCTGGGCTGGTGTGATCGGCAGGCATGGTATAGGAAATTCAAACAGCAATGGTATCAGGCTGCTCAATCTTTGCGCAGAATTTGGGCTGACTATCACAAACACTCTTTTTCAGCAGCGAAATCAAAGAAAAGCGACTTGGATGCATCCACGTTCGAAGCATTGGCATTTACTGGACTACATTATCACCAGATCCCGCGATGTTTCTGATGTTCATTTAACAAGAGTCATGAGGGGTGCAGAATGTTGGACAGACCATCGCCTCGTCGTCGCAAAATTTTCTATCACACTTTGCCCTCCAATCCGCAAACAGAAACCAAAAAAGAGGCTAAATCTCAGAGCATGCCTTGATCCGGTAACACAAACTAAGCTTCAAGATGCCTTCGAAAATATTCCCATGCCAACCGATCCTCGGCTGTCGGAACCGGACGCTTCCCAGAACTTTTCAACTGGCACCCACTCACTCTCTGACAGCTGGGCTTCATTTAGTTCTCATGTTATGTCGGCAGCCTCGGAGATTCTCGGCTTTTCTGCCAGAAAGCAGCCGGACTGGTTTGATGAAAATCGTCCCGAGATTCTCAACATGCTACGAGCCAAAAACAAAGCGCACGACGCCAAACTTTGCAATCCGGGATCAGCTAGTCTCCACTGCAAATGGAAGGAATTACGTACCAAAATCTTCGTCGTTTGGAAAATGATTGGTGGACAATGAAAGCTAAGGAGATTCAAAACAAGGCAGATTCAAATGACATGCAAGGTTTCTATGATTCCGTTAAAAAGATCTATGGTCCCTCGCAACACTCCATCCATCCAGTAAAATCTAAGGATGGTAAAACAGTCTTTAAAAACGTGGATGGCATCGTTTCTCGCTGGGCTGAACATTTAAGAGACCTACTAAACTGCCTTAACCCGGTGGATCCTAACTTTGTGGACATCCTTCCGCAGTTCCCGGTTGTGTCCTCACTGGATGATCCTCCAACCCTCAATGAAGTTCAACAGGCTGTGAGGGGGATGAAAAACAACAAAGCAGCTGGTCCAGATGGCATCCCCGCAGAAATCTTCAAGTATGGTGGTCCTCACCTGTGCTGCAGACTCCATCAGTTCATCATTCAGGTTTGGTCGACCGGTGATGTGCCTCAGCTATGGAAAGATGCCAATATCATAACAATCTACAAAAAGAAAGGGGATAGGCAAATCTGTGGTAACAGTCGCGGGATATCTCTATTGTCTGTTGCTGGTAAGATCATTGCACGTATCATGCTTAAACGTCTTCAAAACAGCATTGTAGATGTTGTCATTCCAGAATCCCAGAGTGGTTTTCGCGCTGGTCGAAGCACATCTGACATGATCTTCCTTGCGCGCATACTACAAGAAAAATGTCGCGAGCAAAATGATGATCTGTTCCTTGCCTTTATCGACCTAACGAAGGCATTTGACACAGTAAACAGAGCGCTACTTTGGAGGGTTCTTGGTAAATTTGGCTGCCCACCGACTTTTCTGACCATACTTCAAGAGCTTCATGCTGGTATGAGGGCCAAAGTGGTTGTTGGTGGTAGGGAATCCGAACCCTTTGACGTGTTGGTTGGAGTAAAACAGGGCTGTGTCTTGGCACCCATTCTTTTTAATCTGTTCCTCACTGGAGTGGCTCTTGCTTATCGTGGCGGCCTCCTTTCGGATGCGGGCATCTCTTTCAACTATCGTCTTGATGGTAGTCTTTTCAATTTGCGTCGACTTAAGGCAAAAAGCAAGATTTCTGTAGATAAAATTTTTGAACTTCAGTATGCTGACGATATGGCCATACCTGCCCACACCGCTGCTGGCCTCCAGAAAAGTCTGGACATCCTATCGGATGTTTACAGCCGTGCTGGCCTTGTTGTTAACACCGGAAAAACGGAGGTTCTATCACTTGTCACAAACCGAAACTCATCTTCTCATCCATTTATGGTTCGTGGGAATGCACTTGTTGATACACAAAAGTTTATGTACCTTGGAAGCATACTCAGCAACGACTGTAATTTAGATAGCGACATTGAGCATCGTATCAAGGCCGCATCTTCTGCCTTTGGTAGGCTATTGAATAAAAAAAGTGTCCTACAGAGGTGTGACATCAACCCGACTGAACTTGAGGATATTGCCAAGGACAGACTCACATGGAAAACCACTTGTAAGCTGGGTCTCGAGACATTCACTAATAAGTGGAATGATGATTCGCATAAGCGCCGAATGATCCGACACGAGGCAGCATCAAGAGTAGTGGTGCCATCTGGACCGCGATGTCCTCACTGTGGCCGTTTATGTGTGTCCGAATTTGGTCTAAGAAGCCACCTTCGTATTCATGTTGAAAGATAGCATTGCAACGTCGTCGCCGTTCCGGCGGACTTCACTTACTTACTTATATATATCTTAAATCAAACACGTGTTTGTTTCTCAGGGCAAGTTTCAACCAATTAAACGTTTTATTCTTAAAGAAAAAAAAAGATGGCATTATGTGGCATGGCTATGGACCCTGACTATGCATTTCACCAATTGACATTTGATTTATTTGTGTTGTGTTTTTTTTTTAAGAATTACAAGAGCTGTCTAAAACAGACATTTTTAATCTGACTGATATAAGTCTGATCCAATCTGTCTGCTTTGATGGTCCGCCTAGAAACAATTTTTTTGTTTACAAGGTAGCAAGCTGCTACAATGGACACTTCCAAGGAAGAACTAGTTGCTGTATTTGACAGTTTGGAGGGTTTAGCTTCAGGCGCTTTGAGTAGCAAGTAAACAAGATATTCTCAAGCACATAATATTCAGCTTTAATATCAGAGGTATGACCGTGGAATAATTGTTACCAAGTATTTGTGGACTAATTTGTAAAGATTTAATTAAATCAACTTAAAGGAAATTAAACATTCATTGCCGGTTAGCTCCTTGAAAAAGCAGCAATGACGATGCAGTCACGAAAACCACAGGGACCACTCTGGTCATTTGAAGGAAACACTTGATTAGTTGTTGAACATGTGTATGGTTTACATGCCTCCATTGTTGAAAACAATCTGCGCGGAGTCAGCAGAATCAACCACCCTTTTAGACACACAAATGTCCGGTTTAATTTGTTAATCAGAAGCGCTGGAGAACATAAGAGGGAGTGACGGAGTAATGTGACTCTCAGACAATTAATCAAAATAATTTGATTATACATGTTGCAGTAATGTACTAAAATATGCCTTGATTAGCGCTCTGATTCATTTCATGCTCTTGTTTCCTTCACTGGCAGGTCTTTCTGTTGCTATGCAATCTCACTTTCCTAGCTTGCAATGGGAACATCTTGTGTATGTTCTTGTGCACATTATTTGTTTGTTGTTTTTATTTTTACATCATTCAGTTGGCACAGTACCTCCATTAAGGTATTAATATTTGAGAGGGCTGTCAGAATTAAATAATTGAGGAACACCTTTACAGTATGTGTCATGAATGGAGGATAGTTAAACAGAGGTTATATGAGAAGTGTTATTAAAACATTACACAGACTGATTTTCAGAGGTCATTCAGAGACAAAAAAAGAAGACATGGAACTATTTAATCACTCATCAAATCGGATAAAAGAAATAAATAATTTATATGAAAAAACAAGCAGTTTGATGTTTAATTTCTTTAACCGCTGAACGCCAATGGGGGGAAAAAGCTAAATTTTGAGCGTGGAGCACTACTGCCTCAAAAATCACTTTGCATAAAGAAACATTGTTAATGTTCAGGCTATATAAAGCTTGTCTTACAAGCTAAAAAACAATGTGGTGCTAAAATCGCTGTGCCTCTATTTTCCGGCACACACAAAGCCAGTCATGTCGCCGAAGGGAAAATGAGACAGATCTCATTTATCTTCCACCAGCATGTGGAAAAAAATGGCAAGTGGAGTAATGACAATAGCATCCCTAAAAGTGATTATGTAAGATTTCAAATATTCACAAAAAAAACAAACTAGCTAACGTGCATTGCAAATCTGTGATACTGAGAGTCACAGCAGGGCCTGTGTATTTGGAATGGGAATTTTTGGAGGGGGAACAGTTTTCAATTATATCTAATGACAGCATTTAAACGAGCACACAGTAAGAAGCACAGCAGTGGCCTGCACTCTTTCAGCTGAGAAATGTTGGAGAAGCACTATACTTTCTAACTGCCTATCCTGAGGCATTATGGGTAACAGCTGAAACGCAGGGAGAGACAGGCTCTCCAGGAAGACAAGGCAGGCGAGGAGAGATGCAAGAGCATCCATCCCCAAAACTGCTTCAACTGCTGTTGCAATCCTTTCCAGCACTCTCTTATTCCGAGCAAAGAGAAGAAGAGAGAGCAAAGCAAACGTGTTCAGCGGCAGACATGTGACAACAAAAGGAGAGCGAAAAGAATGGAGGAAATGAGCGAGAAAGAAAGATCAATAAAATCTACTCGCTTTCTCTGAGACCGTATACGCACAACATTATTTTGTTTTGTACGTTATGAAACTGATAAGCACACCAAAAAACAAATCCAGCACCAAAACATGCAGACGACTTTCACTGGAGTGAGGTTACGATCAACTCCCAAATGCCTTTATTCTTTTAATAGACAGATGCAATCAAGCAGTTTTCTACCATGGTTTTGTATAATGCAGAAGAAAGGCTTTTGAAGAAAGACTTTAATAATGCTCTATATTTACATTTGTCACTTCTAGGAAAATTATTCTGAAGAACTGTGTAGGAAGACAATTTTAAGGATGGTTTCCTGCAAAAATAAAAAAAGCTACAAAAATACTCCTTATGGCAAATACTTCTGATGTTTAGTACTACGTAAAATATAATAACAAACAATAACATTGAGAAATATTTTCCGTTACTTCTGATCAATTTAATGGATCTTCGCTAAAGATTACTTTTGATTATTTTATTTTTTTTAATATCTCACCAAATCCAATTTTTAACAGAAGTGTATTTTTTTCACATAATGAAACAAACAATTACGGTAACTAGAATATTTCACCATACATTTACTGTTTTTTTATACTACATTATTACCCTTTGCTTGAAATAATCTAGTAACATTGCCGTTTTGCTGAAATTACTTGGTAGTAGGGATGAACCAAAATGAAAATTCTGTTGCCGAAACAGAAAATTATGGACGAACTTATTTCTTTAAATTAGCTTTTTTTTCTCGTATAATTGCAATAAAATTAAGCTTCAATCAAATTCAATAACTTTAATGATATTGAATTTCAAAAAAATACAAATAAAATAACCACACTTTTATTGAAAGTAACACTAATATTGGACTGAAAATATATTCATATTAAACACATTATTTTTTATTCTGTTCTATGCAACAGATTCAGATTTAACAGATTCTTTTTGGACTAATTATCCAAATTTAAGTATAGTCCTACAAAGTTACTATCATCAGAGCATGTGAGAGCAGTAACGTGACACCGCACATTGATGACTGCTAGAGCCAGAGTGAAATCCAATCCAAACTCCTGCCTCAAGGTATCTATAGCACAAGTTCATGCTTTCATTTGGCGTGCTCTTTATACACAAAAAATAATTTACTACATGCACAATTTACCTGCTGAATTTAGTTGGTTGTCTAGCAACAGCATTCTGACAGTTCTTTTATTGGTTTAAAATGAAAAGTGAAACATGTTAACATACGGTTTAATAACTTATGGGTAGGTTTAGGAAAATAATTTGTACCAAGTATAATACCAACAGTTCTTATGGTTGTGGTTCACCCACAAAGATTCACCTTACGGATTGCTCTTCTCATTCAACGTGTATAAATAGGACACATTGGCTGTAAAAGTCTGAATCATATATGTTATACATTATTAAATTTTCAATTTCAAGCCTGGCGAGAAGAACCGCCCATCAAGCACCATAGGTTTTACGATTGGTTCTGTGTGCACAAAAACGGTTCGGAAAATTCATTGGTTTTACAACTACAAAAGTCAACAGCGGCAGATTTGAATGTCTACTAATGTATACATCAGTAGGCTTGAGCTCAAATCCGATACAAAAATGCTTGGATCAGTATTTGTTTACAAATGAGAGTAGCTAAGGGGAGCAGAAATCAGGTACTAAATGGCACCTCACAATGGTTCTTTATAGCACTAAAAATGGTTCCTCTATGATTACGACCCAAAGAACCACTTTTAGTGCAATATAGCACCATTTTTTTAGAGTGTACTAGAGGAGAAAGATTATAACACAGGTCATGTGTGGTCAATTATGAAATAAAATGCATTGTCAGAATATGCTCTCATTTTCTTTCTTAAACTAAAGTTGAAATAAAGTGAAATACTACTAATAATATACTAATTCAGTGCTTAATTATTTTCTGTCGCGCCCCCCCCCTAGGAAGAAGTAAACATTTCGCGCGCCCCCCCTCCCCCTATTTTGGAACTTTCGCTTTATTGTTTCCATGGCAACGTGTCATGCTTGTCACGTGACAGACCGCAGTCACAAAAAGCGCTGTTTGATAGATGTTTCACATTTATTTCGTTTTTTCTTTTTTTATTCAAAATAGTCACCAACTTGTTGGCTCTGTTATCAACTACCTGATATTCAGATTCTCAGATATGTGGAAGTGAATATTTGTCGCTTAAAAACCTTTATAATGATCAAGTTCTCTGAGCTCGTCTTTTTTTGGATCAGTGCCAGACACGTGCGTGAAAACACGTGTGAATTTAGCGATTGATCACGTGACACATGAACACCAGTGTGATCGTACACATCAACGGGTGAAGGGTTTGTTATCTGAACTTCATATCTGCTGCTCTTGTTCAGTGCAAGAAAACCTACTCCCTGACAAAAAAAGCATGTTCCCCACGGTCATGCGCGCCCCCCCTGGCATCGCTCCGCGCCCCACTATTTGAGAACCACTGTACTAATTAAATACTAATACTAATTCCTCTTTCTGTATTAATTAACTGAATATTAAATATTAGACGTATATAAAAAGTGAGTATTGGATACACATAGAAGTGGTGTACTTGTAACACATACTTGTACTATAGCTACACAGAGCCAGGAGATCGGGTTGTGAACCCTGTGCACAGAACACTAAGGGGTGGGGGTGGCATGGTATATATTTTTGGGCGATATTCTCTTTCAGCCAAAAACCATAAATACTAGTGGATCCCTACTTGCCAGTTCCTCTGATCAAAAAAATAAAGAAATCATTTCCAGACCAAATACATAATCATCGCTTATTGCATGCTGAACGAAGACTGAAAAACATCACTCAGTGTGGTTATTTGAGAGAACCACTGTGGTCACTGTGTGTGCATGTTAAATTCGAAATCAAATAGTGCTGTTTAAGTGACTTTTTTTAGGTTTATATTACTAGTGCATGCCAGCTTACATAGTATGACAAAAACACAATACACAAGTACTAATACTTTAATACATTAAATTCACTTCACTCTAACAAATAGAGGAAATCTTGCATTTCATATCCATTGTGAATAATGACTTCTGCACTTGAGGTGGCTGGATAACAACATCCTCCTCAACAAAACTTGCTTTCTTTTACTACAGCTGAATTACGTTTCCATTTCAGCAGACAGATCCACATCTCCACCAACAGACTCTCACAAACAAAGACCTAACAGACCTTTCAGTCTTTCTCTCCCACTAAGATTGTTCCATTACCGTGGAAGACTCCTGGTTGGGGGCCAAAATGCTACAGCTTGAAGATAACACGTAATATCCTCCAACAGCATGATTCTCTGACAGAGGGTGAAACACAATGTAATGGACTTCCATTGCTATTCTCAGTTGTCATTTATTAAGCATCCACAATGCCATTTGGGATACAGTAATCCAGGGGTCTCAAACATGCGGCCCGCGAAACGATATTTTGTGGCCCGCGGGACAGTATGAAAGTTTAATGTAAGTGTGGCCCGCGAGTTTTGAATGAATAGCGCTTTACCGCGTTGTGTGTGTGTGCGAAAGGTTCCTTTTTCGTGCGAGCTGGAGCTGTACAAGCCAACCAATCACAGTGGAGTACATGACTCTCAGGGGCCAATCACAGTGGAGTAAATGACTCCGAGGGCCAATCACAGTGGAGTAAATGACTCCCGGGGGCGGGGCATCAGCCGGGCTTGATGCAGACAGAGAAACATACCTGCCCGTGTAATATCACATTTGTCAAAGCCGTCATAGAATTATTACTTCTTATTGTGTTTGAAATTGAGCATGTTTGACTTTGAGCTGGACGAAGTGAATGTTACTGTTATCGGCTTTGGATTTAGCGTCATACGGATTGTATTTTGTTTTTCCATCATTTGAAATGGACTGATTTGCGGGACATCGGTGTTATAATATAGAAAATAAAATCCAGTAAATATCGCCTCCGTGGCTGCATCCCATTGTTCGTATATAATACATTTATTAATGCGTCCCACAGTCCCAGCTGATATTTATCAGCCCGTTAGCAGTCTCAGTATTTTCTTCCATATACAAATGTTACGATGTTCATGTCATCAGGAAAGTATGGAAGCCCGTTTCCACCACAGTTGAGAGAAAAAAATATTATTTAAGTCATAATAATGACTTTGTATCTCGAAAAAAAATGAGAGTTTCTTACAATAATGACTTAGTATCTGGACAAAATGAGAAAGTTTCATAATAATGACTTAATATCTCGAAATAATGAGAACGTTTCTTATAATATTGACTTATCTCAAAATAATGACAGTTTATCATAATAATGACTTAGTATCTCGAAAAAATTAGTAACTTTTTCCTCAACCTTGAACTTCAGTAAGTCCAAGTACAGGTCTACTTACTGACAATCATCTTCAAGCTAAACTGAGAGTCTCAACTGTTTCCTCTCTCAAGCTAAATGTGGCTCAGCTGTGTGAGAGGAAGATCTGCAGGTCTCTGGCAGCAAGAAGTAGGCAAGACAAGTCATATCCAGAAGAACCGTTCATGTTCTTCAATACATTGTTTATGTTCAGGACAGTTCATGCTCAGAAGAACCCATTGAAGTTAAAGAACTGTCAATAATGACGTTTGAGAAAAAAAAATTTGTTGTGGAATTCTTGATGCGGCCCTGCCTCACCCAAACTCTGCCTCCTGCGGCCCCCGGGTAATTTGAGTTTGAGACCCCTGCAGTAATCCCTCGCCATATCGCGGTACACCTATCGCGCCCTCGGTACATCGCAGATTTATAAATATATTAAATGTAAATCTATATCGCAGATTTTTGAGGGCAGATACATCTTAAGGGCATCTGTGCAGTACATTTTACCTCATCTTTTACGTAAAGCATGTAAAAGTAATTTTTAGTTTTAAAAATTGTTTAAGAGTGTATAAAGGGTTTATATAAGACTGTTTGGAACGTTTATAATTGTTGGGAGGGTTTACAAAAGCTTAAATTTAAGATAAAAAAGAATAAGAAAAAGTATGAAAAAAATATACCGTAGATTTCTATAAATAGGCTACTTCGCGGTTTTTCGGCTATCGCAGGGTTGCCTGGAACCTAACACCCGCGATAGCCGGGGGATTACTGTACGCGTTATTGTAATCTTCAATTAATTCTAAAACAGCATTCACCTCCATTTCACTCTTTCCTGGCTTTTTACATAATATTTTTTTTTTATTTAGAGTGTGATTGCATGTGACTTCTAGTTTCTAGATCACATTTGCATACACCTTTCACAATCAGTTAATACATGGATTTCCTGACAAACTCAATGCTGATGAGAGGAAGTCATGATGGATTTAGTCACAGAGTGCATCGAACTGTCTGTCTGTCAAACATGCAGGGCTACGATGTGGGTGCAGTATTTCAGCATGAGAGCAAAACATGAATCCCAAATGCCGTTCTACTTCACAGATAGGAGGTGGGTTTCCATGCCAACTGAGATAAGCACATACAGTACCTTCCAGCCCAAACATATAGCTCACCAAAATATTGACAGCAGGGCTGTGACGATTTGTTGTTTGTATGAATTAATTATTTTACAGCTGCTCTCTGCCTGCATTCCAATTAGACAATAAGCTAATGCATCTAATATCGCTGACTCCCAAACCAGGGGGCAATTGAAATTCAATTTTGTTAAACCAATTAAAATACATTAATTCAATTACAGTTTAATTACTTCTTAAAGAAAGAAAACAGTCAATTTTAGGTTCGGATATTTGTGTGAAGGAAATGCATGTAATACATCAATCTTTTTACTCTCTTTTATATGCATAAAAGTCATATATGCTGCCAGGCCAAAAAAAAAGAAAAAACTGTTTTGAGTTACAGTGTACAGTGTACAGGTACAGTGATTACAGTGATTATTGTTTCTGGCATATTATATGATTGGCAACAGTTCTTCTAACCCTAACAGATGGAGTGCGTAGCCTTCCATTCCTTAAAGTGCCCATTATGGTTTTTCAAATCGTCCCTTGCATGTAGTGTGTAAAACAGCTGTCTGTAAATGCGGCCTGCAAAGTTTTAAAGTCAAAAGTGCAAGAAAAATACAGTTTTTGTCTCCCAAAAAGTAGTAACACTACTTTTATGTGTTTTTTAACACATAAAGAGGTGTCAGGAATTCGAATCTCAATCAGTTACAGCTACACAAACATTTTATGATATTAAAACACAAAACTATTTAGACCTAATATTCAAGAGTGAATATTACTATTTTTAACATGGGTAGTATACAGTAAGCTAATAAGTATTATATATACAATAGTCATGGTATTCTGAGCATAACTCATGTTCAATATGGAAGCCAAAGAAGTAGGTTTTCATGAGACAAAAAACACATCCGATTTAAATGACAAAGGAGGGGAGGGAAAGGTGCTGATTGGTAGTTAATTACGATGCATTCACAACTTCTGAGCTCTCGTTAGTTCCAAACAATGCTGACATGTTGCACACCAAATGATCTCCATTATCTTCGGCTCGCCTGCCGTGAGCAACTTCCTCCGCCTCTGAGGCACCATGCCGTCAGAGCGAGTGAAGCGATTGCTTTCGCTCCCTATGTCTTAGCACAAACCAAAAGATGTAAGAGCAAAGCATCTGAGCACATTCTGGGCTGGAAGTTTTGACTTATGAAAGATACAGGATATTTTCACAGTACAATGATCTCTTTCAATCCAAAAGAACAATGGAAAAAGAGACACGTCATGAAATGACCCCTTTACATTTAGATACAGCTGCAACATCAAACATTCAACAGAACAAATTATGCCACCAAACTAACAAAACCTCCACCCTGCCCTCTGTCTGAAGGCATCAGAGGGCCTATCTCATATGTGGTTTGGCTGATGCCGCAGGGCTGTTTCTAGATCCTTCTCCTGAGGTTCAAAAGGTGGAACACTGCTTATTTGTACAGCTGTTACTCAGCCAACCAGCCATGACTCCATCTCTCATGCCCTTGAGGAAGTCAACAAGCTAAGATAGGCTGTCCTAAAGGGCTGAAATGCTGTCGATGAGATCATATGATGACGACTTGAGGATGACAGTTGAATGTGACTTTGATAAAGGAGGCTATTAAAGAATGGAGTGTTTTGAGAGTAACACGACTCTCAGCTCACAAAAGCGAACTGGAGAAACAAAGCTAAAGAAACAAAAGATGTCCATTTTGGACTGTCCCATCAATAGAAAAGCTCAGAGGATCTGGTGTAAACACCTCTTCTCCAGTTGAGCTGAGGACGGCCTTTGACATTATCAGAAAAAAGTCATGTCACTCATCACTGAAGCGGATACCCCAGCCAAATGACATTCAAATGGCATACGTAAAAGAACAAATGACACCTCGAGGCAAGACACGGACACCAAAACAGGCCTGCGCCCTGGTAATGTACTGACAAAGGCAGTTCGGCAGATCTGTAATTACATTCCTGTGAAGACATCTAAAGTCATGCTGACAAAGTCACTCCATCTTTCTGGTGGAAGACCACAGGCTATGTGCACGGATTAGCACATCATGGTCCACTGTGATTAGTGAGGTGCACTTTTCAGTTCAAACAGGCCATGAGGCGGAAACAGAGAAATAAAAGAGACAGTAAGCATAAGAGAAAGCTGCCTCTTTCTCAAGGTCAGCCCTTCATCAGAGTAGTCGCTGCACGATGCCACACACACAAAAACCTTAGCACAGAAAAGCAAATATTTGGGATATTTCATGCATCCTGAATATAAATCCATCCTGGCATTCATTTGTGGACTTGAGATGTACTTCAAAAGACAAACTCTCTGTATGGAATGAAATTCGCCGTTTAACTGAAAGGATACAGGAACTGTCACGAATGTCGGTGAAGATTCCACAAACGGCTAACGGAAGTCTCACTCACCTGAGTTCTAGCATATTGGACTAAAATCCCGAGAGCCCAAATGTTTGCCGGTTCCCGCCTCCTTCCTCCCTGAACATTGTTACACCTGCCAACCACTTGTGTTTGTCTGGACTATTTCTCCTTCTGTTTGCTGCCTGCCCTGATCTCCTGCCTGTTATGACCACGCTAACTGCTCTGATATTGTTGTTTGGCCATGTATTTCGAACCACACCTCTCTGAACTCTGAATTTGCTTTGTTTTAATAAATCGCACATGGATCCCTTTCAGCCAGAGTCCTCGTTTAAGAAACAGATTTAAAAGGTACCCAGTTTCAGATTGTTAACAGACTCATAAGTGTCACATCCATTTTGTGAATCTACGGCGGTTCTCTGGCTGAGGATTTCTTCACAGTCTGTTGAGAGAACTGAATTAAATTAACAGAATATTGAATGGAATTAATCTCAGAGGAAACGAACTTCATCGAACTGACAGTCAGGAAGTGTATAGGAAAAACTTTTGATGGGTCTGGGGGTTGAAGCAGTGCATTGAATCCAGGGCAAAGGGAAGAATTGAAGTCTATAAATAGATGCTGCATAAGCCAATATCCAAGCCAACAAATCCGCTGTGTTTCTCTAACCGTTTTTTTTTTTTTTTTGCTTTCCCCAAAGCACTTCATTCATGAGCATGGCGGCGCTGGCATAAAATGGAAAGATGCTATTCTGAGGGCTTATAATCTTGTAAAACCATTACGAGAACAACATAGGTGGAGTGGAGGGGATTAAGCCAACACCACATATTCCTTATTCCATTTCGCTCACATTATACTGGCAGAGAGAGAAACAGGAAAATCAGCCCAACTTATTGCACTAACAAGCTTAGACGCTTAGGCCGCTGACAGTATTTTGTGTAAGCATCTGTCTGTTTTTGTTGGAATACAAAATAAAACCGTCACATGATGCAGAGGAATGTTCACAAAATGTCACATGTTAATATTTCTAAATAAATCTAAATGTTGTGCCATGTCATTGTGAGAAGCAATGACGTCAAACCTTGTGTGAGGAGTTAATGCTCCATGTTTGAATATGGAGAGCTAAGATTAACAGCAAATAACAATATAAATCTTAAAGATACACAGACTATGGCACCCTGTACACCTGGCATATATTTTTAGCAAGACTGCATTTAAACCTTCATTCCAGTCACACAGCCACTTCACATGAGAGGTAGTGTTTATTGAATTTTAAAAACATTATAAAGCGTTTCCTATTTGATAAATCTGATATCATTGTTTAATTTAGGGGAATACATTGCATGAGTGCAGTGTCGGTTTCTTTCAAACTGCAAAACAGTTAAATTGATGTACATGAATAATTGCAGTGGCGTAACCTCATTACACACTGCATACAGCTGAGAGACGATAACAAAAACGCATTTGCATTTATATCTCACCTATATTTGGTCAAAATCTGTTTAAGACCGCCTTCAAATGTGTTTTCAGTGATGTGATCAGATTATGGCTTAAGCTCTATTCAGACATTAATTGTTTCTCATGAAGACATCTGTAAAAACTATTTTGCATGGCTCCTCAGTAATAAAACTCAAGAGTTCAGAAGATGACGATTTATTCATGGTGGAGGAGCGAGTGATCCTACGAACCCAGAAATGCATTTCTCATGTTATATGGTTATATTGCCATTATGGTTGAAATTGTTGAATGTCTAGCATTTGATTCCTCCAAATGATGGATGTAATATTACAAATATGGAAATGAGAAGAAAGGTAACACAACCTCTTTTTTATGGCAGGTAAACATTTTACTTGGCTACTTTGTTGATTAGTACAATTATTATTAGCCCTACTTAATATACCCACCATTTGCTGTAAAGGAATGATGTAATTTTGAGAAATAAAAATAAATTCAAAAATAAAAAGGTTTTATAAATAAATAAATTTCAACGGAAAAATAAAAGAAGAGTTGGATCAACTTGAGGGTGAACTATCCCAAGACATCACACATTTGGAATGGTTTACCTATCATCAGGTATGCATGTGTGCTATTGTGAAAACTCTCTTTCCCTCCAGTTCTACCTATCTTCTGAATGTAAGCATACATCCCTAGTCTGAGACAACACACCATCATAACACAAGTAATCATAATAGTTTTAAACAAGCACTCAGAGCACAAACAAAACGCCAAAAAAATAGCTTGTGTGGGTGGATAAAACTGGCCTTGGGGTGGCTGACAGTGAAAGAGAAGAGCAAAGATGGAGATAGTAGGAGAAAGAGAATCTGAGCCAGCTTAGGGAGGTTACTGATTCTTCTGGGACGATGATCCATTTAAACAGAATCTTCCATTAGCTACAGCCACTAATTGAGTGAAGGACAAATAAAGTCGCTATCATTTAAAAAAAATGCTTGATTAATAAACATTGAATTTAATTAGGTTTGGTGCCTCGTTCTTAATCGTTAATGCGAAGCATGCCAACTCTTCAGGAACAGATTAACACTGGACATCAACTGTGTGAAACAACTTCAGCTCAGTATCAACAACAAATCCGCTACCTCACTTTTATTTATCATATAAACGCTACAGTTTAGCTCTTTGATATACTGCCAACTGTCTGGAAGGCACTGTATATCAGTTATGTTCCTCTGAGCATGTTTACCACTCATAAAAGTGGGAAGCAGTGAGAAGACATACATATTGAAAAATAATGAGATCTCTACCCACATTTTTTTCAAACTATTTGTCAGTAAAGCTGTACCAGGTCTATACAATGAGGAACACCCAGTCATTGTGATATCCACCCGCTACGTTCTGCATATCTAGCAGATGTCTCTGGGGTGCCATACAATGAGCCTCACGGAAATAATTCCAAATCTTGAAGGGTCCAAATTTATCCATGTTAGAGAATGGTGTCTTCCTGCATCTTCTGCAAAATCCAGCTACTTTATTGGATGATTCTCTTTTTGCAAAAACTTAAATGAAAAGGCATTCAAGTCCCATGGGAAGAAAAAAAGCCCTGAGAGGGACAGCACACGATCGCAGCCATTTGGCCTAATGTAACCTAAATGCTCAACTGCGAGTGTTAGTCTGGAAGACTGCCACAGATAATGATTTGATGAACTTCCCACTTCAGCAGTCCCCTAATGTGGAAAATCTGTTTCCTTTACATTGCACGACAATTAACTTGCCGCTCACTCTCAGAGAGATTTCAGGTCTAATTGGCTGCATTTTGGAGCATTGCAACACAAGGTTGCCTAGCAACCAGTCCGAGAGCAGAATTGGTGTCTTTTATGCATATTTGCGCATAATGACATTTATAATTATTTGGCAATTACTCCCCGTTTTTAACGAGGCTACACACTCTGAATCCGGGGGTTATTGAGGACATTGTGAAGATGTGGAAATGCGATCCAGATGCCAGTGGCATCTCCACGTTGATGGAAAGATACATAAAACAGAGGAAGAAGAAAAAAAGTAATGAAAATTCAACAGAAGGACTTTGTGAATGTAGTGAATGAGGCTTCTCGGTGTTCATTTTGCATCTCTTCTCTTTACCATTCCTTTGGCTATACATTAGCCTTACCTGAGCCATCAGAAGTGCTCAAGCATGCAAGCATTGGCCAATCAGGGACACGTTTAACTGGACTTGATAATTCACCTTTGTCTGAAGTAATTGCTGGTTGTTCGTCTTAATAAACCACTAGGGCCAAATATCAGGTAATGCGATATTAATGCAGAGCCTGTTCATTTCCAAATGAGAGAGAGATTCCACATTGAGGAACATGGTGAAGTATGTTCAATGAAAAAAAGTGGGATATTTTAAAGGGGTCATAACATGGATGTTTTTATTGTTTTAATATGTTCATCGATGTTCACTTATTTTAATAAAGTTTTGTTTTGGACAAAAACAAAACAAAAAATAAAAACAAAAAACAAACTTTCATTCTGACCCACTGTCTGAAATGATCAGTTTTTAAGGGATGGCTCTTTTAAGGCTTGTCAGAAAATAGCCAAATATTATGATTGGCTAAAGTCAATGCATAGGAAACGGTATCAACATCCCCTAGCTATTGCATATGAGTAAATGCTTCATGGAAAACCTTCATTTACAGACAAAGCATTATGAAATCATTTACCAACGGTTTGTGATTTAGCAGCTGCCAAATCCAGAAAAGGCTGGCTGCTTCATCTTTCAACAGAAGTTTCTTAGTGAAATCTCCATTACACTACATGTCGTTTACCGATCAAACAAATAACAAATATTAAAATAAACCGTCCACCTGTTTCTGACTATGGGATCCTTCTGAAGTCTGTACAGAGACTCAAACAAGCATCTTAAACCAGATGCGTCGAAGCGAACATTCTTTCACTCCTCCATTTGTTCCATCAACACACTCGAGTGTGGAGCATGTCAGAAGCTGAACACACATCTGTATACCGTGCAGACATTGTCAGTGATTAAAATGGGTTCTATTCGCTTTTGAAGCGCACACTTCCAGGCGACTGAATGCCTTTGGAAAATTCTTCGTCGATCTTTTGCTGTGGAGGCAGTGATGTCATAGGTCTCCCAATATCAGAACGAGCTGTTTTTGAAACTTGATTACCATAAATAAATGCTTTGTTTATAATGAGCACGTTTTAAGCTATGAAACTAACAGGATGTTCAAATATCGTGACCTCTTTAAAGTTTAAATGAGTCCTTGACATTTACCTGGAAGCAATTTCACAAATTCACACAATGACTGAAACAATGAACAAAAAAAGTCGTTAATCGATATTGATTATGGTAATATTACCATAAAATGCATAGGCAAAATAATTGCCAATTATTGAACATGAAATATGCTGAATATTTAATATTATATATACTGTAATATAAGATGTATATAATGTAACGCAAATTAAGAGGAATATAAAGATGAAATTGGCTCGCTTCAACCAACTGACAATTAAATTTGAGAAGCAACACTGTGAAGTTTCACAGGATAGCCTTTGAGGTCAACAAATAAAATACCATTTAAAAGATTGGGGTCAGTAAACGTATTTATTTTTTAAAGAAATTAATACTTTTATTCAGCAAGGTTTCATCAAATTTATCAAAGGTGAAAGTAATCGTTTTCTCTATTGACCTTTTTATTCAAAATCCTGGAAAAAAATGTATAACTGTGTTCACAAATATATTAAGCAGCACAACTGTTTTTAATTTTGATAATAATACATGTTTTTTGAGCAGTAAATCAGCATATTAGAATGATTTCTGAAGGACCATGTGACACTGAAGACTGGGGTAACGGCTGATGAAAATCCAGCTTTGCATCACAGGAACAAAATAAATATTAAAATAGAAAACACACAAAAAAATATTGTGCTTTAAATGTTCTTTACACTTAGTAACAGTTCCATTTAGGACAGTATCATCTTGAAGAAACCTTTATGCTGAAATGGTTCTTTTTGTTAGAGTTTAGGGTTCTTTATTCCCCCCTTTTTCTTTTTCACATGTGTAACTATCTAAGCTACCTCATTACTGATTTTTTGGAGCTCAGCTATCCAATTGCACAGACTGTCAAGACAATTTTAACAGCTAAATGATTTCTTTCTTAAAAACTCTATACATTTTAACTTTCAAATTATAACTGGTTTCCTACTTAATCATGTCTATTCTCGTTTTAGTTTAACAGCTCTGTTCAGTTAAGAATAGGCTACTTCTCCAAAAAGTAAGATATATTGAACAGACATCATACAGAGAAACTGAAATTATTATCTGTATTGTTAGATTTTGTTTATTATTATTACTTTATGTAGAAGCATAACTAGTCACAAAAAAAACATTAAAGCTATTCCATGACTTTTTCCAATTAACATTGTAAAGGGCTCACATACTGTCCATTTTGGCCTTTATAAACATAATAGTTTTAAGATAAACAAATAGAAGAGACAAACTATAACTTTAAACTCAATTGTGTATCTAACAATCTCTTCATCCACAGAGACTGCCACCCAAAATACACAATTTTAGATGTAAAAACACAATGAATATTGTGAAGATACTTCAGTGAAGCTTGGTCTTCATTACATCAACATCACGTCCAATGTAAATTGTTATTTGTGTATTCACTAAACAACTGTTACAAACTGAAGAACCCTAATTTGGTACTATTTAGAACCATATATCTTAAGAGTAAAGTTATTTTGAATTGTAGTAATATTTCACAGCATTACTGTTCTTCCTGTGTTTTTAAAATAAATTCACCCTCTGTGAACATAAGAAATGTCTTAAAACTTTCCCAAACTTTTGAACGGTAGTTCATATGGAAACATTTATTCATTCCACTTAAAAGCTGAAAAAACATTTACTTTGCTACCCTAACAATGCACAATTATATGCAAATTTGCATACAAAACACACTAAATTCCCCTGACAACACCAAATTAATATTAAATTGTAACCTACCATCTATATTAAATTCTTATGAATGGAAAAAGAACAAATCATCTCTCATGGAAACCTGAAGACAAGCCAGACATCAGTGGCATAGCCTTAAGATCCATCTGACCTCTCTTTCTGAAAGCCTCCACTCACCCCTTACACCAACTCTTGCCACAGCAGACAGCCATAATTATAGAGTAAGTGGTGGATGATTTTAACGTGGGTGTGCTCTTTTTTCCCCTCTTGGGCTGTTGTTAAGCTGGCGAGGTCCATAGAGGCTTTCATGGTAGCATCCGCCAATCAGTCCCAACAGCACAACTCTTCGTATGGTAGCAGAATAGCCTCCAGATGGTTTGGGGGAGGCAGTGACGCCAAGCCTCCATCGAGAGGGTGGGAGATAAGTGATACAGTGGCTCAGGGGCTTTGTTTTAGTAAGGATAATTTGTGCTGGTCCATACTGGCTAGTAAATTACTTTCTGACCTTTTTACCCTTTCCAGGATGAGATGCTAAATCTCTTTTGGTCAATTTGACACATGACCACTCAGAGCCTCAACTACACTAATGGACAGAAAGACTTTCACAGGATTCTACAAGAGGCCATTCAAATCTGTTTTCAGCCTTTAGACGCAAATAGTGCAGCAGGATTATTACAGTCAACCCGATGTGACTGACAGGCAAGCTTAACAGGAAACTCTTAACCCTTGAAAATGGCTTTGAATTCACAAACAGCTCTTGAGAGATCATTTGATTTAAATCGTTTCAGAGAAAAGAAGAAAAAAAAGAAGAGAAAAAACCTGACATCAGGATAGTCAGAAGCACCTTGTAATAAAGTGGATGCTAAAATGCACTACTCTGCTGTATTCACTAGATGATTCTGAGCCACTACACACAGAACAAGCTTTCTTCAGGACAAATAATGACATTTGTTATTAATAAATAATGAAAATGTACTATAGGGTTTGGCTGCGTTTGATTGGAGTTTTTCTAAACTTGTATAAATTATTTTTAGGTGCAAAAATATATTTGTTTAAAATAAACAAAAGCTTGTGAGTGAGTTTTAAATGTTTTTGAAATGGATCTTGCATACCATGGCATTTAAGCTAAGATACAGTAAAATGGTCAAATACTATTAAAAAAATAAAATAATATAGCTTTCCTGTACCTCAAACAGTAGTGTTGTGCTTGCAACGCCAAAGGTCATGAGTTCGATTCCCAGGGAAAGCAAGAATTGATTAGAATGTCAATGTGTATATTGAATGTGATGTTAATCGCTTTGGATAAAAGCGTCTGCCAAATACATGAATGTAAATGCAATGTTTTTCTATTATAATGCTTTTTTTTTTTTAAGAAAAAAGCTGAAATTTCAGGCAGCCATTATTCTAGCCTTCTGTGTCACACGATCCTTGAGAAATCAATCTTAGTAACATTTCTTATTAAAACAGTTGTACATAATGTACATAATATTTTTTCAACTTAATGCATCCTTGCAGAGTATTAATTTATTAGTTTTAGGGCCACATTCATACAGAGAGAGTCATTACAGTACTTCACACACACTCCCCACTAGACCTGCTATAAAAATGGGCCAGTATTTCCCAGACGAAAAACAACACTCACGAAGTATCCCATCTTGATGACAGGATTACAATGGGAGAGAAAAAGCCTGACAAAGACAATCTTCAGAATGAAGAATAAATGTAAAACTAAGCTGTTCAGTGGCATAGGAAATGTGAATATCTGTTGGTTTCAGTCACATTGAATATTAATCAAATGTATGCCTGCATTTGCATGAATATGTGGGGCTGTTTAATGGGGCTGATACCAAAATATTAGATGCCAGTGCTATTTCACAATTCTCGATTCCAATTTTGAGACCAAATGTAAAATAACACTGCATAGTCTTCACTCTATAAATTAAATGCAGATTTCTTTTGTTGTTTAAGTTTATTAGGCTTTGGGTGTGTTTGTGTTTGAATTGTTAAAAATTCCTTGCATGTTTAAACTGGCAAACTTACATTGTTGTCATATTATCGATAAAGTGTCATAAAATCTAGTTATATTAAATCTGCAGCCATGACACTGGTAACCCTGTTACCGTAGTGGTTACAACAGCTCGTTTTAGCAATACAAACCTCACAAAAAAACTATTCAAAATGAAGTTGACAATGAATGTTGTGGGTAAGCATACCCTGACATTTGCTTAAACAATTAGCTATAACTAGAACTACATGTAGTCTCTCTAAATCCATAAGCTCTGGATAAGTCAGACAACAAACAAAACTGAGCAAACTGAGCAAAACTGAACCCATAAAATGAGATATGTGCATGGTTAATGAATGGTCAATAATTACAAACGTTTTTAACTTATATCCACAATACTTCTAGTAACAGCAAATTTAGGGGTTCCATGCTCATTACTTTCTAGGGGTAACATTAAATATTTAAATTAATATATCACATTAACACATTAATGTATTACATTTTTACACATTACATCAGTTGCAATTTACTATTAGATGGGTATAGTCCAACACAGATTCAGATGCATGAATTGACTTGGAACAATAAGGTTAAACCAAATTACGTGATTTACCTTTTATAGAAACATCTACCAAAAACATAATTGTTTTAAAAATCTACTCATTTTTTCAACTCTTACAACCTGGTGGAAAATGAATTACATTTTTTTCTCTAAATGCATAATGGATCCTGTATGCATTCTCCAATTTAGCATAATGCTGACATTTATTTGATCAAATCCTCTATTCTGTAAATGTAGTTAAAAGGGTATTACTCGCCTTCATTTATTTCATGATAACAAAATTATCTCCTTGACATCTAAATGAGATATTCCTAAATTCATTCACTATTTATAAATGAAGTAAAAACTTAATCAATATTAATTCTAATACAATTAAATCGTCTTCATTTGTCAGTCAGATTAAAGCTTTTTCACTCTAGAAAAAAAAAGATCTAAATTGTATAGATTATTACTTAGCAGGACAGACAACTTGCTTTACCTACCCACTGGGATTCAAATGTATCCATCTACATTGAAACAAATTAGTAAAATTGTGTTTTCTTTGATTAATAATTCTATTTTACAACTTACTCAAAACAAGATCATGCATAGAATACTTATTATATTCCAAAAAAAAAGCTTTCGTCATTGACACTAAACATTGGTTACATTTATTATTAGAAATAATAGCAAGAACGACTAGAGCCTACTTGGAAATGTGGTCTGCTTTTATAAGCTTTTTGTTTTTTTGAGTAGAGAAGCAAGTATCCTCCACCTGATAATTTCCGTGTTTTTGTAATTAAGATACACCTCTTATATAGTAGAATTTATTTCAGGCATGACTTTATTTTTTCAATTGTCTGTCTGAATATTCGATTCTGACTGCTTAGAAGGTGTACATTAAAATGGTTTAAATCACAGGTAGTTAGAGTCAGTTTAATCCCCATTCTATATTAATGCACTGCTTTCATTGAAGCACACACATAACCATTAGAAACATTAAAAGAAAATGTGACAATCTGCAGTATCAACAAAAGCAGTCTTAGAAACACATATTTTCTAATAAGCCTGGTTGTTAATAATCAAACAAGCATTCCTAGCATTCCTAATCCATAAATAAATCAAGCACCACTCCAGGCCATTCCTCTGCAAATAGACTTCAGCATGGCATCTTCAGAAATGCTAACTGAAAGCTACAGAATAGAGAAGTAGCAATTCTCTAAATCAAACCAAAGAAGAGAAGAACCTTGCAATCTTTTCTCTAACACTTCAAACGGTTTGATAAAGGAAAGGCCACACTAGCATTACTCACCGGCAGTGAAATCCTTGTTAAGATCGATGAAAGCATTGGAATGAGGGACGCGCATTTTGACATCAGATCCTAGAGCCCTCTCACATTTTTGGTTTCTGATCAATGATAAAACAACATGGTTTGTACACTACATTTATTTTTGTGGCAAAGTCAGAATTTTTTTAATTTACTTTTTTATCTTACCTGGCCTCGAGATAGCAAACCTCTGATGAATCACCAACAGATCCAAAAATGTCTGGAATCATGTCCCCATTAAAGCTGTATGTGGAAAAGAAAAAGTGGCATTAGACCTCTGCAAAAGCAGAAACTTTACAAGGAAAGTTTGGATTTGTACACTGAAAGGATGAGTACTACAAATCTTTAAAACAGGGGTCGCCAACCTTTTTGAAACTGAGGGCTACTTCTTGGATACCGATTAATGCAAAGGGCTACCAGTTTGATACACTTCCGAAATATCAAATTTGCTGAATTTACCTTTAATTATATGTGGTGTGTCTTCATCTATGTGAAGACACTGATCATGTTAATGATTTCTCACAATAATTATACAAGGTACGAAACCTATCAATATGCAACACTTTATTTCTATAAATCTCTGCAAGTATTTACATTTTCAAATGATCACGTCTACAAGATTTTTACCAGCCACTAACAATTTTTAACAAATCATGCACTACGTTGCACCATGTCTGTCCTGTATTCCAGTGTTTTTCAAACTTTTTTGAGCCACGGTACATATTTTCACTGAATAAAATCACAAGGCACACCACCAACCGAAGATGTTAAAAAATAACGCGATACTCGTTTGTTGACGGGGGGGGGGGTCAATCCACTCTCCTCAACAATAACGCAAATGCAAACACCATCTACTACAACCCACAGTTTGGTTTCACTTTTATAAGAAATACAGCCGCCAGGTTTGAAACCCGTCAACACTGATCGGGCTGTCAGAGCAGTCAGGTGCTCACTGCCGGAGTGAAGCAGTGTGTTTGCTTCAGACGTCATTTTCACGTGACTAGTGACGTAATGATACAAGCTCCGAAGCAGTGGTTCATTGCAAAGCCCGTTCGAGTTTGAAGCAAGCTTCGGAGCGTCGGTGTCAGACGGAACATCACAACAGACGCGCACCATTGACGCTTGCAGTCGCTCAAAATGTGTGTTTTTTTTTTTTTTTTTGAAAAATTAGGTGAAATTGAATAATTTTCCGCGGCACACCTGACGTTCTCTCACGGCACACTAGAGCTATTTTTAGAACAGGCCCGCGGGCGACTCATGTGGTCCTTGGGGGCGACCTGGTGCCCGCGGGCACCATGTTGGCGACCCCTGCTTTAAAAGGTACAATCACAGGGTTTAAAATTATTACAACTCTCATCTGTGTTTTGCGGTGACCAAGATTCTATAAAGATATTATTTAATAATACCACTTGGGCTGTGTTGAAATTATAGATTTCACGATTTTAATTGTTCCTCATTTTGATGAACCATTATCGATTTCTAAATGCAAGAATTTATCTTTTAATATATGTTGTTTTCCGTGGATGTGTGGAGTAGTTATGTGTAGCGCACCTCCAATAGAATAAATCACAATGTATTTCTATGAAACAAAGTCTCAGCTCAAATTCAGTCAATATTATAATGAAATTCAAGCAGTAAATAGAGCTGTAGAACTGATCATCTCTTCAGGTTTAAATTACTACTAATTATAGCACTTAAACATGAATGAACATCAGATGTTGAAAGATAGAGTACAATTTACCGAAATATAATCGCTCAATCAGTGATCAATCACTGCGGAGAGAGGTTAATAAGACAGCTTGTAAACCAGGGGTCACCAACATGGTGCCCGCAAGGACCACGAGTCGCCTGTGGGCCTGTTCTAAGAATAGCTCACCATAGCGCTACTTACCAGCTGCATCTAATTTTTTTTTTTTTTTTGCTATTCTTTTTTTAAAATCACACCCACAAATTAATTCCCCTTCACATAATTTCTGAAACCTTATAGGATAACGCCAGTTGAGAACTGGCCAATTGTCACGCAATGTAGCTCTGGCTGACAGACAGTATAAATAGCATAATTACGTCAGAATCATGACTGAACGCTGCACAGCAGGTCAAGCGATGAAAACGGCGACTAATTCAACGTCTTGTTCCCGTCTCTCAAGGAACCAAGATTACGATAGTAACCGAAGACAATCGTTTTCGAGAGCAGGAACGAGACATTGCATTGAAATGCATTTGAGAACAGCGTTCAATCCTGCAGTGAGAGAGACACATATCAGCCTGAAAACACAGGGACCCATACACCAATCACAGCGAAGAGGCACACAGTCCAACCAATGGCTACGCCGCTAGGTGTTCTCAATACTGATAGGTGCAGCTAAACCAATGAAATCAATAGCTGAAGCCTACCAAAATTTGCATATCAGAAAAATAGTGAGTAAATATAAATACTTGCAGAGATTTATAGAAATAAAGTGTTGCATATTGATATTGATCGGTTTCCTACCTTGTTAAATCATTGTTGATAATTACTGTGAGAAATCATTAACATGATCAGTGTCTTTCCATAGATGAATATCATTAATTATTAATAATGACAGATGATTAAAGGTAAATTGAGCAAATTTGTTATTTCAGAAGTGTGTATCAAACTGATAGCTCTTCACAGTAATCGGAAGCCAAAAAGTAGCCAAATAGGTTTCAAATAGGCTGGTGACCCCTGTTGTAAACCATGTCACGTAACGTTATATCAAAAAAGGCACCACAACGCGATAGTTAGCTAGCTAAAAATTATCACCTGAGAGGAGCATTTTACTAAATATATGTTCCATATTCATAGCATTTTGTTCTGTTGTGTTCTCCCACAATTAATATATGTTTGAATAAACTCATCATGAAAACAAGTTTTACGAAAGCCCCAGTTTAAATGTTTAGGCTATAATACAAAAACAAATTGGACTATGAAACAACTACTTCATTAAGAAATTAATTATTATTAGAACTGCCTTTTAAAACTTCAAATTAAAAGTTTCCATGAAATCAGTTCTTAATTGTAACCTTTAATGCCATAGTAGACCCAAATCACAACTTTGTAAATTGAATCAAATCATGAACAATTTTTTAATCTATCTATCTATCTATCTATCTATCTATCTATCTATCTATCTATCTATCTATATATATATATATATATATATATATATATATATATATATATATAAATAATAAGAATAGTTTAAGAATTAGGACTGGCAATTAATAAAAAATGACTTACTCCATGACAAGGGGCTGATCATTAAAGGTCCTGTTAAGCTTTACCATTTCACTCTGGTCTGTAAAAGAATAGATAACATTTACAAAAATGATGCAAATCTCTTCTATAGTTTAGTTCTAATACAATCAATTTATGCAAAAATATTTTATAAACAATAGAGAAATGCTTTGTGAAACCACTTTCATAAAGCATTTATTCTTTATGTATTATTTTCAGACTTTACCCAAAGTTTGGTTATGTCCCCAGAAAATGAATGCAATTGTCTTTGAGGCACCAGAGTGGCCAGTGAGAAGCACATCCATCTGAGAGTCTCCATCGTAATCCCCCGGGACCACACTAGTTATGCTGAAGTCACTGAGAGAGCCAGAGAAACACATCAACACTGCAATATCAACAAACCACACTAAACTCAAATATGATAGCTTGTTATAATGTAAATCGATTTGATTTACATGACAAATACATAAAATGCACATATCAGTTGTGACTGTGTAGCCGTGGCAACTGTAAAAAAGATATTTAGATGCTTGGTTTTAGGATCAAAGTTTTAACCGTGTGCAGCAAAATATATAATCCAATGATGATTGAGAGATATATAAGCATTTCTCAAAAGGTCAAGATACATTCATTATTAACATTATTGATCTGAAAAATATTTATGGATATTAAGTAAATATGAGTTGCTTTAGTAAAGTAAATATTCACTTGAAATATTAATAACAAGATAAAAGTAGCTAAAAGTAAATATTTCACATCAAAAACTCACCTCTACCAAGAGCTAAAGGTGGGCATTTTTATTATAATTTAAGTATGAACTATAAGTAAGTGCAGTGAGCATGTAGAAGATTGTGCATAACAGGTTTTTAGCAAGGCCTTAAAAATACATTTATCAATGTATATGATTTATGGGGTTAGTGTGTGCAAGTGTATATTCTCACCTAGGGAAAAACTCTTTAGTCAGATGAACTTTAGGTTTGTAATAAGGAGCTTTAAGATCAGCCAGGAAAATCAACAGCTCAGACCCTGAAAGAAATAGAATTCCCAAAAATTAACACATAATCAGTATGTTTATCAATAATCAAACATACATACATTAGAGTACAGATGGAGTAACGAGCCACACCCCCTGCCATTAGCAACAATATATGACAGAAGTGTGTTATTAAAAAAACACAATCTGACATATTATCAAAGCTCACATACAATATACAATGAACACTACTTTACATAAAACATGCACACAAACGTTTTTTTTGCGTTGGATGAGTTTAAGACCTTATTAATCTTATTAATCTGTACGTACGCTTCCTGATGATGAAAATATCAGTCTGTTTATCAGAGTTGAAGTCACCGAAAGCCGCAACTGTACCATAATTCTCTGCGGCAAATAAATCCTTAGTAACGTCCTGCAACGCAAACGTGACATACCGTCCAACAACACCTAATAATAACGTCAAAAAACAAGCCCATGACAACAACATTTTGCTGTTAGCTTCGACCATCACAAACTGGAACACGGCAGGCGAGTTTTACGACAGCCAGAGGACCGCATATAGGCTTTGCGACAGTGTATGCGCTTTCACGGCAGTTTGACTGTGATGTTTTTATTTTGCTATCATCATGGCAAGCTTAGCGGATGTCGGCTGGAAACTGCTGGAGTTCAAAGCCAGATCTAAGCGATCAGGTTTGGCTTTTGAAATGCGTTGCATTGGCATGGCACGATTAAACATTGCGCACTTGTGCTCTCACTCATTTAGATCCATTCTCCGTGTTGCAGAAGCTCATTAACATGAGTTGTCGTATGTGTGTTGCAGAGAGCAAAGCCCAAAGGTCAGACGAGAAGTGTGTGCTGATCGAGGGCTATATTTAGAGCCTAACTGCACACTGAGCATCAGGTTGTGCATTTTTAACGAGTAACATTTTAAAAGACTTCATTCCCGGAATGTCTTAGGTTTTTAAAGGCTTTTTAACCCTCTTAATTCAGTTTGTTCGCATCTGCTTCAGCCTGATATTAAAATTCAAGTAGTCCTTGACAGTTTTCAGGATCCTCTTGTGGTTATGTAAGATAGATAAATAATTAAAATTACACAGATTCTTTCTGCTATTTATCTTTGTTTCTTAAAGGGATAGCACACAGGAAAAAAGGAAAATGGCTCACCATAATATTATTCTAAACTTATGGAAAGTGTCAGATAAATGCAACTAGCAACTGTCATTCTGCCTAATATCCACAAATTCATTCAGGTTTGGAACAATATGGATAAATATGAGTAAACAAGATTTTTTTTGCTTAAACTATTCCTTTAAAACACCCATGCCAGTTTTATTTGTACAGCTTTACAGAAATGTATGATGTTAATGATTATAATGCCTTCATGCCATGAGTTAGGCAGAAATATAGTTTACACGACAACAATTTAATCTTTATGTGTATATGTATGTATATATATATATATAAAGCGCTTTACATGCGTATACTGTAGGCTAGGGTGAAGTGTGTGTGTGTGTGTGTGTGTGTGTATGTGTATATATATATATATATACACACACACATTTATCTCCAATGTTAGTTGTATATAGAGAGAGAACTGTGTGATAATATACTTTGAGATAACAAATTGTTACTTATAATCGTAGAAGTTGGCATGGGATTGTAGTCAGATCATCATTGTAGCAAAATTTGTTTTTCAGGGAAGGAGACGTGAACCGGCGTCAACTTTTAACATTTAACAAAACTTTAATCACAAAATAAACAAACACAAAACTAAAGTAAAACTGACAGCCCCTCATGGATGACTTCCACACAAATTTAAACAAACCACAACTAAATTGTCCATGTGTGGTTCTCTCTCGACCTCCACTGTCGCTCATTATCAGTCTCTCACGGCCTCGTCCTGCTCGCCACAGTCATCGTCTCGAATCATATCACTTTCAGATGTGTGTAATGAGATTTGTTGCATGTCAATTCAGTAACCATGCTTGAAGATTGGAAAAATTCTGTGTGATTCCATGTAATTTGTCTTTTCTCTCTAATCCCTTTGAATTATACTAATGTTTTAGTTTAACTAATAGAGGACGTGGCGTAGAGTTCATCTAATGAAAAATGGCCAACACTGCCAATGAGGTTCTGAATGTCCATCGCAAACTCCGGAAAGTTGGTAAGTTTGGTTGAAGCGATTGATTCATGGAAAAGCCGCTCATTACTTTTGAAATGAGAACTTTCCATTTCAGTATATATAGTGTGAAGTATCTGGACAGAATACTATTACCTAATTTTGCCATGAAACGAAATGAAAGCCAGTTCATTCCCATGTCAGAATTGGTTCAGAAATTACTCTTTGTTACCTAATTGAAAACCGGTGCTTATTTTATTTATTTATTTTTATTGCAGCAAATAGTAATTCTTAGGGTTAGGCATAAATAAACCTTGATAATATTGCGATTTAATAAAATCAGTAATGCAGTCCAGTACCTCTCATCTCTTTCTGACGATGTCTGTTCAAATCTGTTAACAGAGGGTTCGTATGCTTCTTGAGGCAAGTTACTTTTATATCAATGTGGTGAAACTAAAATGAGGAGTATCTTTCATTTGCCTATTGGTTGTGCACTGCTTAGCTGGAGTTATCTTAAAAAGAGATGGCTTTGTGTGTGCTACTTAAAAGCTGATGGAAATTATGCTAATTTGCTAGGAAATGTGAATTTTCAGTACCTGAGGTATTGACCCTGGGTCGATTCTATTAAAATGTAAATTGCTCCAAAGTTAAATGTGTCTGAAATAGTGCTCAAGCTGATGGGGTTCCCCTGAATTTCACTCCTCACAGAAAAAAAAAGCTGAATTTACTGGTGTCGGGTTCCATTATTCAAAGAGTTTGTGCCAGTGCCTTCAAATCTGTAGTCAAGCTGTGTGTGTGTTTGCAGTGACGTTTGATTTGATATATGCATCTAGTGAACAATAGCTTTAGTCTTTTGCATTTTGCTTTGATTGTTTTCCTGGCATGCTTTGCTGCCTTTGCACCCTGGTAAATCTGCATTTTGCTGCTCTTAGCATTGTAAATGGAACAGAAAACCATTTAGGTTACAAAGACTAAATGAAGCACATTTTGATTTTGGTGAGTCAGCTCAACCTCTGCATACTAAATAGCCCAAAGTGAGCCTGTAGTCAGTAGTCTACAGTATACTAGCAGCATCAAGAAGCCATGCTAACTATTTATGCTTACACTTCCATATGTGAGATATTTGAATTGCATCTAGAGATGAGATAAGCATCACAATATTTCAGAATCGGTTTCAGATTCAAGTGTTAACATCAATGTCTGCTTTCTGTGATCAGGCTCCATCTATGAACCCCTCAAGCTATCCAACCTGCACCGTGATGATGAGCCCCTTTGGGAGAAACTTGACCGCTTCTATGGTGCAGGTGAGAGTTTATGTCTCGTATGTAATTTGTGTTTCATATAGGATTCATAGAGGCCAATCTGAAAATGTTATTGTGTGGAGGGCTCGGGATTGAAGGAGAACATCTCTTGAGCACTCTATTGTGGTTTTTAATGATGCATTTAACCTCATTCTGTTGTGCCATGGCTTCATCCAGCTGCACCGCCTTTCTTTTTAATTTAATTAAAAGTGCACATTAATAAAGCAACTCATTTAAGGTGTCAAGCTGTGAACAAATCGCAAAGTTACTCCTGATTTTCCCTAATATAGTTCATCTGTGTATTAAGTGCACCGATGTTTACTCATATTTAAAAGTAATTTAATTATGGCAAGATGTTTCCTAATTTAATTAGAGGATTCAAAAAGTCTCCAAAACATTACATTTAATTATAAAACCCAGCAAATGACTTGAGTCCAAGCACTAAAAGATTCATTTGGAGCTACGGTTTCACATTGCTGTGCTCCTCTGTGCAGTTTGCTCTTAATCAATACTCATCTCTTTTCCTACCCACCCTCTAGATCTCTCTCTTCTCTCCTAATCTCGCTTTCCATTTTAGTTTTCACCATGACAGTAAATGCTGCTCCCCAAGATGAATGGCATATGTCATATTAAAAGAGTTTTCTTCATAGATTTATTCTGTTTTTGATCTCTGGTTAATGTGGTCATTTAGATTAGTTTCAGTGTGTGTCTTATTTTAAAAAGTCTTTACATTTTTTAATTCACAATAATTTGACAATCAGATATTAAGTCTTGGTTTCAGATGAATCTTGTGTGTGTGTCTTTATATTGTGTCTCTTTTGTGTGTGTGTGTGTGTGTGTGTGTGTGTGTGTGTGTGTGTGTGTGTGTGAGAAACATTGTGCTTACTTGTTATATTTGACTAATGTTTAAATTAGTTTGATCTGAAACATTTAAATGTGACAAACATACAAAAAAAAGTAATCAGGAAGGGGGCAAACACTTTTTCACACCACTGTATATATGCATGACATTTTACTTCTCAAGGAAATGTGTCTTGTTTTAAATATCTTTTTGCTAGACATCAAGACTAAAAGATCGGACACAATAGCATATGACCTCTCTAGATTTATGCCACATTTATATTTATATTTATATTGCATGCCAAAAAAAAAGCCAAGAAGTTTTGCTTTCTCTGCATACCAAAATTTGTGGAACTCCGATCTTCTAAATCTTGTCATGTAATATTGTAGTGTATTTCAAGAGCACCTTATTCCTTTTTGATACATCTGATTCAACTCCTCAGTTTATTAGTTGAGTTCTCGATGAACTTGTTTCATCGTCTTCAAAAACAATGGAGGAGCCTTGTTTCTTGAGCACTGCATGTACGAATTCTGTGCTTCAATCTCTTTCCTCCATCCAGACTTCAGCCTGTTCCTAAAGCTCATTTAAAATCCCCAGACAGACAACACTGAGATGAGAGCACTGCAGGGTGAGAGGGAGGAAGTGAGAGAGAACAAAGAGTAAAGAGTGACAGAGAGGATGCTTCTCATTTCAATGATCCTTTTGAGTCATGGTTGAAGCAGACAAACGTACAGCGTTAGTGCTGGGTAATCCTTTTTTGAAAGTGAATCTCCATGTCATTCCCTATAAGACGAATCCTACAATGATAAATGTCGGAAGTTTCGTAATTCAGATAGTAATAGTTTTGGCAGTAAACTCTACCTCAGAGCTGAAATGCGTCTCAGCTTACAATGATTGTCGTGTGTACTGTGAATGAATGCAGCACATCAAATGCAACATGCATGGTATACTTTTCTCAGAAGGTTATTGCCTTTTTTATCTTGTCTCTCTTATTTTCTGTCTTTCTCACTCTCTTTCTGGGTTTTCCTATTTATGTGGTAATGACATCATGCTTCAGTGCTTCTCATTTCCTCTTCTTCTCCTCTCCGGCCTGTTTGTTGTGAATGCAGTTCTGCTATCTTTCCTCTGCCTCCACAAGATTAAGGTTGGAGAAAACAAGCTTTAACTTTTAATGGGCAAAAGATTCTTTCTTTCTTTTCTATCTCTTTCTGTGTGGTTCAGTCTCCACCCATTTTGTCCGTCTTCTTCCACTCTGTGATGGACCCCTCCCTTTCTTCTTAGTGTATAAAAATGGCTTCCTTGTGGAAACAGGCTGTTACTGTGTGCAGTGCTGGGGATTGATTTAGAGGTGCATTATGCTGATAGATGATAAGAGAGAGATGCAGTCTTCAAAGCATTTGCATCTAGAGTGCTATGCGTTCCATCCCCCATGCCAAAGATGCGTGTGAATAATGTCATTTGCCTTTTTTCCCTTATCAAAAAAGTCACTCGATGCACAGGGAATGCCTCCATGTGCCACGGTGACTGTGAAATGACTGCAAATATGGTTTTCTTGATTAGTAATTCAAGGTTTTATAGGAGCACATGGCCAGTAATAGCAGGCTGTGTGGCAGGTTCCTCTGGATTAATTGATCTCTGACCCTTTCCTCCCTGAAACATTATGAAAGACTCTAACCACCGTCTTACTTTCAGCCAGCATCAACCTCACTTACTGTACAAGACCTAATCAGATAAAGATGTATTTATCGCCTTTTCTGGAATGGCAAATTCTTCCGATGCGAGTCGGAGTCAGAGTAATCCTGGCTGCAGTCTCTCTGAAGAGTATATTAATATTCTGACTAATTCCCCCCAGTGTCTCCTTATCCCCCAGCCCTGCTGGCACTGTCTCTTTGAATTGACCCAAACACTACATAACAAATGATGGCTCGGAATGAATGTCCCCTTCATTTGTGCTGTCGTAATGTGCTGATGAAAAATGAAGTGGCCTATTCAGCCTGATTATACATTAGTAAAGAGAAATCACAGTGGAAAGAGAGAGAGAGAGAGAGCAAGTTGGGCACGGAGACGGTTAAAGCTGTGTGGCCTTTGTTGTACTATTTTTCTTCACATTATTGATGAGTAATATTAAATATTTATTTAGCTTGATTAATTATACATGCAGTGGTATTTTATGTCAGAAAACAGGAATAACGGGTGTGAAAAGGTGTTCATCAAAGATGCATAAACAAGCTTGCAAGGTACAGTAGATGTTTGTGAAGACATGGGCTGTTGATATAAGACTATATCTGTTTTTCTCTCTGTCCTTCTCTCATTTCTTTTAGTGAAGAGCACCATTCTGAATTATCAAAGCCCTACCACTGGTCTGTTCCCGGTGAAGACATGTTCCACCTGTAAGGATGCTAAAGTCAGAGACTCCCTCTACTGCGCTGCCAGTGTTTGGGCATTGGCGTTGGCATACAGGTCAGTTACTGGTGCTGTATGTGGAATTACCTTTTGGTAAAGTCTGGGGTCACGTTGATCTATGCTGATCTTAAATAGTTTAATTTGGTTAATATATTAAATTAATGTGTTGACGATACTGACTCTTTTTCAGTGCCCCCATTTACCACCATACCATATTCGCCACTCATGAATCATGAATTCCATAAATCTATTACTTGCTGGATGTTTATGTCATTGTTCTATTCGGCGTGTTATTATATGAACATGTACACAGTTATGTGAAAAAGAAAGCACATCCTTTTGAATTCTATGGTTTTACATGTCAGAAAAAGGCAAAAAATGTCAGACAGAGCAACAAAAAAATCAAGTCTTAAAATTATGTAAATACAATCTTAGATGAACAACAACATATGACATGTTACACGGTGTCATGTTTGTTTGTTTTTTTTTAACAAAAATGAAGCCATGTGTGATAAACTAAGTACACCCTTACTTCCATAGAATGTAGTCTTCATGTGTCGCTCAAGTTCGTTATTTTTAATGTAGACATACGACAAGCACACTCAAATAGAGAGCGACACGGTTGCGACGCACATTTGGTACTGCACACTCATTTTTTCCGGTGCATCTATACTACAGCGAAAGGAAAAAATCTTAACCTTTTCAGAATGCCTCAAGCACATCATAGGTCATGTGACATGAACCAACCCATCAGCTTTAGCCTTTCCGTGACAAAATTGAAAACTCAGCTAAGATGGATGAAAAGGTAATCATAGCTGTTTTTGTTTTGTATTTTTTTATTGCTTTTTATTTCCAAAAATATATCTCATAGTAGAGCTAATGAAAGGGCTGAATCCATTTAACCTTTTCTGAAGTGTCTTCTAACTCTACAAAATAAATCGTTTTGGCAATTTGCTGGTCTTGAGCATTCAGGTGTGTGATAGCGCAACACAACACCAAAAAGAAAGACGTCAGGAATAATCTTAGAGGAGCAATTATTGTTGCGTATCAATCTAGAAAGGATTATGCTTCCATTTCCAAACAATTTGAAGTTCATCATTCTACAGTGGGGAAGATTATTAATAAGTAGAAAGCATTCAAGACAGGAGTGGAAATACCAGCAAATTCACCCCAAGGTCAGAATGTGAACCTTCTCAGAGTGAACTACAAAAAAACAAGAGCTACTTTTCTGACTCTACAGTTTCTTGACCGTACAATTAAAAAAGACTGGACAAGTATGGCTTGCCAGGAGAAATCTTCTCTCTAAAATGAACTTTGCAGAACAGCTTAGGTTTGCAAAGTTGCTTTTGAACAAACCACAAGACTTCTGGAACAATGTCCTTTGTACAGATGAGACAAAAGTGCAGATGTTTGGCCGTAATACACAGCACCATATTTGGTGAAAACAAACCGCAGCATATCAATACAAATACCTCATTCCACCATCATGCTTGACAGTTGAAGTGATGATTTGGGCTCATTTTGGCTGAAATTGGGTCAGGAAACAAGACCCTGATCCCAAGCACACCTGCAAATCAACAGAATGGCTAAAAAAAGAAAAGAATCAAGGTGTTGGTTTTATTTAGTTAAAGTTTAATATGTCATGTGTTGTTCATCTAAGGTTGTATTTACCTAATTTTAAGGCCTGCTAAAGACCAGATGATTTTTATGTCCTGATATGTAGATTTTTATCAGTGGCAGCTTTAATTACATAGAGGTAAATATGTGTGCCCACTGATCAGGTGCCTGTTGGCCCATTGATCCAGATACTTTTGTTCCAGTGCTCCAATTTATGTACTGCTGCTTCTGCAGTGCAGTTTCCAAAGCTCAGTAAAGACAGAATTAGATTGAACTTAATATCCAGGGATGTGCTGGATAGCTTAAAGGTTATAGGTTCAAATTCTGCAAGGGGGAATTCACAAACGATCACCTTTATGCCCTTGAAAAAGATATTAGAGCTAAACCCCAGGTTCCTCTTGAGGGATTGTCCAAAGTCACTTTGAATCCAAGACACTTAGACCAAACACTACCTTGCTTGTTCTTTGACTGGGCTGTTGTAGAACATTTATCTTTTTGTTTTTAGTATTTTGGAATAGTGTTGTGAATCATTTTCCTTCCTAAAAATGAACTGTCTCCCAAGAGGTTTTCTTGCGGTATTTCCTTGTTTTGTCTTTCCTCCTTTCATTTAAAGGCGTATTTATGAGCAAGATCTGTCATCATTTATTCAGCCACATGTCGTTCCAAACCTCTTAGTTCCAAAACTTTTTTTTCTTCTGTTCAACACAAAATATGATACTTTGAACAAAGCATATTGTGACAAGGGCAAAAAAAGCTTCATTTAAAAACTCAATAAAAGTGTTTTTTTTTCTCTCTCAACATGTGGGAGGTTTTGATGCATGACCTTCTCTAGACAGTGTCTGATTGGTTTTGTTTTGTTCCCCCTATGGAATAATTGAACAGAATAATAACTGGCTGGGACAACCAAACACTTGATCATTGTTTTGTGGGCTTATTTTCCTAATTTGTGCATTTACTCTATCTCTAACAGCCATGGCTGTTTGCCATTCATAGTAATAATTAACAATTTAATTGAGAATGCCTTTTAAATTCTCAGTCCATGAATTGATTTGAGGTAGCAATCATGCAGAATTGCATTTCTATGCAAATTATTTTTCTGTTATTTTATCCAGTTTGAAGGGAATATGTCAAACATTTTGAAGGGAAAACAGAACTTGAAATATGAATATATTATATATAAAAAATTTGTTCACTATATTTACATTTAATTTTCATTGTAAAGGCCCTATTAATTTTTTCATCAATCCCAAGTAGACAAGTCCTCTTTCGACCACTTACAGACGTAGTCAACAACGCATTCAACCGAATTGCTTCCATAGTGTATAAGTTCATGTTGTTGAATGTGTTCAGACAGCCACAAAAGACCACTTACTGCTTACTGCATGCTGACTTAATGCTTAAACATAATGGAAAGTGCTCTAGCCAGATGGGTTTTAAACTTTATTGCCTTAAGACCAAAGTTTGGTTTGAAGACGAAAATGTATCATACACAATGTTGGGCGTAGTCTTGCGGCTATTAGAGCAGAAATGAAAGCTGTTGCGTCTCATTTTGCATTCCTGCGTAAATTGTGCAAACTTATTTAGTCCATTAGATTGAAAGATACGAAGAAGCCCATACATTTACCTGCCTATAGACCCCTCTTCAAGAAAATCAGGACAGAAGTGGTCAAAAGTGAACAAAAGAGATGATTAAAACACCAGGTGTAAACGGGTTGTGGCTCCCTCATCATCTTGTGATCCGATCGACCAAAAAAAATCTCAATACCAGGTGTAAACAAGGCTTAATATTCAGTAGCAAGGGAATTAGTTACAGATATGTTAAACATAGGATACCAAGCACAAACAGACACACCATCCTTCTACTAAAGCAGGTCACCAGCACTCTCGGGGCTCAGGTCAAGGTTGCAAGATTTATAGGAGGGCACCCAAGAAAGAGACTTTCTGTTGAACTTCTAAGATGAAGTGTTTCTTTTCCTTCTCACTCCTCCTGGTGAGGGTTATTCCTCTAGAGGACGAATGTGAGGATAGAAATAGAGAGCAGGCATATATCAGAGACAGACATAGTCATCAGTCTTCACCTCTGCATATTAGCATTGTCAGAGGAGTTTAATTAAGATGATTCCAATCTGACAGTAAGGCCTGAACCCATTACTTGCTCTCTATTTGCCGCTGTAGGAGTATATGTGGGTGGTGTAATGTGTGTGCTCTATATAAGCATTCTTAGTATGTGTTGAAGGTTTGTCTCATTTGCATGTTTGCCTTTTTATTACTGTGATAGTTTGAACACTTTTTCCTTTCTGTAGTACATGGTGCTGACATACTATTCAGATTCTCAGTGTTTAACATTTGTTCAACATTGTAAAGTGCTTAACAGGAACTCATGCAGAATGTTTATTGCGCAGGCGCATCGATGATGACATGGGCCGCACTCATGAACTGGAACACTCTGCCATCAAGTGCATGCGGGGGATTATGTACTGCTACATGCGGCAGTCTGATAAGGTGGGTCACAGCGCCACACCATAGGATATCGCTGCATGTATGTAACACACCAATTTTACAGTTCTGTTGTTCATTTTTGGTAGTGTTCTTGTAAGGTTATTGCTGTACCATCATGCAGTAGACTACAGGTCACATGTCTTTCTGATGAGTTGGCTAAAGTTTGTCAAGATTGCATAGCCTATATGAAGTGACTCCACCATACAATTATTTGAACAATTATTTGAACTATATTATTACTTTTATAATTGCTTGAAATATTTTGTCAGGTTGGGTGAAGGGATGGGACAAGGACTCAAGATGCAAAAGAATGGGGATTTTATTATAACAAAAAGGGAACCATAAAATAAGACTAGACTCGGAAAAACTCAACTGGAGACGAGGAGCAACACAACCATTAAATGACGACGAAACGGCACAAGACAGGAAACACGTAGGGAATAAATAGACACAATAGGACGGGTAATTGATCGGGAAACAGCTGGGACAAATCAAACTAATGACATGGAAACAAGGAGATAGGAGAACACAATGACAAGACACGAACACGCAGCCAATGTGAACGCACATCGTCGCGTGGTCACATTAAACAAAGACGATGCGCAGCTGGTGACAACTAAACTGCGCGTAACACCAAAACACAACACGAGAGCATGCGGTACAAGCAAAGCCTGATACCGCGGCCACTCACGTAACGTAGAGCGCGCAAGAACGAGCAACCACTCTTCTCGCGCTCACAACAAGGACGAACACACGGGTCATGAATGTCCGATCCCCGACACAAAACCGAGACCGAACAAGACTGTTTGGGGACCAGACATCATAACCCGCACACAAGACGTTACAAAGACGAGTGTGCGCGACTCGAACCCTCAAAGCCGCGCGTGCACACAAAACTCAAGACATTACGGTAGTGTCAGAGCTCTGCCACAAAACCAAGAAATGACTAGACCGAATGTGGCAGAACCCTGACATATTTATATTCATCAGAAATGAAAATTGTTGTTCCAGACTTTAATTCATCTTCAAAACACAAATGAACACATTTTTTATGTAACATGAAATTTTATTAAAAAGAGTATCTCCGTTTAAGGTCTAAACAACAAAAAACAATTTCAACCCATACATAGAGCATGTAAATTATGGCACATGGAAGCTCAACCGTACTTGCTATACATGTATAATTTTTTGGGGGGAAAATGTTCATTATATAAAGTGATTTTATCTCTTCAGAAAACTTTGATTAAACTGCTAGATCATTCATATAGCTTATGTTTTCTTAACTTTTTGAAGTATCAAAGTTTTTTTGTTTCAATAGAGGGACCGAAATCTCTCAGGTATCATTAAAAATATCTTAATTTGTGTTTTGAAGATGAGCAAAAGTCTAATTGTTTTGGAATGACATGAGGATAAGTAATTGATCTCATCATTTTTATTTTTAGATCCCTTTAAGTTTTCTTCAAAAGATGAAAATTAAACCACTAACCTTTGTCTTGTTTTGCTAATTCTGCCTGTCTGTCCCTCAACTCTCACGCTGGAACATGGCAGCAATGTCTGCGTCACACCTCAATAAAGAGTTAGTTTTGACAACAGATGTGTGAACTTGCTCCACAAAGTTTTAAAGGGCTGTCTCTGATTTCTTATTTAAATGGTTGCTTTTGAGTGTCTTCCAGTTCGGCTTTTCTGTGGGTTTTAACAATTGGATGTTGCTGCAATCATAATTTTGACAGCATTCCCGTGGCGAGCTGCCTAGAGCGGCTGTGGCCAATGCTGAATTGTTGGGCTCCCCGTTTTGGTCCAGCTGGTAATGGTTTTACCACCAGCTGAAAGCAAATGTTAAGTATTGCACAGGAACATTTCTAACCTTAAGTTCTGGGGCACAGAAATCATCAAAAAGTACCCATATATTGATATTTTATGAGTTTTATGATACTGTTTTGAATGCATGGATATAAATTGTCTTTATAAATGGCCATTTCAGATCTCATTCACAAGCAGCATGCTGTGCCATTGAAGAGCGACTTCAATGAATTTGAGAGTATTCTTTCATACTGTAGTTCAGTATGACCTCGTCCAGCACTAGTTTTGTTTTCTGTCTTAGACATTACCCTGTTATGGTGAAAAAACCACTGCAAACTATTCAAAGCATGAGTGAATTGTCTGAATGAATCCATATTTTTGAAAACTAATTTGAACAATTAGATCAATAGTGATTAATTCATGAAATGCCCGTTCTGATTCTTAACAGCTCATTGAAAACTCACAATACATGGTTGCCAAAATAGTATCAGGAATGATGATTCTCAGGTTGGTATATGGAAATATCGACCATAGATGTAACAGCGATATTTTACTCTAGCTCATGCCCCAGTAAAAAAAGGGTTCCAGTAAAAGTAGTGACACCCTGATAATGCATAAAGAAACTAGGAGAGAAACTCAATCAAAAGGATAACACTTCACAATAAAGTTTAATACAGTAACAGTAATTATACTGTAATTATAGCAACGGCAATACTACTGTTCAAAGGTTTTGGGGTCAGTAATATACAGTGCATGTATGTACATGAGGAATTAAAAGTGATAGTAAAGACTTTAAAAGATTTGTGGTGTGCCGTTCTTTTTTTTAATTTGTCAAAGAATCTTGAAAAAAATGAAAAACATTTTACACAAATATGACCTTATTTTAAATGTATTTTTTGTTATGTTATTTCATTTTCATAAACTTTTCATGGCCCTCAGAATACTTTGTTGCATGAATATCTGAACATGCTATGTATCAAATGAAACAACAGCACCTCTGCTTTAAAAAAACAACAAAAACAAAACGTTTAAACAATGAACAACTCATTTTTGTCCTAGACCAAATCTAGATCAGTTTCAGAGAGATTATCAAAATGTAGATGGAGTAGATAGAATCCATCAAAATCCCTGATGCTTGCACAGTCCTATAGCTTGCCCTGGGTCGACTTGCGCATATGATAGCTTGTCTTTTGCTGCTTTTCCTGTTTTGATCAGTAGATTCAGTACTCTTTCATGAAGAATATGCCCCCCTACCATATTACAGTGAAAACACGGAGAGTGGAAATTTCCGTCAATGGTCGGGAAAGAGTTCAAATTAATTCAGTAGAAGTCACATGGTACTTTGTTTACCACTTTCTGGAAACATATACTTTAGATAGATTAACCTAATCTCTTAATTTTTATTTATTTTCCATCATTGCAGTTTTTCACCGTTAATGTCGGATGCATTTGAGTTGACATTATTGGTGATCTGCTGTTGGTTGAGAGGCTTAACAGTAAGAGTAGTCTCATTTCCAATGCAAAAAGAGTTCATGTTAATGCTGTTTTTACAGTTGGCTTTTGGTCTAAAGCAACGGTTCTCTCTCGGCGTAGACCTGAGCAATTACGCCTCTCTTGTGCCTTTGAAATTGTTCCATTTCATTTATTCCTGACCCCCAAGACCTGATTTGCAAGAAAGCTTTTCTCTGTCTTAATTATAATGCCTCGTTTATGCAGTTAATTACACAGTGCAGTGCTCATTAACATCTGTCTATAGCATTCACAAAGTACATTGGGTTTTTTAATAAACTCACAATGCGCTGCAACTGTTCATATAATCGGTTCCCCAGGTATATTCAACAGACGTGTTTACTGTGCCATGCTGTTGATATCACATAATGAAAAATAAGTCACAAACAGATGAAAAGCAGCAAAAAAGCATGAATGCTGAAAGCATAGTTAAGACGTGCATATTTTCTCCTTTCCAGCGTTAAACTGCTCTAGACATCTCTCACAAAGCAGCCCGAGCTTCCAGTTTTGATGAGTTTAATAAAGGTCAATCCAAAGTCACACATAATAAATCACTTTGATAGTCTCTGTTTTGCCAAGTAGCGTGTCATAGAATAATAAATGTTCCAGTAGCGACTGAAGGTTACTTGCTGCTCTGTTGTGCTTTCAGTTTTTATTGGTTTAATTTTACAGGCAGTGATGACTAACAGATGTTTCAAATGTCATCCCTTGTCTCACAGGTGTCTTTATCCCTCTTTTGCTTCTATCTATGTTTGCGTTTGGACCCATAAGCGAGTGTTTTCTGTTTGGTTGAATCTTACAGCTGCGTTTGGCTTGTTATACAGCTGTGTAACTGGTGTGAAAACGAAATCATTGTATATCTGGGACAGAAGAATGCCTCTCATGACCTGACAAGAGAGGAGAAGGGGAAAGGGAATAAAAATGGGCCACTTATTTATATCACTTAGAATATGCTGTGGGGGCCCATGTGCGATGCGGTCAGTGGGAAAGGTCGGCCCAGTTTTCTGCTGAATTGACGGGTGAAGTGTCTATTCTTTAGCTGCAGGATTATAATGTGGAAATGACTGATAGAGATGGCTTTATTCATGTGGTTCATCTCAAGGGTCTGTGCGTGAATTTGGTTTATATTGTTTTTTGCTTTTTGTGCAAATTGTATCACTTTTTTTTTAGGACGAGAGATGATGGTTTGCTATATTGTACATGCTGACATTTTGAGTTAGAACCGAGAAACCAACTGTGTCTCCTAGACTTTAGAAGAGATGATATAATACATGTGTGGAAGATTTGAGAAAATCCTTGGAGCTGTATTGAAATCATGGGACACAGTCAATGTGTGAAAATATGTTGATGTGATGGTCAACATAGTAGTGTCATAACTAGCAGTCAACTGATGTGGTTATTTAATGTGTATGTTTTGTAGACAATTATTTGCTATTACTAAATGATTACATATAAAATGCTATACAAATATAGTAGAGTAAATGTATATCACAATTCAAAATCATTAATATATATAATTTTTTTTAAAGAACATATCTCTGAAATTATGAGATGGCCACTTGGCTAAGTAGATTATTTCTGTATATACAAAATAATATATCAATATAATATCAGTCTTTTTTTCTTTCCTTTTTTTTCATACGTCACTATAAATTTTCAGTCTGATTATTATTTTCATAATCTGGAATTCCACAACGTTTTCTGCTTTTTCATTTATTTTGCAGCTTACCGTATGTCCTTTATTTTTGTGTGCATTAAATAACCATGCTTCTATATATTTTGCTCATTCTCATTCTTGACATCTTGGGGAAAAAACCCTGAGGCAGTCACGTCTGCTGGGTAGCGGATTGGTTTTCTGTGGTGAGTCAGAGAAGAAGTACCTATCGTCTGCATAATCTTCGTATTTATTTGAGTCTATGACTTGCATCTGTTCATTGTACTATTTATTTATCAACTTCATCTCTTTCTGTTTGATCGCCTTTAATTTAATATGGTTTATTATGTCGTCTTGTCAATAACAGTCTGGTAATAATGTTAGAGCAAATAAATATCAATATCTGCTGCATGTGCCCTAGTGTGACTTTTGGAGAGACGTTCATTGAATTTAAAATGGCCTTTTCCATCATAAGAAATAATAATATTCTTTTTGTGTATGTATGCTAGAAAATCACAATAGACCTTGCATGCAGTCATGAACTAGACTTGTCTTCTGCCTGATCAGAGACTAATCCAATGACCCTACCTCTATGACTTTATGAGTGAATGCAGAAGAATAAGTTGTTTATTCATCCTTTTATTCAAGCATTTTATTTTTCTGACTGTTATTCTAAAAAGAAAAGTCAGAACATAAAATGTTGCATTGTCAATATTCTCACTTCTGTCCGATATAATGTTACTACTTCCACTTTTTGTGATGCACGGTAAACTTTATTATGCTGTTTCTTTATAATATTGTTTTTACACCCATCCAGACCACATGATGTCACAAGTTCGCTCAAATTGATATGGTCTTTTACAATTCCTTCAGAATTTTAATATACAACATTCATCACTTTACTAGTACATGTTCCTAAATTTTCGTTACCACATCTCTGAAATCAGCCCGAAAACCCACCTTAACTGTAATTTGCAGTTTAAAATCTGACGTGCATTTTCCAGTATAATGCAATATTACAGCACAGGTCTTTTTTTTTTATAAGAGTGTTCAGAGGTACAATTGTACCTTGACATCCAGAAATACCAATACAACCTCTTTTTGTTTACTTTACTTTTCCCCCTCACTCACTTACCTTAGTAAGCATTTGATAAATTGTGAAACAACCGAGATACCTTGTTCATATCTTGCATCTTTCATGGACTTACTCTTCCCCTTTTCCTTTTTTTTTCTTTTCTCATCTAATAATATTCTCACAGGTGGAGAAATTTAAGCAGGACCCGAGTCCATCCACGTGCCTGCACTCAATATTTAACGTGCACACTGGGGATGAGGTTTACCAGTATGAAGAATACAGCCATCTACAGGTTATTTCCGTCCTGTATACACACACTATTCATATAAATTGTAATAAACGTGATAGTCACTCCCAATTCTGTGTCTAAAACATTAAAACATGAATGTAAGTGTCATGTCTAACAATATTCAGACAGTTTTGGAATGAGCTGCTCTTTCAGGATTATCATATAGATTGTCTCTGTATCAATTTGTTTACTCTATCAATGCTGCTGCAATTAAATGCTGACTTCATCAGTGGTCAACAGCCCATACACTTAATTCAACCCTTTTGATTTTAAATCAATGCAATTTGGTCTGGAAAAATAATAAAAACTAGTTTTCCTCATCCCAAAACAGTTTACCTCACTTCAGTTGACCATTTTTTAATATTTCTTTCCTTTTCATTTCCTACAGATTGATGCCTTGTCTCTGTTTCTATTGTACCTGGTTGAAATGATTTGTTCTGGCCTTCAAATAATCTACAATACAGATGAGGTATGATACGACTGCATGAACTACACTTAAAAAGTACCAGTTCAATTCAGCTTAATTCAGTTCAATTTGTTTGCATAGCACTCTTCACAATGCACACTGAATTTTTTACATATTGTTTGTATATATTGTTTACAAGTAAACATGCCTTAAGGGGCTTTCACATTTGAAGAAATCCAGTAATTTAAATAGGAATCCATACGATCTGAGATTTTGCATGAGGGCAAATGATTTCCCTGCACTACAACACGCTCAAAACGCATGGATTTGTCGAATTGACAATAGACAATACATCGCTACTCTATTGACAACATACAATGGACCGCTTTGACTGTGAAATTTTGTTGAAATTTCATTGATGTGATCAAACATTTTAACTAAAATCTCACCAAATACTTACAAAGGTATTACCATTATGATGGTACTCAAAATACTTTGTCAAACTATAGAAAGTACTGTAGATGGGAATTAAAGTATTAACTTCAATGGGACTGTCAGTTTCTGTCATGATGATTGCTGTAGGTTAGGCTAAATATTTTACACCGAAAGCCACGAGATTCTCTCTCTGCTTGCCTGAGGACTTGCTCTTAGGGCATTCTGGCCATTACTGCATTGAGCAATTTAGCTGTAAGAAACATTCCTGCAGAAAGTCAGTTGAGTTTAGTTGAAATGGTTAAGGGCAAAGAGCAAAAATGCCAATTCCTGCATTTTACCAAGTTGAGAGATCGCTTATGCAACTGCTCAAGCACTCTTTTTGGAAAATACTGGAGCACAAATATGAAACTCTTTAAAAAGGTCTCTTCAAATCCTGCCATCACTCACCCCTGACCCCTGGACTAACACACCAGAGGAGACACTGAAGTGTATTAGTGGTCACTGTAATAGTTGCGTAATCTCTCTTTTCTTTGGACTGTGCAGACTTCATTTAATAGCATCTTTTATTCCCGCTGTCCATGCACAGGGGCATTTTCTTAACACTCTGCTGCTAATAAGCCACTGTCTGTTAAATAACTGCAACCTTTTTTTATCCACATTGTGCTTATCTTCAAAAATATTGTTTCTGCTAAATGTGCTTTTAAGCAATTACTGTGTATGGCTATTTTGTGTACATGACAGGCAGTATCACCTTTCTAGCTAAGCCTTCCACCCCAACCTTAACAAATTGTCACAGTAGCTTTTATTTAGCTGTTTGCAAAAGAGGCCTAATTGACGTCTCTAAACAGTGCCTGCTCGGGTATATAATGCAATTAAAAAAACAGTCGTGAAATCAGCAGCCCATTACATTCTGTTATTAATGAACAGCAGAACAAATCGGGTAGAAATTGCCAGTGTAATATTTTTCCAACTCACCGTTGGCAATGCTTGTTTTCTTATATAATATAAGCTTTGCCTCATGAGTGGGCCCTAGCTCTGGTTTGGCTTAGTAGTTAGATTTCGGTTGACTGGTTGTAGGAGAATTCATTATATTAATAGAATATTTATTTATTTATTGCTATAAAATAGATGTTTTATAATTATTTCTGATAATTGTTTTTATACCATGGTAAATACAGATTCTAAATACATATGAACCCTATTTTGTGTGTTTTTTCTTGGAAAAAAAAACACTGACGTAAAACGATTTAATTAACAATTTAATAAAGTACAAATATACCAGGATGGGCAACAGATTTGCAGAGTTAGGCTAAATTAAGGGCTTGCTACATGTTGGCTTATAGATCTTGATAAACTTGGTTTGAATGTTATGAGAATGTAATGAGAATATAATATTCCTTCAGAATTTGTAGTATCTGAAGTCATTTGACATTTAAATAGTTAATACTAGCTACTAAATGTCTAGTTAGGAGAAGGTTATGTGTAGGTTTTTTTAAGCTCATTTAAAGCTTGACCCTCTTATAAAACTGAAAATGTGTAGTCGGCTTATGAGTGTATATGAAATGTCATTGTTTAAATCTATCATTAGAAAGATTGTCACTGACATACAGACCAAGGGCTACTTCAGTAGTCACTGATTAACTAATATACCTTTAACAACAAACACAAATGACCACGACTGACCCACCTTAAAGTTACACTCATGCTCTGCTCTTTCTCTCTGCTGAGAGAAAGAAGAGGAGAGAAAATAGTGCCACCCCAGGCCAGCAGTATTCATTAAGATACCATAAAACTCGTCACATTAATCATTTTAGTCCAGGCCTAAAATAAAAGTGCTCAAGCCATCTTTCTCTCCTCTTTTTTCCCTCTGCTTTTTGTCTTTCGCCTACCTTCCTCGGTGCCCCATTTTAACGTGCTTTAGGGGCCCTCAGTTCTCTTCATGTTAAATTAAAAGCGCTGTCAGCCCGGCCTCCCCGGGTGTTTGAGCATTTCCTCATTTATGTACCATAAAGTCATCATTCTTTCTCTCATCTTGTTTTTCCTATGGCCTCATTCCACAATGAGGATAGGAAGTGTTGAGGGGCTTATGACATTACCAATGCCACCCATGGTAGTGATGGATTACTTTAGCTGCTCTATACACTGGATCATTATTCAAATTAAATTTGTGTATAATCAGAATATTAGATGGGTAACATGATGGAAATGCTGATGTGGTGACAAAACAAATGCGTAGAAAATCTCTCAGAGCAGACCTATTTCTCGAAGCAAATCTGCTTTTGTTGACGCGTGCTGATGTCTGGATGACAAGCAAAGGCAATGGAGATCTTGATGTGACACAATGTGACACATTTTTCTGACATGTTTGCATGTATAGGTATCATTCATCCAGAATTTGGTGTTTTGTGTGGAGAGGGCGTATCGTGTGCCAGACTTTGGCATGTGGGAACGAGGAAGCAAATATAACAATGGCAGCACAGAGCTACACTCCAGGTGAGTTTACTTTTTTTTTATTATCTTTACTCCCTTTGTTTCCTTTTAACAAGTTTACTTTATGAAATTGTGGGTAAGGATGCACTATATTAAATATTGGTACAACATTAGATATTAGACACTATTAGTCCATATTGGATATTCAACTACACTATCAGGGTCTATAAAATTATTTGATCTCCTATGCTCAGAGACGCTGAATTTATTTGATCACAAATACAGCAATGTAGTGAAATGTTATTAACATAAAGTTCAATTTTCTTCATTTGTATTAAAATCTAATTCCTGTGACTGCAAAGCTGAATTTTGAGCAATCATTACTCCAGTCTTCAGTGTCACATGAAGTCAGAAGTTCGGATTTGGTGCGCAAGAAACATTTTCTTTATGTATTTAAAGAAGAATTCAAAAAAGAATAAAGTCTTTTACTGCCGCTTTTGTTGAATCTATGTTAACATTAATCTTGAAAAATATGAATAGCACTGCTAAATAACTCTTTAGAATTCTTCGTACTGCACGTTATAATTTAACCTGCATTGATTCACTAGGTATTAAGGCAGCATTCCTCATGCTCAGTATGGACTGAAACAAACATTTGTTTATATTAAGGAAACCCATCACCTAAACAATGTGAAAGTTTCAGTTCATGATGAGGAGATAATAGATTGGTGCATATCTGTGATGGGCCTCCAGTAAACGTGGCTCTTCATTTTGCCTACTCTGGGTGAGTCCATGAGTGACTGAACTCTAACTGAGAGAACTCGCATAGAGAAGCTCCTATCTGCCCAATGCAGAAGGGATTCTCAGTGCTCTGCAGACAGTATAGACTGTGGATTTGTCCAGACAATATGCTTTATAGAAGAGCAAGTCAATAGGCAGTGACTCCCAACACATCACTTTGCCTCTCTTTCATAGCCAGGCTCAATAATGTTTCTCTCCATCACCGGTTCCTTATCTTGCTGTCACAGCGTCCCCAATGCGGACCAATTAGTGAATTGACTTCTGGACTTTGCACTTTTAACTAAATGAAAAATCTTGAAATATTTTATAATGATTAATTTATGATTCTCCAGTCTTCAAATTATAATTCTCCTTTTGCTCACTTATTCAGAAAATGTGTAGCATAAAGCTTTTAATTTTACCTTAAACTTATGATAAGTACAGTACAATTAAACTAGAAGTACACAAAGACTAGTTCTTGTGCAGTCAAGACGTTTCTAATGTTACAAAATGATTTAAACAAATGCTGTTATTTTCAACTTTCTATTGATCAAAGAAACCTGGAAACCTTTTCAACATTTATAACAATAAGACATGCTTTTTGATCAGCAAATCAGCATATTAGAATGGCTTCTGAAGGATCATGTGACACTGAAGACTGGATTAATGATGCTGAAAATCATGGGAATTAATTACATTTTAAAATGTATATATAAAACAGTTTATTGAAATTGTAATATTTAAAAAAAAATTGTCTTGGTGAGCATGAAACTTTTCAAGTTTTTTTACTTTTTCAAAATCTTATCATTATGCATGATTAACTGAAATAAACCTTACAAAAAATTTGTTTTGATACTTTTGCATTTATTGAGCATCATGCCTATCCTGACTCTTCCATGCTTTCTGAATATCATAAATTTAAATGCTAATTTTTGCAAGCTGAAACAACTTCCAAATGTTTCTTGCAGACAATTAAGTTTGTTTTTCCAAGACAATTATTTTGTTTGCTCAGAATGAGATGTAATTTAAATGTTTTATATCAGTTTACTCTGATTTCAGAAATGTTCAATGTAATTATCAACCATCAGTAATAAAACACATTACAGCAGATGATTCCCTCTTATTTTTAATACATTTATCGAGTTTTGGCTTTACCACCTAAAACTAAAGGCCTGTTTTCACAGAATTAGGCCTTAGTTCACTTAGGACATCTAAGTAGCTTTAATAAACATGCCTTTGAAAAAAGCATTACTGTCTTGCATCTCGAGACAAAACAATGACACTACTAGCATATATTAAGATATGTCAGCGCAAGTTGCGTTCAGTTCAGACATCTCAAACGTGCTTTTTAGTCTGTGACTAGGCTTAAGCCTTGTTTGTGAAACCAGCCATGAATGTAGATGTAACAGTCTATCAGGATCATTAGCTCCTTTTTTACTATCGGGCCATACAATGGTATGAAACAGTTCCAGTTCTGATTCCATTTTAGCCTCGTTCGGCACAGGACGATTACAAACCGTTGGCTAACCGTGCTTGTAGAATGCGTGAAGTCTCTGTAGCCAGCTAAGTGCACTGTTTGAATGACGAAAATACAAGTTAATAATAACATTAAAATAAATATTTGATCATCCTCCATAACACGGTCACTATTTACATCTCATATCATAGGCAAACCAATGACTGACACATCTGTATTGCATTCTAAAGAGCAGCCGTGTCCCACAGTGGGAAATGAAACCATATCTGTATTACTGCTGTACTGGCCCCGATCAGCACGGAATGGAACGGTTAAACAAAGAGAACTGTTTGGCCCGATGATGGAAAAGCAGCTATTGTCAGATTTTACCAATATATCTGGGACTGAGCCCATTTGCTTTCTGTGCAAGCAGAAAATCAATAGTGCCTCAACTTTGATTGTGATCATAGCTGATGGTTTGGTTGGGGAGGGACACATGGGGCAGAGCTGGGTTCTACCATGTTCTTTTCAATTTAGAATTACCCCCAATCCCTTTCAGTCTGCTCGTTTTCTGCATTTTCAACATTGATTTTTTCTTCTTCTCACAGAGAGCAATTGGGCGTTTTTTTTTTGTTTTTATTGCTCAGCGCACCTAGCTCTAATCGTGTACTCTAATCGTGCGCTTCATAAGAGTGAGTGGCTGAAGAAGCAAAAATGACAAATTATTAGCTTTGTTTAACCTCAAAGGAGTCTTTCATGGATGAAATCACCTTTGGATATCGGCACCTGAAACAGAACTGTATTTAATCAGAGCTCAGTTCTCTATTCATGAAAATGTATGAAATTGCAAGGGCAATATTAATTTGTCTTAAAGGAGAGGTGCTCAATGTTACTGTGAATGTGATTTATTCTTTTCTAGCTCAGTGGGACTAGCCAAAGCAGCTCTGGAAGCCATCAATGGATTCAATCTTTTTGGAAATCAGGTACTGCGGACCTTTGGCTGCTTAATGACACCCAAAAATCAAAGTTGTAATTTTCTCCCTTTAATGTCATTTAAAGTATTGTCTGTCTTTTGAGGAACACAACAGGAGACATTTTGCAGATTGTCTAAAACTGATATTTTTCAACAAACTAGTTGACCAGTGGCTGTCAAACTACAGAAACAATAAAGTCTACAAAATGACAAAATTAAAACTTTGACTAACAGCCTCTTTAATCATGAATATTGAATGCTTTTTGAGGAACTGTTTAATGTTCATGAAAGGACTTTAGTGGTTAAAAACAGCTGAAGGAGACACTGTACTAACAGATCTCTTCATCTTTAGAATAATAAACGTGTCTTCTCCTGCATAGGGATCTAATTCCTTGCGGAAATGTGTCCAAGGCATAGGGAGAATCAAAACCAAGTAATCAAGATTATTGCTTTAGATTGTATATGAGCTATCCGTTTTGTCAGATTTCCAACTTTAATGGATGGCACATACTCCCTTGTATCTGATTTTGGTTCTCTTTTCTTTTTGGAGTGGTCATTAGTGGGATTAATTTGTTTTGGTGTTGAGGGAAAATCAAGATGGCAGTGGGCCACATCCATTATATTTGGTAATGGACCAGAAAAGTGATAACATCCTCAAAGCGCGTCCATTTTGGAAAAAGACCCCCCCCCCCCCCCCTCCCCGCATTACCCCAGTTCACACACAGATGAAGGCCCTTCGGATTTGATTAAGTCATTACTAACCTTGGTTCTTTCTCCGTTGTTAAACAGAAGAACAGACCAGATTTAGAGTTATGGTGTACGGTAGTTATTTGAACACTATAGTTTTGTTGCGTTTTGACCTTTTGTCAAGTTTGCGTCTTTCTGCGTAATGTGGCTCTCTATGTTCTGTCATTAGCAGAAAACATGGTGTGGTGTATGAAATGACTTTATGGAAGTGACTGCTGTAGACAGTGTTGTTTTGAATTAATGGAGGACTCAAATGGCTGGCTTTGCCATGTGTCTCTCAGTTGGATGGAAGGCGTGCTGTGTCATCACATGGGTTATGTTATTAATGATGGCTCTCACGCTCCATTTCCTCAAGTAACTCTCAGTGTGGACGGCAGAGCTGGCTCTTTCATATGTTTCCTTAGAACAGGAGCTGTCAGTAGGATAAAAGCAGGTAGATCTTTAACGCCAAATGTTGACATAATTACATAATTCTCGATTTTCAGATTTCGATTAAAGCACCATCATTTTGAAACCATTGTACAAATTCTCTTGGTTAGATTTAGTGATGGGCTGGATGGTCAACTAGATTTTGACCATCTCTTACTGAGAATAATAGATGCTTTGGATGAACAACCACAATTTGCACACCTTCGAAAGTACAAAAACAAAGAATTGTGCTCTATAATTACAATGATAGTTTTGTGTAATAAAATGTTGCAGATATCAGTATCTATTAGAGTTGAGCCGGATACTCACTCTGAAACGAGTATCCGGTATGGATAAAGCACTTTTGCCGAGTTCGAGTATTTTACGAGTAATACGAGTCAATATCTGTGCTCGGATTGAATAAAAATCCTCATGGGTAGCTGACTGTTTCTGCGTTCTGTGATAGGCTAGTCACATACACATACAGATTTGCTGTGTCCCGCTCTGCTCACTCACACACAGAACACTGAGAAGAAAACAGCTCTCTTTCTCTTTCTGTCTCTCCCTCAGTAACTCAGGTTTGCGGGTTTCTTCAGCTTCAGGTTTGTTTTTTTATATCGGTTTGTTTTTAGTACTTATTAACCAGTAGAGTTCTGGTAAACGTGGGGTTTGTTCAGACGTGGTGCTTGGAAGAATGCGACCTGTCTCTGCCTGTCGGAGAATTATTATTATTAATTTTTTTTACTGTTTGCTGGCTATAACTAGTTTTTTTAACACAAAAAATAAAAAATAAAGTAAGTAGTGGTATAAAAACTGTATTACAATCGTATTACACACCAAATAAATAAAAATCACACTGATCATAAAAAATTAAGTAAAATAAATAAATAAACTAGAATAAATAAAATAGATAAACTCTTCATTACATTTTTCTTCATTTTTCTACATTTGCAACCGCATGTGTTGTATTCACTGTTGCTAAACTTGTTCTGTATATAGATTGTTTGTTATCGTGATCAAAACCATTGATCTGAAGCTCAATGCTGATGCTGTCATGTAAATAGTTTTCTAATCAGCAATAAATATAACAATTTCTGATCAACCCTTATCAATTGCATGATTAAAAATAACATAAAGCCCCGCCCATTTCAAGACAATCCGCCCGCCCAGTCCGAGTACAGATACAGATAATTCATATGGTTTACAGATACAGATAATGCTGTACTCGCTCATCCCTAGTATCTATATATAGACGTACACACTTAGATTTTATTTGTTTATTGCTAAATGTTCAAGGTTAGCTAAAGTCAGTTCTTATTTTACTTAGCAAATAATGGCATGTTCAGCTGGAGACTATATATCACTTGCACGGCTCCCATTCTCTCACTCTTCTCAATCAACAATTTACAGGACAATTCCTCTCAGCGTGTAAATTGTTGATTCAGAAATCAGCATTTTGGTTCTTTGTGAGGTTCTCTAAATGTGCTAAATGTGCCACAAAAATGGTGCTTGTATAATCGGTCTAAGCATGCAGAAGCAGCAAAATTGAAAAAGTGCTCTGTTTAAATGGAATGGTGTGAGAGGAATACAGAGAAAACAGAACCAATAGTTTGTTCTGATTGGATTGGCCCTTGATGACTAAGCTGCCACTTACAAAATACAAAAAACTAAAAAGTCAGCCAAAAGAGTGCATAATATATATATACATACACACACACACACACACACACACACACACACACACACACACACACACAAATATACACATTGAAAGGACATTGTGTGTGTGTATGTATTTTTGTATTAAAATTGTGTTGCATTCCCTGTGTAGGCTTTGAGTATGCCTTCAAGCTGCGTTTAGATTGTGAATCTCTGTGTGAGGTTGGTGGTTTCAAGGTTTTCAGGCACTGATGTGGAACTGTTGCTGTGTGACAACTCAAGCACAAAGTAATCTCTGAAATCTAGTAAATGCTACATATGAGATGCATGATTACATGGTTTTGTTTTTGGTTTGACTTTAGGAGACCCTTTGCAGGACTGACATGGGCCTTTACATTTCTAAGATGAAGCTTTTAAGCAAGTCCTATATTTGTGTCTGTAGTGTTTATAGCCTTAATCACCTGTAACAGACACTGGTGAATTCTACCCATAAAGAGAAGCGAACAAGATGGCCGTTGTAATGTTTGATTAGTAATGTTTACTTCTGCCCTGCAGGGATGCTCCTGGTCAGTCATTTTTGTGGATCTGGATGCTCATAACAGGAACAGGCAGACTCTGTGCTCTCTCTTGCCGAGGGAGTCTCGTTCCCATGTGAGTTTTTTTGCCTACTGTGCATATACAAACTGCTCATCCATTATTGAAGAGGTCGAATCATACTTTCTTTAAGCATTTTATTTTTCTTTCCTGAGGTCCACTTACTGTACTGCTTTTAGTCTAGGTTTTTTGTATTAAAAAACATTTATCAACGCAAACACCCTCTTGGCATCTGAAATGCATGTACAGTAATCCCTCGCCATTTCGCGTCCTCAGTGCATCGCGGATTTTTCCAAAATATTTATCGAAAAATAAAAATTCTAAAATACCGCCATATCGGCAGCTGTATTGCGGAAAGCAGCGTTGTTTTATCGTGATGCGCGAGAGAAACGGTTTCCCAAGATGCCAGACAAAGAGAGAAACTCACTAATGAAGCTTTGTACACACCCACGGGCACTCAGACAAGGCACTTGATTGGTTCCCTGTGTGAGATCCACGAATGAGAGCACGAGTGGATGGATCCCGTGAGCTGATTGGCTGATCTTTTAAAATGGTGTATGACATCACTTTACTGATGATTCGTGATGAAGCAAAAAATTGTCAAATTAAACATTTCTGTTTCGTTTACTTTCAGTAAGCCTCCCAAGTTAGCAAACTAACAATTTAGCATAGTAGCTTAGCATAATAGTTTAGAAAAGCTTTTTATCTGGATGGAATATGCTACAGTATTGTTCAGACATTAAGGACAGCCCGGGAGGGTTGAAGGAGAGGGTGTTTTGATTGAATGAGTTGTACATTAATGCTTTTTCTTTTCTGACATTAAAAATTCAAGTGTTTTTATAACTTAGTTTTGATAATATAATTTTTAGACTGAAACTAGTGTATATACTTTGTTGTAATAGAATATTAAACTCTTGATTCAAATTGTCAAGAGAAATGTAATTTCTTGTTATTTGACCCCTATAATGACATCTGCTGAAGTCATCAATGCAAAGATTGTCCTTCCCGTCCTTCACTATGTCCATTAGCATTGCACAGTTCACATTCTTCTCTGTGCTAATTTGAATGGAGAACAAAGTGATCTCTGTCAAATAACAGGTAAATTAGCATAATTAAGCCAAATGAAGGCAGTGCATTATGCAGAAATGTTCTTTCCTTGTAAGTTGAGTGAGGTTGTTTGATTCTGTGGCTTGAGGTGTATAGGCTTATGTATCACTTGTATTAAAGCCTCTTCATGAGTCTGACTAATGTGTTATTAAAACTGCAAAGGCTAATGTAGAAAAATAGCCCATTCTCAGGAAGAGAGTGGTCACTTAACCCTGGGTTCCCTCGATATTTCCTGATGGAAGGCAAATTTAATAGAGGAGCAGTGAGTCGCTGCTCACTGTCTGTTTCTAATGCAAGTGCTTTTGTGTTCTAGAACACCGATTCGGCCCTCCTGCCTTGCATCAGCTACCCAGCGTTCGCCGTGGATGATGATGCTCTATATTCCCAGACTCTGGACAAGATAGTTCGCAAACTGAAGGGCAAGTATGGCTTCAAGCGCTTCTTACGGGATGGCTTTAGAACGGCCAATGAAGACAAGAACCGCAGGCACTACAAACCTGCTGAGATGAAGGTGAGTGGTTAGCATATCGGTTGAATTGAAAATGGAAGGAAAGGAAAAATGAAAAGAGATTCTCTCCCCCCACAAATTTGGTATGAGTTATGATTAGCCTCAGGTTTAGACCTTTTATTTGGGATTTTGCTGTAAAAGTTAGCGACAGATCTAATAAATATCACTCAGGCATTTTTGTACGCATCTTTTAATCTGGTGCAGATTTGTTTATTTATTCATCTCTCATGAGAATATGAGGGCTGTGGGTAAATCGCATTTTAATGGGTTGAAGCGTGAGGATATTAACTCCAGAATTAGCCTGGGAACATACTGTGTCTGAATCTGAAATCTGAAAGGGGGAGATTTAACCCGCAGCAATCATCAAATCAGCTGCCAGAACTGACCTCCCACAAGTAGAGGGAAATGAGAAGTAAAAGAAAAAAAGGGCTCTTAGTCAGGCCAAATGCTCCATCAATACAGTACATTTACCTCATTACTTCATCCACCCCAGTGAGAAAATAGCATTGTATTCTCATATGTTATAGGCTGTGACACTATGGCAGAACCAAGCTATTCCTTTATGTACACTATCGTTCAAAATTTGGGTTCAGTAAGTTATTTATTTATACGTAATAGTTTGAAAAGATTCAAGGAATCCAGAGAAATCTCAGTACATGTAGGACAAGCCAGGAAACCTCTGTTGAATGTGTGTGACCTTCGAGCCTTCAGATGGCACCGCATGAGAAAGCATCAGGCTGCGTTAAATATAGCCATATTGGCTTGGGAGTACTTTGGCAAGCCATTGTCGCTTAACAGTTTGCCGCTGCATCAAGAAAAGTGTGTGAGTGTGTGGTTGAGTCCATGTATTAGCTCGTTTTTGGGGAAAATGGACATTGAGTTCTGTCTCAAATACAAAAAGGACCATCCAGACGTCCAATTGTATTGTGGTATGGGTGACTGGCATGAGTGTGTGATGGTAGCACTGATGTGGTGTATACTGGAATTTGTCCAGACATTTAATGGCATCCAGATTGACATCTTTCCTGGGAAGCACGACAGTGCCAACAGAGTGGTTTCCATCGTAGAAGGGATGTTGCCTGCAGTCCAGATCTGTCTCTTATTGAAAATGTATGGTTCATCATGAAAAGGAGATTCAGACAACGACAACCACAAAATGTTTGGCAGCTGTCTTCTGTCAGACGAATTTGGGAAAAGGTTCCACCTGCAAAACTGCACCAATTTGTATCCTCAATTCCCAAATCTTTAAAAAGTGTAATTAAAAGGAAAGGTAATGTGACAGTTGAAAACGTATAGCAACTCATAATGTAAAAATGCCACATAATGTAATAAGTATTACATTATTATTGTAATAAAATTTTCATAATGTAGTAGTTTTGTAACTTAAAAAGTAATCTTGAGCAAATAATGTAACAATTTATACGTTGTGATAAATGTATTAAATTAAAAACTCACCAAAACAGTCGTTCTCATAATTGTAATAACTTTTAAAACAAATTATTATTCCATTACTCTACTTTGTTTTTAATCTAAATCTGCGAAAGGCAGCATTTATATATTCATGCTGCTATTATTATTATTATTATTATTGTTGTTGTTGTTAATTGGTATTCCTTTACAGTATATAAAAAAATGGAAAGTAAGTTTTCTGTGTAGGTTTAGGATAAGGGTTAATGTGTAGAAAATAAAGTTTGTACAGTATTTGTTACACCAATGGAGAGCCCTCACAAAGAGTGTGTGTGTGTGTGTATAATAAGTAGAGTTATCTTCTTCAACCAACGGCAGTATGGAGAGCAAGTTAAGCAAACATTTCTTCACTTTAAGTTATAGCAAAATAAGGGTTGAATGTACATCAATGAAAATTCCATTGTCATAAAAACTCTCCACATCCCTACTAAAACTTTTAGCCTTTTAATCTGGTGCTGCTACTCCTAGTAGTAGTATCCATAATCTGGTGGATTTTATTGGCAGGTTAAAACTGGAATTAGATTTTTTATATATGCTGCAAAGGAATACAAATGCTTTGTTTTAATAAAATATAATAATGTCATGAATATTTAAATCATTTGCCTTTCACAGGTAGTTCAAGATTGTATATAACGGTATGCTTTAGATTATGTAGTATAGTTTTAGATTATATTAGTACAGTATATTATCTATTAAAATTATTACAATATATGTATTACTGACTATATTTTAGTTTATAATGTAAAAACAATTTTTACGTTATGAGAAATATATTAGTTTATGAGTTCAAGATTTGATTATGCTTTGAGAATATTACAATACTGTAATGTAACTAATAATGTAATGAAGATGATGCAGTTATTACATTGAGTTTATATTTACAAAATACAATTAAGTCGGTCAGTAAGTATAAGAAACAAATAAATATTTTCTTTGTACTTTTTAAATAAAGGTTTAAGAGAATTCTTAATTGTATTGCTTTGTACATAATGTCCCACATTTTCTGGAAATGGGGTTTAAAAAAAGTTATTTTAAATTGCAATATTACAGTAATAGTTGCAGTTATAATATTACAGTATACAGTTACAGTTATAAATGAAAGCTTGGTGAGCAAAAGAGATTTCTTAAAAAAAAAAAAACTTTTGAATGATGATGTAGATTTGAATAGAACTGTAGAAGAAATATAATATATGTGATTAGTATATGATTAGGCTAATCATTCAGTATCATGGTATTGTCATCTGCCCCCTTCTAAAAAAATAAAATAACAAACTGCCTAAACATGCTTGATTTAGCTGGTATCAGCTTATAGTCTTACAGCCAGGCCATCAGAGATGTGCTGAAAAACTAGCCAACAGACAGGACTGGTTTAGGTTGTTTTAATTAAATTTTATTTTGTTTTCAAACAGCACTGGTATCCCATGTTCCATGCACAGCATTTTTTTGTTAGTGTGATCGTCCTTTTCTTATAAGGGAATGTAATGGCGTTTTATGTTTTTATTATCTGAGGTTTTAAAATAGATTAAATCATTGTACTATGAATTATGTTCTTGATATCTTTGTCATCAGTCTGTCATGCTCAGACAAATACATCCTCTTCTGCCTGGTTGGAGTTTCCATTCTGTTGAACCCATAACTAAGTTATGATGACAGAGGAGTTCAAGCCTGAATGTCTCAAAGTGACTGAATTTCCTCTAGTGAATGATATAGTCTCACTAAGTAATTGTGGTAAGTGAAGCCAAAGACCCCTGAGACTCACTCTGTTTACAGTGAGTAGGCCTCAATGTCTGCTCATTCCCACCCAGGAGACTTGAAATTTAATCTCTCTCTCTGAAACAATATTGAGAAAGAAAATACTTAAATGATTTTTTTAGTCTTTCAGGGATTAATGTAAGCCTGTTGGTGCATCTAGTATTAAGAAACCACTTATAGTTTTGAAAAATGGTCCTTTGAATCAAATGATTTTTAACTGTTAGTTAGAGAGTAAATTAATTTAGTAAATTTTCAGTTGTAGAAGTTGGCTATACAAGTAACCCTATTTTTGCCTTGAAACGGCTTATGTGCGATATGCCAATGATGCGAGACCAGTCCAATTAACAGCCTTTATTTCATTACATTCTAATCTCTCGCTCTTATCTCCTAATACCATAGCGATTGTCTTGCGAGATTGCTAGCAGAGATAGAGAAGTCTTAATTACATTTGGGAAAGGTTGAGAGACATTTTGTTCCCTGTCAGCCATCAAAGTGTGCTTTTAGATTTTGTACCTCTTAAGCAGCTCACACGATTTCCTTTTCTAAAGACAGATCATTTAAATTGAGGTTGTCGTATAATTGGCAGCGATGAAAAGAGGATCATGGAATTGTATTATGAACGTTTCATGTCATGAATATTGTGAATGCATGAGATTATAAGCTTCATAAGTTTTAATTCCAGCCTGGAAAGTGGGTTGCTAAATGTGGTATTATTGAGTGTAATAAAACAATATCAGAATGCTTCACAGGCACAAATATGCCCACACAAAATTGTTTAATCCCTATTTATTTGGTTGGATATCGATACAAATGTTTTTGATGGATTACTCCGTTAGTAAACTCAATCTGCCCACACATGTGCACATGTAGCCCTAATTTCAAAATCATGTTTGAGAGGAAAGGCTTTTTTTTCTTTTTTTCTTTTTTAAAACGAGCATCTGTTGGCATTTAAATGTTAACTTATACTTCTAAATGAATGTGACTTTAAAACAAGCTTCAGTCACATCATTTAAATTAATTATTGCTTTTTCACACTCACAGACCATCTCTGCATCTGAGTTGACTTTAATTTCAAACCCAAATAGTTCATGGATCTACTCTTAGGAAATGGAGATGGAACTCCATGGCTTTTTAATGGAGTTTCTGCTTGACTGCTATACTTTACTTCAACATAATTGTTTTCTGTTTTCCTGAACTTTCGTAACTGGAAAACACAGGTTGTCTGGCATTTCCTTTAACGGAATTGAAGGGATTCTAGATTATGTATGTGCATTTCGCTGCGGGTAGCATTGCAGTGAAAGTCAGTCAAATTACAGGATGTGTAGCTCTCCAAATTTACTATTCATTTAAACCTGTTGCGTAGACTTTAGTATTAATATTTTTGCATATTTCAGTTTACACAGGCAAGTTGAGGAATTCACATTTACCTTCACATACATGATTACATGATTTGTTTAAATGACTCATGTCTTTGGTGTCTTATTCTCTGCACTGTAATGTTTTTCAGCTCTTTGATGGGATTGAGTGCGAGTTTCCCATTTTTTTCATCTATATGATGATTGACGGTAAGATTCATGGTTAATGAATTGTATGCTCTGTAGGCTCTAAAATAAAATATAATATATGCGTATATATACAGTCGTGGGCAAAAGTTTTGAGAATGAGACAAATGTTTTTTTTCAGAAAGTTTGCTGCCTCAGTTTTTATAATGGCAATTTGCATATACTCAAGAATGTTATGAAGAATGATCAGATGAATTGCAATTAATGGCAAAGTCACTCTTTGCCATGAGAATGAATCCCAAAAACATTTCCTCTGTATTTCATTCCTTTCACAAAAGGACTGGCTGACATCATGTCAGTGATTCTCTTGTTAACACAGGTAAGAGTGTTGACTGGAGATCCCTTTGTCATGCTGGTTGAGTTGGAATAGAAGCTTTAAAAGTGTGTAGTAAAATCTGTGCAGTCGTCATTGATTTGCACAAAAAAGGGTTCGCAGGGATATTTCTGCTAGTAAGACTGCACTTAAATCAACCATTTATCGGATAAGAACTTTAAGGAGAGAGGTTCAGTTGTTTTGAAGACGGCTTCAAGGCACCCTAGAACGTCCAGCAAGCGCCAGGACCATTTTCTTCAACAACTTCACGATTTAAATCCTGTATCATGCCAACAGAAAACCATCCTCAGACCATTCATGTGTGGGGTTGTTTCTCACAATTTTTCCTAAGACACAGCCAGGAATAAAGTATAGTACAAAAATATCCTTCGAGAGCAACTTCTCCTAACTGTCCAATAACAATTTGGTGATAAACAATGCATTTTCCAGCATGATGGAGCACCTTGCCATAAGGCAAAAGTGATAACTAAGTGCCTTGAGGAACAAAGTATTGGCATTTTGGGTCCATGGTCAGGAAACTCCTCAAGAGTCCGGTGGACAAACAAAACCCCGCAAATTCTGACAAACTCCAAGCATTGAGAATGCAAGAATAAGCTGCCATCAGTCAGGATGTGGTCCATAAGTTAATTGACAGCATGCAAGTACGAATTGCAGAGGTCTTGAAAAAGAACGATCAACACTGCAAATATTGACTCTTTGCATAAACTTAATGTAATTGGCAATAAACATCTTTGACACTTAGGAAATGCATGTAATCATACGTCAGTAGGCCATAGTAACAGCTGACAAAAAATATCTAAAAACACTGAAGCAGACTTTGTGAAAATTAATATTTCTTTTGTTCTTATTTTGGAGGATGTATGCAAGCAATAAACATTAATTTAAGAGAAAGTGTAACACAAAAAATACATAATGTACATTACTAATAACATAAATTAGAAAATTATTTATATTAAATATAGTAATCGTTATGTCCTTTTACTGTTTGCAACCAATAAATATGGTAGTTTATAGTTTGTTTTATTGCAAAGCCATAAGGACTGTATTTTATATTACAATTTTGTAGAATGCGATTTTAAAAATATTGCTTAGTTAATCAGTTAACAGGTCTTTACTGTAGCATTTTTACATACTTTATTTCTGTAAATTTTGCTAACATTTTTAATGTTGCATGTAAATCTGTATAAACATCCCGTCTCTGAGCGGTATTACCTGGAAGATGGGGAAGGATTATTTTGTAATTTTTCCCTTTTTGTTGACCTTTTGTTCAGGTGTGTTTAGGGGAAATCCTGCTCAAGTCAAAGAGTACCAGGAACTGCTAGAGGCTGTCATCTTCCAATCCTTTGAGGGTAACTTCTGGACACGTACACACATGCATAAGCACATCTTTCAAGACAAACTGCCAAAGCTTGTCACGTTGTGATGGACTCTGCTTGCCTGCCACTGTCCTCAAGCCGCTGCCAATGACTGTTATTTTCCCATTACTCTTTATTAGAGTGGTCTCTTCGTATTCATCTCTGCCTCCCTGCGTGATTTCCTCAGACACGTCTCAGTCAAGTGCACAACAGAGGAGATGCTCATTATTTAAACAGACCAGAACACCGTAGATTCCCCACAGGCAGACAAAAAACAACTCTCACGATGTCTGACAGCTCTTCAGAAATATAACCACAATAAGCAACTTAATATCTAGTTTAGCTCTTTTCATTTGCTTGCAGTGAGCCTCATTTGCTAGCAGAGTTTGGCTTAGTCGACTAAATTATGCCTGACAGAGAAAAGGTGAATTTGCGGCTTGGCTGGATAGTGCTGACAGCCATTTTGCTGCTTTTTTTTTCTGCAGTGATTTATCGCTTCATGTTTTTTTTTTACATATTTAAACAGTAAATACTTATTGGCAATATCAAAATAACAGCACTAACATCCAAGTATGAATATCTTTTAAAAATGCAATTAATTCCTGTGATGTCAAAGCTGAGTTTTCAGTATCATTACTGTAGTCTTGATTGTCATGTGATCCTTCAGAAGTCATTCTAATATGCTGATTTGATGCTCAGAAAACGTTTCTTATGTTGATGTCGAAAACCGTTGTACTGCATAATAACTTTGTGAAAACGTTTTTGTGTGTGTGGATACTTTGAATAGAAAGTGTAAAGAACAGAATTTAATTGAATGTAAATTAAATGTATTCAGTAATGAATGTAAATGTCATTACTGAATAAATATTACGTATGCATTATGTCAGTACATTTGGGATGCTATATTGATCAGCATGCAACTCACACACACGCATGCATATCCCAAAAACTCCCTGGGACCCTGAGAATTTGTCTAATTTGATTCTCCACAGGGCATGCCGTTATTCCCAAGTATTACTACGTGCCGGCAGACTTTGTAGAGGCTGAGCAGAAGAAACATGGCAGCCAGAAGCGCTTCCCCAGCAACTCGGGCCATGATGGGATGCTGTTCCTCTGGGGACAGGCCCTCTATAACATCGCTAAGCTGCTTGGTGAGTTTCAGATCCATCTAGAGCCCAGGGGTCAGGGCTGCTTCACACAACACAGACACAAACTAAGGGTTTACAAAGATATTCTTTTATTTATTCATGAAGTGATTTTATGCCATTTGCTCCAATTCCTCAAAAGGAAAGTGAGCCAAAACCGCTGGGATCCCCCTGAAGCAGTTGACAAAATGGTTTATAAACTAAACTAAATAATGAGTCCATATTAATGGTGGTCAACAAATGTTATTTATGAATCACAATGGTTGTTTGAAAAATTGTTTGCATTATTTACCTTCATATTCAAAATAGTTTGATTTTCTTTCTTCTTTGGAGCCCAAAAGTTGAATTATGCTACACTTTTTCCACAGTGAAAGTGGGGACTGGTGCTTTCAAAAAAGACAAGAAATCAACATAAAAGCAGTCCATGTGACTTTTATACTATTTTTCAAGACTTGGACACAAAATAGAAGTCATTATTCATTCATCTTCTCCATCATAGCTCTCGAATGGTCGTTCCACATCAAGATGGATTTTCTGCATATAACAAATTCTCAGTCTAATAACCCCCACAAAATATTGTATTTTCACCAATGGTAGTACAATTCTGCACTCCCAGTGTGATTCACATTGTAGGCAATGATTCATGTGTGTGCGCTGCTGTAAAATTCAGACCAGCAGAGATTAGTGATATATGCAAAGGGCTTGTTTTTCACATCGAAAACCTTTCACCTCTGGGTTAAAAATGCAAAGATTTGGTGAACTGAAAAACAGTAATTGGTTCTTGTTCTGTCTTTGCTGTTCAAGTGGATGGTTTGATCAGCCCAAAGGACATTGACCCCATCCATCGCTATGTTCCATGTGAGGATCAGAGGAACGTCAGCATGCGATATTCCAATCAGGTGAGCTTCATCTTGGATCTCTTCAGCCAACTATGCCAATACTAAAATGTATCCTGTAAAGAGACATGTGAATTGGTTGTGGATGTAATCTCTCTCAGAGCCTTATGCATAATTTGTTTCCAGCTTTTTTCCCCACATCTTTGTATCGGTCCCCTACAGCTGACTTTTTTTTGCAGATCCATTCTTAGCAGATATGTTAGTGCTGAGACATATCACACTGTTCTTGATTATAGAAACCTACAGACACCTGCGGTACTCCCTCTTATTCCCTATAAGCAGTCTGCAGTGTCGCTTTTTAATACAGCATCTGCTCATTCCAGTTGTGCTCAGGATTTGTATTGTGTCAGCGTCCTAAAAAAAAGTGGAAAGGGTTGAACAATACACAAACCTGGAGTAAACCTGGAGACAATTATCTTAAGTTTAAATGTTTAACAACGGGAAGATTATTTTCTCTTAATAAACTTTTACTTTTGTTCAGCTATGATGTTTTAAATAAAAAATAGTGACCTTAAAGATGTTTATATTTCTGTTTCAAATAAATACTGTTCTGTTGAACATTCTATCCATCGAAGAGTCCTGGTGGAAAACATATTAAGCAGCAAAACTGTTTAACATCAATGATAGTGTTTCTTAAGCAGCAAATCAGCATTTTAAAATGATTTCTGAATGATCATGATACTGAAGACTGGAGGAATGGTTGCTGAAAATTCAGCTTAAACACACAGGAATAAATGATGACTTAATATTTAAAGAAATGTTTTAAATTATAATTTCACAAATAAATTTTTACTGTTTTTTTGATCAAATAAATGTAGCCTTGGTGAGCAAAACCTTTTAAAAAACAATAGAAAAAAGTCTTACCAACCCCAAACGTTTGAACAGTAATGTATTATAATTAATGAAAGAGAATTTATCATTTTCTGTTTTTAATGTGAATCTGTGGTGTCAGTTCTGTAAATCCTTTAGATGTTGATCCTTTAGAATTGCTAATTCATGTGATATCTATAGCTGTTGAGAAGCAGCATTGTTTTTAAAGAAGGGGTGTTTATCAGTCTTTATACATAATAGCACTTTGTATAACCCAAAGAATACAATAAGTCGTACCAACATGGCTGGGAGCATCAGACCAAATGCAAGAATGAGGAATTAAAGACACTTTAAGATGATTTTAGGAAAAATGGCAGAAAAAAAGTCATAAATGGTCACTAGTAGTTTGATTTAATGGTTTATCACTTTTATCCATTAGGTGTCGCTGTGACAAAATTGATGTGTTGTGAGGTGACAGTGATCCAAAATGCAAAGTTCGGTGTAAATATGCCAATTTTTTGTTGATTCGAATGTAGTGAAAATTGGACAAACTGCCTTGGAAGGAGTTCGAAAAAAAAACTTTTGACTGCTGAGTGTTCTCAAGACTGTTCGGTTTTAAAAGAAAATCAAAATGGTGTACAGGAAGTTTGGCCGACTATGGGAAAATTGGAAAATCTACTAAGGTTTTATTACAATATGCTAAATTTATCAAAAGTTATAAGCATTTTTGTAAATTTCATTATAACTTTGTACCAAAGCAAAGTACTTTTCTTTAGTACCGAATACATATGCAGATTTTCATATCAATATACCAATGCATTCGTGAATTATAGCATTTTACCACAAAATTCGAAATATCCGATATGAGAAAATTTGGTATCGTTCGACACTGCAGACTTCACCGATTCTATGGGTAAATTTTGTTCAAATCGTTCAGAAGTTCTAAGAACCCCCCCCCCCCCCCCCCCCCCCATTTTTCATATCTCCTGACTCGGTGACACTATGCCAAAACTGTGCAGGTATCCTTAGGTCATTGACATAACACACACCAAGTGTGACCAGAATGCACTGGAGCGTTGCAGAGATATATTCATTTGGGCGTGAATATATCAGATGATCTTAATAAATAAGATCAATAAATAAATAAAAATTGATCAATAAAAATTGAAGCAAAGAATGGTAAATTAAAAAACGGAATCGTCTTGAGCCAAAGAAAAAATTTATTTTATTTCTCTCCCTTACGGTTCAAAAGTTATTCACTTAAACGTGAGTGCAACTTTGGATAGTTGTTAGTGGTAGAGAGATTGAGTTAGAGACTAAATTAGCTATGGTGACAGCTATTTCCAGACAAATTTCTTTTTTGTGACAAATTTCCTAACTTTGCTACAAGCAGTTGTATGAGCTGCCATAGACTTCTAGAGCAGAATGGGAAAAGAATCATAAGAACACTAACTGATTCAACCTTCGGTGCTTAGCCTCTAAAAATGATCTGTCTGCCTGCTTCGAAAGTCAGGCATTTGATATTGCAAAGGAACATACCCTCATATCATGAAACTAGTCTAATGACATGGTCTTTAGAAAACTCGAGAACAAAAGAAAAACGCATTTGATATTTCAATATTCCTGAAGCTGCTTAATTAACACTGCCAGCAAAATCATCCAGAATAACCTAGGCCTAGTTGGGAGTGCAAGTTTTTATTTATTTTATGAAATGCTGTGAGGGGCAGGCGACTGTTTTATACATCAGTGTTGCACCGCTGCATGGGATACTGGGAGGAGCCCTGCTGCTTTGAAGGAGGGCACTGCATATTGCACAGTAATGCGTAACGTTAATGTCTCTTCGCTTTTGCATCAAAGGCTACACTGGCTAAAGGGCACATTGTCGTGACTGCTGTTTGTTTGTGCACGTGCAGCAGTGTGTGTTTGAGGATTGGCTGTAGCCATATAAAGTGTCAGTTTATGTTTGTTTATGTATTACGGCCTGCCTTTGAGCATCTTTCTGCAATATTTATATGAGTACTTGTGCACCACATGATTGAATATGATTGCCAGTTTTTGTTTATGCATAAGTTGTTCTCAGCCTACACTTGTCCTCCTAACATCTCGCATACTTTGTCCCCAGTATGAAGGTAGATCTTTATTTTGAACCATGTCCTTGCTCAGAGATTAGACAGGCCTTTTTTCCTGATTGATCGATGTACTCTGTTTCAACAAAGCACAGATGGAGCTCAGTTTAAATTTAGAATTGATTGTTCAGCAGAGCAGCCAAGGTGCAGGAAGCAGCCTCGTATTTTTTTCCTTTTAAACACAGAGAACAGCTTTTGAAATGCTTCTCTCGCTCACATACACAGGCTCAGGGAAAGAGGCCTCTTTGCTGTTACTTAGCTTTGAAGATGCTGTATTTCTCTGATTCATATTTAATTTGATGCATTAGGACAAATGTATTCCAGTTCGGTCCCATTGTTTTTTTTTTTGGCTGTGCTCAACAAATGTGAAAACACAGGATGTTACTGTGGTATGTTTTATAGGAAGTGATTGTTCGGGGTTTAAGATGAGGACTATGGGGATTGGACACAACTTGTTCCACATGGAATCTCCTGTCTGTGTGTCTTTTTCTCTGGGATGAGTCACTTCTTAAACACCCTAAGGGATTTCCAGAACACACAACAAATAAACATACCACAAATGGTGAAGATACATCAGTGGCCACATGGCATCTGTCTGTCTGTCTGTATGTCTTTCTGTCTATATCTGTTGCTAAAACTGTAGAGCACAGCACTAGCAGTGCCAAGGTCATGGGTTCGACATGCAAGTAACCATCTGGTAAATGTATCTATCTATCTGTCATTCGTTTTTTCTGTTTTTTATTTGATAATCTTATTTCCACTTATATTCAAATTTGAATTGCAATTCTACATCTGCATATTGGCTGGCTCAACTGAAATTCAGGAAGTGGAATTTAAAAGAGATTCTCTATTCAGTTCTGGATGCAGCACAATCCTGGCATATACACATGCACACTTACGGTACTATGTTACTTAAATGCATAATAGAAATCCACATAAATGTGTTTGCAACTAGGTGCACATTTACACAAATGCACACATCCCTCCTTTGATGGGGAACTAATTCACCCTGTAATTGTTGAGGTTGCCCTTCCTGGTTGAAATAACTTTATCAATGTCAATGGTGTCTATATAAGCATAAGTCCTGAAAAGGTTGATGGAAAATTTCCAATGGCAATCACTACGCTTGCATACGCGCACACATGAACACATCGCTCTGAAGCACCTCAATGGTGAGACACACAAACAAAACACTTCACAGTGCAGGAGAGCGTGATGATAGGTGGAAAATATTAAAGAGAAAGCAAAAGAAGCGCTGTACATTTGGGCAGGGAAGAGAGGGATTCTGTGTTGATGGCCATGTAGAAACATATTTGTTGTTCGAGCTGAATCGTTTCTCAAACGTCTGTGGAGTGCTGACAGATGTGCTATATGTTTATCAGTGACAGCCAGCGGACGTGATGAATGTGGCAAGATATCACTTATGTGTCACTCACTCAGTTATTATAACTCCAGACTTTATAGTTCGAGAATCCAAATCCAGTGTCACTCTGACGCTGTAACGTTTGGAGTGTATTTCACTGGAAAAATATCTTTCTTGGCATATACCTTTCCATGTCATCTCCTAGTAAGTAATGTTGATCAAGCGTTGCCGAGCAGCCAACTATTCAAGGGTAAAAAAAAAATCTTTAAATATGATGTTCTTATTAAACTGTGAAATCTGAAAACACTTAAGGTTTTATGGGTAAAGTCCAGAAGCTTGTTTTTGTTTTATTGTCTGCCTTGTTTAACTTTAAGGAATGTAGTAGTCTTTTTTTTTTTCAGTGGTTGTAAGTTAGAAAACTGTTGGTAGAATAATTTTCTAACTGGTGATTAGTTTGTTGATTTCATGAAGCGATTGTTTTTGTAAGTGGTTTGAAAAAGAAAATTTCAGATTTCTTGAAAATCATCCACAGGACGTGCCACCAAAGGTTAGGGTTTAATATTTGTTTCAATGTTATTGGCAATCATTACTTTGACATTACAAATGAAATCATTGGAATCACCAAGGTAAATATTATGTATGAAAATTTGATATAAGCCCATTCATTTGAATGCACAGCAGTTAATGAATCTGCATGACTTTTGTTATTTATTTTTTTTATTTTATGGCGAGGCTCTTTTTCATTGTACTGTGAATAAAACTTGTCAAACAATATGTGTAGAGCTTTTGAGGATGTGCACAGAGCCATTTTTTTGCATTGTTTTTTGCACAGTCGCAAAGCATTGTTTTGCATTGGTGTGAACAGGTCTTAAGACCCAAACCAATACCAGACCCCCGCTAGATCCATTCCAGATCAATACACAAACATCCTGTTGGTTCAAGAACCGGTTAGTCCATTTTAATGAAATAAAATATGGAAAATAAAGTTTTTTGTCACTTGATGCAGTGAGACAGAAGTAAACCTAAACCTAATGTATTTTATCGTGTTTATTGATGTTTGATGATTATTAGTTAGAGAGCCTTTGAAATGAATTACCAAAAGTGTCAATGTTAGTCATTTTCTTTCATATTACTCTTGCGACTGTGTGTTTTATCAGAGGCTTAAAACCACAGTCCCAGCCTGTTTCTGAAACCATTCTGCACAGACTTTTCTTTGGAGCAGCTCTGCAGGTATTAGTAATCAGCCTCCTTATCTCCTCTTACTCCACACACTGCATCTTTGTGGGAATTACATCACATACAACACCGCTGACAAGCACCAGACTCCTGGGGCTTTCACCTGCCTCACTTTAATATAAATTGATTTTTTTTTCTTCTTCTTGTCATAAGGATTGCAGACTAGATCTAATATATCTGTGGTCCTTCTAGAGAGGGTGATGTGTATCAAATTCACAGCCAGCCTTTGTTCACAATTACACTCCCACCTTCTCCAAAGTCCAATCCCCAGTCCTTTCAATTTCCTTAAGGTGATTGTTGCCAGACTTGCACTGTTGCATAGGGAGCCCCTCGCTCTATTATAAGATGTGTAATGGAGTTGAAAAAGTAAGCACTTTTGCCGTGCCCTTTTTTTCTTTCTCTCTCTTCTTTCTTAAAAATCCAAAAACTTTTTTTAAATAAAATAACATTTTCCCAGATTTTCAGTATGGTCTCTGACTTTAGATTAATTTTCTCTCTCCATCTCTTCTGAAATGTGAAATGTGTAGATCTAAAATGCGAACAGCTCCCAAACTAACCAGCAGCAGGGTTTAACATTGAGAACTATCTCACTGCATCAACAAAGAGACTTCTTCAACTTTTGATCTTTAAATGAACATTAGACATCCTAAAGAGCAGCAGTTCACACCAGTTAATGTTTTTTTTCTTTCCTTTTGGCAGAATAAACTACAAATGTGGATTTGCCAGATCTCTTTTATTCACATAATATCTCTTAAGAGATAGCCCATTAGGTTTGCATTTGACTTATTCCATAAATGGATTCAAGGAAAAGGATTTTACTTCAGGCTGTCTGATTGGAATATAATCTTTACGGTTCCATTCAGTTCGAATTGAAAATAGAATAGAATATTTACAGAACAAATACGTTTGCTATAATTTATCAATTTATCATAAGAATGGTTTCAGGAAAATGGCTTTTAAAGTTGTCAAAATAGAACATTATATTTATTGCTGGTGTTGTGTAGAATGTTGTTTTGTGGTTTGTTGCTACTGTCTGCAGATTCAGAAGGTTTTCTAATAACATGATATGTGAACTCTGTATTGCTGTATATTGCATTTGAGGTAACAGTAATAGCATTTCATTAGTCTGTACTTTTACACCTTTGTGATACACTCACAAGCTATGGAGTTTTGCCATTAGTTATCCCGTCTCAATTCCAACAGCTCCAGACACTGTGAAAACATCACTTAGCTGCCGAAGGGGAGGTTTTTCAAGTGCTCTTTACATCAGATAATTTCCTCAGCACACAGGAGCAGTTAGAGTCTAAGCCTGTCAATGTATGACTGCATTGGATTTGTGAAAGCGCCGAATGTTCGAAAGATGCAAACCCATTTTAAAATGGCTTTACCCACCCTCACAACTATACAATACTGTATGGACTAAACCATGTTACTGTAGTATTTCTTTTAAGTTGGAGTGCAAGTAAATACTGATGAATATAAATATCAAATCATACATAGATGTGGTATATATCATTGTACCACAATATTCCCATCTGATTCCTTTTTTTTTTTTTTGTGACCGTTGTTGCGGTCTTAAATTAATTAATGTTCCTCAAGCTGTAGAGTGCAACAGATTTGTCGTTATAGGTAGATTATTGACTGTTTCACTCACATTATGAACAGTGAGTATTTGACTGATTAGTAACAGAGACATTAATAAATGTTAGTCTTATTGAGCTGTTCATAGTTTGTTGTCTCCAACTTCAGTACCACTAGTAGACTTTACTTGCAAAAAGTTGTTCACTACAAAGCCATAACCACACTTCTGTGAGAAAAGGTGTGCATATCAAAGGTGAATATTTTTTTTCCATGCTAAAATACTTACTTTTATTCCAGTATAATGGGGTTCTAAAAACAAAACAAAAAGAAATACACTTACAGACCTATAATGTACAGTATCTGCTCCTTACACTTTCTTTGTAATGTATTTTATATTTACTGAAGCTGAAGTTTTAGTCAAGATAATTTTGTATTGTATTACAGTTTTGTAGTGATCAGCAACAGAAACAATGGAAATAGAAAAATCCCATGGAATCAGATCAAATATGAATATGAAATAAGTCTAAGTTGTTCAGGTGGGTCTAACAGTAAGTTATAATTCAAATAAGAATACTACAGATATTCAAGTAATCAAATGTAATCAAATGTTTTTAAATTAAATCCAGATTAATGCTTACATTTAAAGTTACAAAAGTTATTTAGTTAGTTATTAGGGCAGAGAAGGATTTTCTCTGTTGAATGATTATTTGTGTATTTATGTGTATTTAAAGTGTATTTATGGATCCAATATCCTGTTACAAAACGTGCCTTATATTTCTCAACTATTTGCTTTCCAAAACTGACTTTGTTTAACTGAATATTCATCAAGATTGACATTTTGATGTAATTGTGTGTGTATTTGACCATCAGCCACTAATTTTGGTACTTGTGACACAAGCTGTTTGAGAGGTGACTTTATGTGCGCGCCACTTATATAGATCAGTGGTGCGCACGCTTTTGGTGTAAGCATGAAACCTGTGGGAATTAAATTATATGCAATACAAACACCATTTAACCAGAGAGAATGAGAGGAATGAGTCAGAGGAGCCGGGTGTGTGTCGGAGAGAAGAGAGCTAGAACACAGCTGACGTTATTCTATGTGCCACTTGCAACAAAACGGACCGGCTCAAAATCGGAATAGATGTGAGACTGACCGGCCATTCACCGGTCAAGGTCAAGCATGATCAAGCATCATCTGATTCTGGTTGTTGGCCAGTCGATCGGCATTAAGGCTGGACTACTACACAACATTAGCACACTGCACTGATCCTAGCAAGGTTTCTTTATGAATTTGTTGTGTTTGGGACGATATGACAGCCTGTCAGCGTGTGTTCCTCAGCAAGTGTATGATGCCCAGCATTTATTTGCTTTAGACAAAAGCATAAATGTGAATGTTTATGGTTTTGCAATTGATTTACATTTACATATTATGCATTTGGCAGACGCTTTTATCCAAAGCAACTTACATTAATTCAAGGAACTCATTGATATTTTAATCAGTTCTTGCTTTCCTTGGGGATCGAACCCATGACCTTGGTGTTGTAAACACTAATTCTCTACTGGTTGAGTTACAGTGATTGTTTTGCAATTATATTTGGTGCTACTAATGTTGCATAAATGGCTAATTTAACCCCAATGTTTATTTATTTGTTATATAATATATCTGTTGGTGGCTCAATGCAAACTATTGAAGTTATACTGCACCTTTTCTCCTTTTGAATCCTTCTGCACCTGTCACAGATTAATAACATACCCAGACATTCACTTCCTATCCATCAAGGGCAGCTTGAACCTGGTCCTATCCACCTGAACAAAATACCATCCTCCTCTGCAGCCCTCACGCAGGGCAGAATTAGCATGTATATTCTCTGTTGATCAGCCCTTGTGATGACTCACTACACTGCCTCCACAAAATAGCTGTGCCAATATGTCATTTAACCCAAAGCTGTGATTTGCCCTGTTCACTGAGCACTTATCGCCCCCGTTTCATGGGAAGCAAACAACACAGCTGAGGCAAACAGCCTACATCACCAAACTAAATCTTCATTTCAGACTAATAGATCTGTCTATCCCAACATTTGATTCATTTTAACGCATTTGAAAGTGTGTTATTTACGTATTAGCTGGTTAATATTATGGCTTTGGGAGTTGTAGCTGCAGGGGGTTTGTATATGCTGTACATATTTGCAATAGAAGTGCCTGCAAACCTTGGTCATTATTTGTTTGACCAAAGCACCAAACGATCACAGAAATAGCAATTGTTTTGAAACAATGAGTTGCCTTCTCAAGAAAACAAGACAAATTAGTCATTAAGAATGCTTTTGCAGTTTTGGAGTTGTGGCTGTAGAAGGTTTAAATGGATGCTGGGCGTCCTCTGTGTGTAGGCAGAGGGCTTTAGCCACTGATTGATATGACCCATCCTAAACCTTCAGCAATCAGAAGCTCATTATCTCAGCAAAATTACTACATCATCCAGTCCAATCGGCTGTAATGAGCTAGAATAAAGAATCGGGGCTCTGATCCACCATCATCTTTGTCTGCAGTCTCTTTCTTTCCCTCTCGATGAAGCTTGTTTTCCTCCCTATTCCCTCCAGCCCACCCAGTCATCGGTTATACTCTAACTGCTCTGACTTTTCTCTGACTCCTGAACTCACAGGCAATGGATTTTACACTTTGTGCCCTTGACTTTGAGTTTTCTCCGTTGAGATCCAAAGTTTTCCAATACGTCTTCTTTGCTTGTTTCCTGCAGGGTCCCATTGTGAACGATGTGGTCATTCATGTGGCCCTGATAGCAGAAAGCCAAAGGTAAATACATGTCTCTGTCTCTCTCTCCCCCCTCCCCCTCTAGTCTAATTTGGTGCCTTCACATTAATTCTTAGTCTGTTCTGTAGCCTTCATCTATCAGCACTCTCATTTAAAGCTTTTCTGGGAAGAGGGGGAGGCGATGGAGGTCGTGTGGCCAGCTGGTCTCAGCCAGGCCCGCCCTGCAGTTCATTTAACATTCTTCACCCTAGCACTTAACCCACCTCTCCCCCTCTTCACACTTCAAACCTTAATCAGGAATACTTACCCAACTCAACCATCAGTACCTTCATTTAAAAAAGCAAGTTCCATTTAACACCTCTCTTTCCATGAATAGCTAAAATAATATTGTTGAAATAATGTAGTGTATGTAATATTTGTAGGTTCTGGTAGCTTGTAAACATACATTTTTGTTGAACCCCTTAGCATGAGAAGTGCCTGCAGGCCCCTCATGTATTCAGTGTCATGCAAGAATGTTTCCCCTTGGGCCTCAATGGATACTTTAGTTCTTTATTACTAATCATACATAACCACTTTGATACATACAGGGGTGTGAATGCAGTTTTTAAATGAAGGTTGTTATTATTAAGGGAAAGCAAAATCCAAACCTACATGGGTCTGTGTGAAAAAGTGATTGCCTCCTAAACCGAATAACTGGTTGGGCCACTCTTAGCAGCGACAACTGCAGTCAAGCGTTTGTGATAACTTGGGATGAGTCTTTTACGGGCGCTGTGGAGGAATTTTGGCTAACTCATCTTTGCAGAATTGTTGTAGTTCAGGGTTTCTCACACAACATCTCAATTGGATTCAGGTCAGGACTTTGACTAGGCCACTCCAAAGTCTTCATTTTGTTTTTCTTTAGCCATTCAGAGGTGGACTTGCTGGTGTGTTTTGGATCATTGTCCTGTTGTAGAACCCAAGTTTGCTTCAGCTTGAGGTCACAAACAGATGGCCTGACATTCTCCTTCAGGATTTTTTTTGGTAGACAGCAGAATTCTTGATTCCATTAATCACAGAAAGTCTTCTAGGTCCTAAAGCAGCAAAACGTCTCCAGACCATCACACTACCACCACCATATTTTACTGTTGGTATGATGTTCAAACAGATTTTCACACAGGAATTTTTTATTTTTTTTTCCCTTAAAAAACAACAACAACCTTGATTTAAAAACTGCATCTTGTGTTTACTTGTTATCTTTGACTAATGTTTACATTTTTTTGATGATCTGAAACTTTTAAGTGTGAGAAATGCAAAAAAATAAGAAATCAGGAAGGGGCAAACTCATTTTCACACCACTATATTAACAATGTAAATATGATAATTAAAGTATTTTAAATTGTCGCACAATTTTTGCGGAAGATAAAATGGTCAGATGCTTTTTTACATTCCGGGGTTCTCAGAAACAGGTGAACGGAACGTAAATAGTGGAGAACGGAATCTTCAACAAACAAAATGGTTTCCTTCTCATAAGGGTAAGGGTTAGGGTTCATATTATGTTTGGCATAATGCTGCATTAAAGACAAATTAGATATGTTATAATGTTTAATAATAAAAGAGAACTTGTGTTTGCTTTAACTAGAACCAGATAACACTATAATGTAGCACAACGACTGCACCAAATTGAATTACAATGGAAGGATTGTTTCCTAACACATGGGAGCACACTGGTTGTAATATCAAGAAAACAAGCTATAAATAATAATGCATAGCCTCTTTTGGCTTCTATAAATTCTGCATTATTTTTTCAATTCCTTGCTTCCATTAATATTGCAAACACTACTAATCTTAAATGGTTGTGATATTAATGTTTAATAGTCTCTGTCTTTCTTGTCTCTTTCAGATTGCAGGTCTTCCTCAACACCTATGGCATTCAAACTCAGACCCCGCAGCAGGTGGAGCCCATTCAGATCTGGCCTCAGAAAGAGCTGGTGAAGGTATCCCTGTTCAATCAATCAAACTGAACACCAAACAAATCTTCCAGACTAATCAATTTCTGTGACATTCGCACCAGTTTATCAAGTGGTTTGGATTGAATGGCACATCACTCATGTCAGCCACTGAATTGTTTTTGCATTCTCTTAAAGATTTACACCATGGTTTGAACCTCGCTAGTGCACTTTTGAATGAATCAGTTTGACTAAAGACTCTGAAAATAGAGTCTTGTCAGTGTTGTCTTAGATAAATAAATGTCCTTCGTAAACATACTAGCAAAAAATGAATCCATAGTAACAATATATCAGTAGAATGCAGCGTTCATTTTTCTATCCAAAACTGGTCATTAGATTATCTTTTGCAAAATGTTTTTTGTGCTTGTTCTGTCTGTAATTGGCAGAGCACGGAGCAATATGCGCAAGAGTGTTTGTGTTTGTTCTTCTGTCTGTGGGTGTGAGTGGGTGTCAGGTTGGGTGAAGGGATTGAGCGAGGACTCAATATTGCAGTAGACAATGGGGATTTATTGTTACAAAACAAAATAAAAACTGAACAAAAACCACCCCGAGGGGGAAAACAAGACATGAACATGAACATGAACTTGACTCACTAGACTAGACTTGACTTGATTCAGAATACTAGGAACACACAACCATTCAACGACGATCAACCAGCACAAGACAACAGACACGGATGGATTAAATACACACATGAGGAACGTTAATTGAATAAGACACAGCTGGGAACAAATCAAACTAAAGCAGGGAAACAAGGTGGGAGGGTTACACACTGACGAGACAAAGACGACGTGCAGCTGGCGACAGCCAAACTGCGCGTGACAGAAAACAGAGCACGCGGCCGATTGGATGCGAACCGCGTGCCAAACATAAACACACGGACGAGAGGAGGCGCGGCTCGCGCAAGGCTTGAAACCGCGCCTACTCACATAACGTAGAGCTCGCAAGAACGAGTTCTCACGAGCTCACGACAAGGACTAACACACACGAGTTACGAATGCCCGAATCCCGATCCAAAACCGAAACTGAACCAGACCCAAGTATCGGGACCGGACATTATAACTCGTACGAAAGACGTCACAGACAAGCGCGCGCGCGGCTCGAATCCTCGACGCCGTGCGCACACACACCAAACACGAGACATAACGGTAGTGTCAGAGCTCTGCCACAAAACCAAGAAATGACTACTAGACCGAATGTGGCAGAACCCTGACACTACCCCCCCTCTAAAGGGACGCCACCTGGCGTCCCTACGAGGAACACCAGGAACAAGACAGAGACATGACAACAGAAAGCACGAACATGACAAGGGGAAAAAATAAAAATGAAAATAAAGAACACCAAGACAAGGGGAGAGAGGGAAGACAAGACAGGCTAAGACAAGCAGGCAAAATAAACAGTACTCAAATCAACATCATGAAAATAACTCAAAAAGTCCTCGAAAAGGTACTAATTAAAAAGTCCTCAATGTCATGAAAAATATAACTCAAAAGCAGGCCCCAAGCATCATGAAATCCTAACTCAGAAAACAGTCCAATACGTCATGAAAACGTGATCAACCTAAACAGTCATCAATCCCATGAAAAAAATTACTCAAAAAATAGTCCACCATGAATAACACAGTCCAGGGAGGGAGAACTGGAGGGATGAGCCATGGAGGCTCAGACAGTACCGGGTCTTTAGCAGATGGCCAGGTTGGAGCAGGGGGAACGAGCCAGGGAGGCTCCAGGGGTTCAAGGGTCCTGGCAGACGGCCAGGGTGGTGCCGGAGGGGAGAACCAGGCTGGCTCCGGTGGTTCTGGAGTCCTGGCAGACAGCCAGGGTGGTGCTGGAGGCACAGACCAGGCAGGCTCTGACGGGTATGGAGTCCTGGCAGACGACCAGGGCAGTGCTGGAGAAACCGACACCTTGGTCGGGTCAGGCAGGACCATCTGAGACTCTGGGAGGAGGTCTGGCAGGTCTAGGCGTTCTGGCGGGTCTGGGAGGTCTGGACGAACAGGCGGGTCTGGGAGGTCTGGACGAACAGGCGGGTCTGGGCAGACTGGCGAGTCAGGCAGCCGAGGCTCTGGGTCAGCCGGCGGGCCCGGCAGGACAGGAGGCTCTGGGTTGGCCAGCGGGTCGAGCTGTGAGGGCTTGGCTGGCGGGTGCTCGAGGAAGGCAGCCCGGTGCATCTTCCAGGCAAGCAGGGCAGCCAAAATAAAAAACAGATCCACAGCCCTCTTGGCCATGGCTGGGCTGACAGGTACTACTGGAATGGTCTCTTGGTCAGCAGGGAGCTGCTCTGGGGCAGCGACAGGCTGCTCAGGGATGGCCTCCTTGGCCATATCAGTGTCAGCAGCTCTGTGCTTCCTCCAGGCATGAACAACCGCAATAATAAAAAACAAGTCCACTGCCTTCTTGGCAATGGCAGGGCTGTCTAGGGGTGCTGCAGCCTCATTGAAAGTCTCTGGGGGCGCTACAGCCTCTTCTGGAGTCTCTGGGGGCGCTACAGCCTCTTCTGGAGTCTCTGGGGGCGCTACAGCCTCTTCTGGAGTCTCTGGGGGCGCTACAGCCTCTTCCAAGACCTCAAGTTCCAGGCGGGTGGCAGGGTCAGAGATAGCCTCCAGGCCAAGTGAGGCGGAGAAAGCCTTCTTCCTCCTCTTCCTTTTACGTGGCTTGGGACTTACTGCTTGTGATGGTGCTGCAGCATCTTGAGCCACCTCTGGGTCGATGGTGGGCGAGGCAGACCCGTTCTTCCTCCTTCCTCTTCCAAACGGGGTCATCGGAGGACTGGGGACATGGCAGTAAGTGGGAAAAACAGGGGGAGGGCCAAGAGGAGGAAGGCCACCCTCCTCTCCACGATTGTAGACATACCCCACAAACTGCCAGAATGACAGGATCCCCAGCATCCCCATCTCCCAGGCACAGATGGGTTCATTAAGGCCATTGTTGAAGATGTCCTTGAGCCCGGCGTCGCTGATGTTAAGCCCCTCCGCTTCAAAGAGGCACTGGCAAGCAAACTCCTTCACACTGGATCCCTCTTGCTGAAGAGAAAGGAGCCTGCTGCGCTGGTTCACCAGCTGCTGAGCGGAGGGGCTGGGAGATGGAAATAGGAAGCTTCCCATTTCTCTGCTGAGTCCTCTTAGGCTGGTTTATTCTGTCAGGTTGGGTGAAGGGATTGAGCGAGGACTCAATATTGCAGTAGACAATGGGGATTTATTGTTACAAAACAAAATAAAAACTGAACAAAAACCACCCCGAGGGGGAAAACAAGACATGAACATGAACATGAACTTGACTCACTAGACTAGACTTGACTTGATTCAGAATACTAGGAACACACAACCATTCAACGACGATCAACCAGCACAAGACAACAGACACGGATGGATTAAATACACACATGAGGAACGTTAATTGAATAAGACACAGCTGGGAACAAATCAAACTAAAGCAGGGAAACAAGGTGGGAGGGTTACACACTGACGAGACAAAGACGACGTGCAGCTGGCGACAGCCAAACTGCGCGTGACAGAAAACAGAGCACGCGGCCGATTGGATGCGAACCGCGTGCCAAACATAAACACACGGACGAGAGGAGGCGCGGCTCGCGCAAGGCTTGAAACCGCGCCCACTCACATAACGTAGAGCTCGCAAGAACGAGTTCTCACGAGCTCACGACAAGGACTAACACACACGAGTTACGAATGCCCGAATCCCGATCCAAAACCGAAACTGAACCAGACCCAAGTATCGGGACCGGACATTATAACTCGTACGAAAGACGTCACAGACAAGCGCGCGCGCGGCTCGAATCCTCGACGCCGTGCGCACACACACCAAACACGAGACATAACGGTAGTGTCAGAGCTCTGCCACAAAACCAAGAAATGACTACTAGACCGAATGTGGCAGAACCCTGACAGTGGGTGATAAGATTTAGTCACCGGAACGTGCAGTTTACTGCATTTTGGCTTAAAAGCAGTTTGAAAACAGACACCTAACAGTATCTGCTTCCTTTGGCTCCATTCTATTTGGTCAGTTTTGTGTGTGCATGCATTAGAGGGAGTGATAGTTTGCTGAGTATGCCTCTGTACGGATGCAAAAAGCTCGTTGGATAGGGCAGCCTACGTAAGTGACACTATCACACTTGACAGATAATGCACATTTGAATTCCCTTAATAATTATTTTAGATATAAGGAATAGCATTAGAACTACAAAATCGTAAATATTGTCTTTTAGTATTTTGTAATAAAATTATTCATTTCTAATTCTGCGCAATACCTTCATATAACACTTTCCTTCGGAAATAATTTTAATATTTTCTAATGGTCTGATTAGCTAATATTGTTATCAGTGTGCTGTTATTTATTTATTTTATTTATATTAATAATATAAATAATATTTATATTATTTATATTATTATTATTATTATTATTAATGTTTTTTTTTATAAATATTTGATGCATAGAAAGTTTTGAAAGGTAGTTTAATTTAATCCTTTAATTGAATCAATCCTACATTAAATCAACTCTATTAATCTGTAAATTAGTAAATCAAGCCAGTGTCTATGGTCAACTTTTTGGACTGCATGACTCAAAACAAAATGTGTCCAAATTCTAAATAAAACCTGCATGAAAGTCTAGCAACATTTCTAGATTCCAGTCCTGCTATAAATAAAATCAATAAAACTTTCTCACTGTGCAGGCCATGAAGAATTTTGGACTCTGGAGACTTCTCCCATTGTAATCATTGAAGCACTCTACACTTGCTTATTTACACTGTCTTCACCTTGTTTATTATATTTTTGTTAATAATCTCTCACCTGTAATGCATATTGGCTATTACTTATACTACATGGTGAGTGGTGCAATATGCAAATCTAAAATCTTTTTGTAAATGGAACATTTTGACAAAATGAAAAGCTCACAATACTTTGCACAGTTAATTGTTGCAGCTTTAATTGTTTTAAAATTATTTATTTGATCAGTTGGGCAGCCCTAATGAACAGCCTTATCTTTTACAAATCCTTTTGCCTGATATTTTTGAATAATCATGTATAATACAAGGCAGATAAGAGAGCAGTTCATAGGTTGACATGCTGTTTCTAATTCAAGCGGCAAGGCTGCAGAAAGTGATACGAGCGTAAACCTCTTTATTTTAGAATCCTGCGTATTAAAGAGGTTTGTTTCAACCTCAGCACACGGGCTTCACTGCCCCTCTTGATGTGCTACAGGCTTAACATGCGTGACATTTGCAGGTTTCGTGTCAGGCATGTTGAGCTCCTGATTAGAGGCAGGGCGCTCTCGATTCAGTTGTCTTCCCCTCATTGCTATTCTGCACACAAATTTTCCTAGGTACAGAGATCTGCAACGAGAGTAAAAGAGTTCTGGAGCATAAAGCTCTCTCGAAAAAAGTGTTCATTTTGACAACTGGATTTTGTCCAAATTAGCAGCTATTTTCCCGTTTCGGTTGGATATGAGCTGGATTCTCCTCAGCAGGGGCTCATTGTTCTGGATTTTTTTCTTCTTTTTGTCGTGTTGTGCAGTACACTTTTCTATTGGAGTGTTATTCTGAGAATGCCAGGCAGCAGGAGGTCAGAGAGAAATAGAGCTCCATCTAATGTCGAAAAATTGTCGGCACACGCTGACTTAGTAATCACTGCACTGGAATAGTATTATTAAGGAAAGTGTTACTATATGCAGCTTGAGGGGTTTGTTCTTAAACTTTTTGGTTGCTATGCTTCAGGAGAAGTGAACTATTACTTTTCTAAGCGATACGTCTTGTGATTTCTGCTTGACAGACAGTAAAATGACTGAAAAATCCCATAGATTTTGATGTGCAGTGACAAGGCCATAGATCTTCAAGTTTGTGGACCTTGCTGAAATAGGGAGGCAGGACTACAGTTCCTAGTATATACTGTAGCATGAATAAATCAAGCCAATTACTGTTGTACTGTTCAGTGTTTTCCCCTGATATTGTAGTTGGTACCATTTTAAGTAGTTTCGGTATGTTCCATTAAATATGTAGTTGATGAGTGTCACAGTCATAGTGTTTTATGTCATAAATGTAAAAATCACTGCACATTGATTCAAATACCTCTGTTGAATCTCCTTTGAGATAAGGTGTTTGCACTGATTTGTTCTACTGAGACCTTTTACTGTGAGAGAAATAATTCAGCTAAGAGTGAAACTGAATCGAACAATGTGGACTAATTACACTTTTAAAAGTTTGGAGTCAGAGATACTATATGTATATATTTATAGTTAATAATAATAATAATCATAATAAATATTTCTTGAGCTAAATTAAAGCAGCCTTGGTGACCATAAGAAATAAACTTACTGACCCCAAACCTTTGAATGGTAGCATATTTGTGTGCATTGGTTGAGTTTGTGACATGGTGCAAGCATAAAAATTGTAGGGGGAAATGTGCAAACTTTATTTATAAAATGGAATGAGTCTTGTGGGCACACTAAGTTTTTGGTTTTAGTTTAGCATTTTCTTCAAAAAATGTTTGAATCCGGTTATCCCTACAATTTTATACAGCAAAGTGTAAAGATTTAACATTTAGGCTGGAAAGTGAAAGGAACCAAGGAACAATGAACCATAACCACCCTACCCATGAGTAAGGCACTCAACAACCGGTTGCTCCAAGGGACCCGAGACTTTAATGCGCTGTAAGTTGAGAGTGATAAAAATGATAAATTAGTACTTAGTGACACAGAAGAGAACAGCTTTCTTGAGGTCAGGAGGGAGTGTTGTAAAAGTGGCATGATCAAATAATGGCTTAATTGCTCAGATTGGTTTCTTAATTGACACTAAGACCTTGTGAAAAATATCACAGTGATACAATGGACCATTTTAAAACTGCAAGGTAAACTGTCTTGTCTGTCTAATTCTGATTATTCCATGTCACACCGTTCCTTGGTTTCATGGACGAGGCTTCAGCCTAGTCACCGACTAAAATGCATGTTTGAGCTGTTTTAACTGAAAGCAACTTGCACTGACATATCTTAAAATATCTCACTGCCATTGTTTTGTCTTAAGATGCACACCAGTAATGTGTTTTTCTAAGGCATCTTTATAGAAGCCACTTTAATGTCCCAATTAAACTAAGGCCTAATCCTTGTCCCAGGTCTATGTGCTATGCCAAGAATGAGGGGATATTAATATTCACAGCAACAGGTGATTCCCATGTGAGAATCAGCTTTATCTGATGATATCTTACTCAACACTTGCCAAGCTGTACCTGGAGTTTTTTGCTGAGTGCAAGTCATACAAAAGCCTATCATGATTGTTTTGTTGGCCTTTTCTCAAGGGAAATAATCAAGCTTTCAGAATTAACTACTGAACAAAACACGCATGTTGTGAATGAAACCACATGGTGCCTGTACTATAATAGCTCAAATAATACCTTTACAAATAATGGACAGATTTGCATTCTAGCCCTTAATGAGTGTGATATGTATGTCTCTATTTTTCCAGGCATACCAATTCCTTGCCATCAATAAGAAGCTTGGTTTGAGTGGGAGACCGGACAGGCCTGTTGGCTGCATTGGCACTTGCAAGGTAAAAAAGAAAATATTCTGTTTGCTGTCACGACCTCTTCTGACAGGAAATGCAAACATTTCCTCTGTTACTTCAGCTACAGCTTATTACAGTTCTTTGTGGTTAATCCTTATGATGACTAGAGGCTCAGAGTAACACTGTGCCTATGATAACTAAATCATAGTTCACTGTCATTCTGTACTCGGCCTCATGTCATTACAAACTTATATAGTGCTATTGTATCGCTAAATGACAAAAGGAATTTATGAAACTTTTTACAAATCTTTTCAATGCTAGAACAGTTTGTGTTGACCACATCTCCAAAAATGACAAAATATCACATCTTAGACGTATTCTAAGCCATATGATGGCTGAAATTTAGGCTGGTATTTACTGATAATCCTGCTCCAATGAGCTGTTCTTTTCAGGGAACCAGAAAATACGGTTTACTTTTTGAATTGAATGATTCATTAATTTATCTGACTGATTTGTTCACAAAGGATTTGGTTGCAGCTGTTTGCAGTTCTTGAATTAACATTAATAAGAGAGAATATTAATTACTTTAATTTCATTGTTTTTCTCACAAAGTCATCATCCCATTTCATCGTTTTTTTTTTTTTTTTACATAATACTTGGAAAATAGCACTTGATTTATATGGAGTACTTTTATCGCTCTTTTTTGTGGTAATTTGTTAACCGTAACAGACACTTGTCATAAAGATTCATCAAAATATCTCATTTTTTTGGTTTCACAGCATGAGGGTAAATGATGACAGAAATTTTGTTTTTGGGTGAACTATCCTAACAGATGTAAATGATTGATTATAAGTCTGTTGTTCTGTTCCAAAACTGCTGAGCCTCACTGCCTACAGGCACTTAAAGCTTGATGACATTTGATAAAGAAAAAAAGAAAGAACTCCAGAGTAATGGTCTTCTGTGTTTGATGAAGAATTGATTGTTTAGTATGACAGTGGTTGGCAATATGCAGGATTTCAGTAGATGACTCACTTCTCACATAAAGAGTTCTAGGGATGTTCATATGTCTGTCTGTTCTGAATGGATGGTAGGTTTTATTTGCTGGTATAAAGGTAAATGTCTAGATCTAACAGTCATCCATATAGTTGTAATGCAATGAGTAATTTCTCTCCCTCTCAGATTTATCGAATCCTTGGAAAGACTGTGGTCTGCTATCCAATTGTCTTCGATCTCAGCGACTTCTACTTGTCCCAGGATGTCATGCTTTTGATAGATGATATTAAGGTGAGATATCACACCTCACTGATTTCTCAGATGATGTAGGAAGAGGGCTCACTTTGTGTTCCATATCTTGTCTATCTTTCTAGCAAAAGAAAGAATCAAATTTAGGGCAGGAAATGCACAATGGAGAGAAACTTTCCCCATATATCAGTGTTGTTAGCCTTCAGAGAGTTTCTCTCCTGCTCTCTGCACTGTGCTTGTTTTAATGTGGTTGTATTTACATATGTTTTACAGAATACCTTGCAGTTTATTAAGCAGTACTGGAAGATGCCCGGCCGGCCTCTCTTCCTGGTCCTTATCAGAGAGGACAACATTAAGTAAGAGGCTCCCCAATCAGCCAGAACATGGTTTTATTTATGAGAGGTACAGTATTCTCATCTCTTTCTTGCTAGGGGGAGCCGATTCAACCCCATTCTGGACATGCTGGCATCTTTTAAGAAGGGAAACATTGGAGGAGTCAAAGTTCATGTGGACAGACTTCAGGTGCTGCATTTTATTAGAAATTACTTTATATGTAGTGTAGATATGTAAATATCTTGTTTTCTTCCAAAACCAGACTTTTTTCTACATCTTACAAAACTTAAACTCTAATTAAACTAAAGCATTTTAACTACTCTCTAAGACTTGAAGTATTCTTAAAGTAATATTAGTTCATTGTCACTGAATGGCTTCGTATTGTTAAATAAAAATATTCTGAGAAATCTGAGAAGATTATTTAAATAATTGATAAACAAAATTCAATAATTGCTCATATTTCCTCAGTCTTGTACTCATTGTAATTAAGTTTGAACACAAGCAGGCTTTACTACAACCAGTACTGATGAGTTTAGGTGGACTTTTAAAATGTTTGGGGTTGGTGAGATGTCTTTGCATTAAAATGGTGAAATATTATGGTGATGAGCTGGGCGGGGTCCAGGGACCGTGAGAGTGTCCCGAGAGCCGGTGGCGTGATTGATAATGACCGGTCTCTCGTTTCACGGAGGAGCGGAGGCATAAAAGGAGGAGCGACGACAGTGAAATACGAGAGAGGACCAGGCCTGGGGCTTATGTTATGTTTTGTGTCTATGGGCATTGTTTATTTTGTATTTATGGCTTATTTGAGTATTAAAAGTCCCAGTTCCCGCCTCCTTTCTGCTATATTACAATTGAAAGAAACATAAAGGATGTTACATGTCAGACAGTTTTTAAGGAGAGTGTCTAACCATCTTTGTGCGAGCTGAAGCTTAGAGTCACAATGTAAGAGAAGTAGAGACTTTTCCTTGTTGTGACAAACCTGCAAATGATAATTGAAAAGAGGAAAAAAAAGTAGGATGAGGACTTGGTTGTTGATTGGATGGAGGAAGATCTGAATGCCAGCTTGCAGTCAATAATTTTTTTTTTTTTTTTTTTTAAAGAATGATAAAAAATTGCAGGCAGGTTTTGTGTAAATAATTTAAGACATAGGTCACCAGAGAGAAGTCTGTCATTTTACCAGAAGATTATGAGATCAGTCTTTCACAGAAAGTTCAATAGCATGCTTTTACACAATAAATAGGGTGATTTTCCATTTCATGCCGACTTTGTGTAATTGGGTGATGCAGCAGAACAATGATGCAGGTCATAATGGCCTGAATCAAATGGCTTAGCCGGACTTCAAAAAAATCTGAATTACCAATTTTCACTGAAATAACAAATTTATCATTAAAATACATGTGTATTGTGCAAATGCTTTGCCTTTACTCAGGTTCCTTGTGTGAAATATATGAAAATTTGCATCAACAGAGAGACAAAATAGAGAAACATATTGTATTATAGTATATTATTGCACTATTTATCTAAATGCCTGTGTATTCCTTTTGGAAACCAATAGACCCTGATATCAGGCGCTGTGGTGGAGCAACTGGATTTCCTACGTGTCAATGAAGCCGAGTAAGAATTGTGTTCCATTTATACCATTTATTTTCCTCTTCTAATTTGTTCAATATGGTACACTTATCAAGAAATCACCCTCACAGTTTCTATCGCATGTGGCAGATTCATAATCCATTCCCTCTTTCCATAATACATTCCTCTGGGTAGGATCCCAGAGTTTAAGAGCTTTGAGGAGCTGGAGTTGCCCAAGCACTCGAAGGTGAAACGTCAAACCAGCACTCCGAACGCCTCTGATCTGGAGCAGCAGCCTGAGATCAACGTCGAGGAATGGTTCCATAAATCCACGTTTGAGATTCTACAGAAATTCAATGTGAGCCTAACGATTCTGCCTGTGTGTTTATGAGTTTAATATAGGTGATCTTTTATGTCTCATATTCTGTTATCAGGACTGTGACTGTCTGGCCAGTCAAGCCCAGCTGGCCAGTATTCTCCTCAAAAAAGAAGGACCAGACTTCTTTGATAGAAATGGTATGTGGTTTAGTCACCTCAATAGTCCATAATTAATCATATGTGTATTATTAGTTCAGTGAAATGATTTCTCTACCTCTGAAATGTCAATTTTTTTGCTAACATTTTAATGATTAAATGCAAGGCCAGAGTATTTCAGTGCTATTGAAGCATTTTAAAGAGCCACAGGACACATCTTACTGCATGGCTGCTTTTAAAGCTCATCTGAATGAAATATCCACAGTTGTAATCCTTTTAGTGCCTTCATGGTTAAGCAAGTGGGTTGGCAATGCTAGCTCACACCCTTGTCGTGGTCTTAATTCCCGTAGCTACAGTTTATCTCATAGCTCAAGACTGTTCACACTTTTAAACTGACCTATTGAACAAGTATGGAGCGATTAAATATATGCTTATATGTGATTTTATGCTGCAAGCCGAAGATTCCACATGTCTTTGGGCCTAAGTGCTCCAGGGATGTTGTCTTAAAGACCACACTAAGGCTGAAAATATGTGTTTTATGGTTTACATGCCATTCTTAACCCTCTTTATGTCCAGAGAATCTCAAGGATGACTTGGAGAGAATCTACAGAAGAGCTGGGAGCAGGAAGCTTTGGTAAGTTTTTTTTTTCTCCTCCTTTTTTCACTCCACTTTAGCATTTAGGGTCTCTCTTATTTTCGCATTATAGCCGGGTAGATTTATCAACTCTTGAGAGAGCTATATACATATAATATCTCAAGAGTTGATCATTTTACCTGGATATAATGAGAAAATTATATATATTCATATATATAGTGGAGTTCGGTTATGTCGACAGCCTCGAGGGTTGCAAAAAAAGCGTTGAGATAACCGTTTAGCGAGATAACCTATACCCAATAAATCTATGTATTAGATGAAGAGATCGGCATGCTATAAAAATTTACATACATTGTATATGTTTGCTAGCAACAAAAGGCATATGTCCATCAACTAACAGCAGAGATTTACCAGTATACAATAAAAAACACCTTCCATTCTCCATACAAACCTTTAATTATATTCTCCAACATTGCAAACACAATGATACCTCACAGCGTAAACACAGTCACACACGTGTACACCCATTCACTCATAACATATTCGTGAGGTCATCACGCTGTACTAGATTGCATACTTTCTTGTCTGCCTGTCTAATGTGCTTTCTCAACAAATTCAGCTTCACCCCGTCTTTTAACAACCGGGCTCTTCACGTCTGAACTGCAGCAGAGTTTGTTTGTGTGTGTGTTTATCGAAGCCTCATACTCATTGGTCAGTAACCACTCGTTACTGACCAATGTCAAAATATTTGAGAAAACCAATCAAATCTGAGAAGGCGGGCTTTATGTGCACACAGCTGTGAGTGCTTTTGGGTGGGGGATGGGCCCACGGCAGCACTTGCTGCTCGTTGAGAAGTGAGTCTGCACTTCAGAGAGTCTCCAATAACTCTGGTCTGAATACTCGCTAAATATAGCAACAAAGGCGCTAAGTTGGCAACACTGTCAGCAAGTTCTTCTGCAGCTGCGCGGCACCACTGGAGATTCACGTGCAGCGCGAACTCAGCGCATGCACAGTGAACCAGGTACGGTCTTAAGTCACGAGTTAACCATGTGAAGTAGGGAATATGTCGCTCTTTTTTGCTCGAGATACTAGGATTCGCCGACATTACAGAATCGATGTAACCGATGAGAAAATACTTAGACAAATGTGTTTGGCGGTTCCACTTCAAAAACGTCGACATAATAGTATTGCCGAGTTAACCGTGACTCGAGATAAGTGAACTCCACTGTATATGTATATATATAAAAAATATATTTTTTTATTTTTTTAATAACCTGGTCTCTGTATTTGTCTTGTGTAACATGCAACTGAACACACTATGAGCATATATATTTTTAAACATGCAAACCATATGTAGGCTGGCGGTGCGTAGTGCTGCGGCTGTTATCCAGAAGTTTGCCAGTTGTATAGCTCCTCATATAACAACTATGTTGGTCCACGGCAAGCAGGTAATTGGCCGTTGGGGTAAATGGCCTCTGCATGTGTGGTATAACTCTGTGCCGAAGGATGTGTTAACTCATGAGCACGCAGCACTCATACCTTGTTTTTTTTTTTCCCTACATCCGCTCGGCGACGCTTTTGTGATCATGCACAGAGAAACCATGCAGCTTGTATTTTATTATTTGATCAATTCTATTTTGTTCCTATGATATTTTTTTTTGTTTTTTTTTTGTTTTTTTGAGTTACGCAATTTGTATCCTTCATAACACAAGCTGATGTCACTTAGCTGGGGTTATCACTGTAAGTGTTTCATTTGTAATTTGTTTGTGAGCTAAACTTCATTATGTCTGTGGAAGTATAACCTGTCAAACGCTTATTTATATTAATTCCTCAAAGGAATCCATCAGCTAAACATGAAATTGGTGAACATTAAAATGACACTAAAGTCGTGTATTCAATTTCCAGGGAACGCAGCTACTCATAAAACCTATACCCTGAATACACAAAGTATAAAAGAATGAATAAATGGAAATGTGAATTACAAAAGTGTAGGAATTGTAACTTCAGTCCAGGAGCAACAACAGCATAGTTTAAATACCAAATGCCACTTTCACTTTGAGATGCTGAGCTCTCCTGATCGTTTTCATCCCACAGGGCCCGGCTTGAAATATTAATGATTCTACAGGGGGTCAAAATCTTGGAATATAGCATCTCATTTATTCAAAGAGCATCATGCTGCATTACAATTATAGTTCAAAGAAGTTTGGCGGGGTTCACAAAAGTTATTGTAACAAGTCTTTTTAGTGATGTATGGAAAAATAATTTCTGTTGAGCTCCAACTATATTTGTCATTGCTTATGAGGCAGTAAGTCTTATATGCACCACTGGTCAAAAGTTTAGGGTTGGTAGAATTTTTAAAATATTATGTTCTTATGCTCACCAATGAACAGTAGTGTATACATTTTAGTAATCAAACTTTATAATAGACTGTAGTCCAGTCTGTCTAATATATGTTTGGCTCCACTGAATGAGTGCGTATATCTCTGTTGTGTCATATTGTGTTGTGTTCACCAGGTCCATTGTGCGCCTTGCTGCCAGTCTCTTAACAAAACTAGTGGACAGCCTTGCACCGAGCATTACTAGTGTTTTAGTGCATGGTAAGCAGGTAAGTGAAAAACCGGAACAGGGGCCTAAGTAATTGGTGATAAGATACGAACAAATGAGTCAAACATTTTAATGTTCACTGATTATAGTACCTAGGTTCAAATTAGCTTTGAAGGTTTTCTCTTGACATCACTTGTAGGCCGAAGTCATGATGGACTCTTACTATTACACAATAGGATAATAGCTAATTGCATCAGTCATGACTAGCAATGCTAACCTGCTTTCATTTGATGCTTAACTACACCTTTTGCAGTAAAAATCACTTTTTCCCAGAACGCCTGCAGACATCACTTTGTTCGTGCATTGCATTTACCATCAGTGTACATTTACCTTTTATTTGCTTTGTGTTGAGACAAACATAACGTGTGGTGTGGACTCTTTGTTTAATGAACTGCCATAGTTTCCCAACATAGTAGTGCTTAGCCCCTGGTGGCTGTGAAATGATTCATCAGAGTAGTGCACTAGCAGTGAATCTGCATATAAATTGCATCCTAGGGGCCTAATGTTGTGGGTAAGATAAATGGGTACGTTTTGGTTTGAAAATGGGTCATTCTTTGCATACAAGAGCAGTCTGAGCTGACCTGCATATAGAATCTTTTTTTAAAGAAGCTGAGCCCTTTTCTATGTGCCCCCTACTTAATGTGTATTTGGGTAAATTGCCATAGCAGAGCTATATCGTTGTCTGCTGGGAACTATAAGGAATTACCACAGCAGCCCAGACATAAAAAAAAAATGTATTGCATAGATTACAAAATATAACCAGAGACAAAGCTGGTCTGCTAATATCTGCTAACAAGCCATACTAGACATTACCCAAATGTAATGCCACATTTTTGAGGCATTTGTGCAGTGACAGCTGCTCATGGGGATTTTCTTCTAACATTTGAAAACTACAAGTACCCAAGTAGATTTTATCTTTTAAAAGCCAAAAAATTTGTTTTGGGGAAATTTCTGCAATCTTTTGATATCTTAATACATTTGACTTGCCTTTTCCTTCATAAGGAAAAATAGGAAAAAGCACTGAAGCATAGAATTAAAAACTAAAAATGTATTATATATATATATATATATATACGTTTATGTTTATGATATCATATTAAAATGTTTATATTCATAAAATATAAATGGATGTACAGCAACGTTTACTTTCAGCCCACAGCCTTCATAGTAAAAAATGTGTGTACTTCTGACATATCAGCGTGTCCAAATATTTGGGACCTTTTGGGGATATTTTGGGAATATTTTTACAAATATTTTGTAATGTTGTAATTTTTATGCAGATCTGCAGTGTTTAATACTACAACTTGTATGGACTCATGTCCACTTTCATTCATACTCCGCTTTTCTTGAAAAGGATAGATGTACTGGAATGTTTTATGCGAAACACTCTTGTAATTCATAACTATTTTGTGTCTGACAAATTGGTGGCTAATTTATATTTCATATAATCTCATTTGTATGTTTTAATTCAATCGGCCTACGCTCCACTGATGGTTAGACGTAGAGGTAGACCTTCATGCTTACAGTTCTTATAAAAATAGATATCAGGTTGGATTTGTACATTTAAAAAAAATAGTGGTTTGAGTCATTACAGTACATTTTAAATCCCCTTCAAAGAAATCAAAATGACCAAAATGCTTTTCTAAGAAGTTCTCTATCGTGATAGACTGATGGCAGTTCTGATTTACCAGGTGACTCTCGGACTATTTGGTCATGAGGAGATTGTGATCTCTAACCCACTGTCTCCGGGGGTCATTAAGGACATCATATACAGCAAGTGCAGCCCCCATGGTGAGCGGGAGGCCGTGCTGCAGCAAGAGCTCGTCATCCACATTGGCTGGATCATCTCCAACACCCCAGAGCTGTTCAGTGGCATGCTGAAAATCCGTGTGGGGTATGCTGTCCCCACTCTTGAGATAATGAGCTTCTCAGCATGAAGCTAAAGAATAGAAATTTCAAAATGAATACATTGCATTAGATTCTACACATTATTTACATGGGTTTCATTACAAAATTTCTTATCATGCCCATGTTTCAATCAGGTGGATTGTTCAAGCTATGAAACATGAGTTGAAGATTCGTGCTGGGGATATGCCACCCCATGACATCTACCAGATGTCCCCTAGTGATGTCAAACAGCTCCTGCTGGATGTCCTCCAGCCTCAGCAGACTGTCAGGTCTGGATGCCCACCATCTGTGTGTTACTAGAGATACCTGCCAAATGGGAATGATTTAATGTGTCCGATCTCAAAAGTAGTATTCAGTTTATAATCATTTGTATAATCCTAGTTTTTAATTGGGAAACTGAGGATAATTATCAAGAGAACTTGATATTATTATATTGTATACTATAATCCAATCATTTATTTTTAGAATATATTATTTTATTTTTCTGCAAGGATGCATTAAATTGATCAAAAGTGACTGTAAATACTTTTTCATAGTTACAAGATTCCGATTTCAAATTAAATCTTTACTTTATATTCAAGAATTTATTGTTTATATTTAAGAATACTGAAAAAAACGTCACAACTGCATTATAAATTAGTACTAAATCAGAATATTAAAGGATTTCTGAAGCATAATGTGGCTGAAATTTGGAGCAATGGCTACTGACAATTCATTTTTATCACAGAAATAATACATTAAAACTTATCAAAGTTATAATATTTCACCATATTATTGTGTTCACTGTATTTTTAAACAAATAAATGCAGCCTAAGCATTAAGGGACTACTTACAAAACATTAAAATATCTTTGAGTCCTGATCTTTTGAATGGATAATCTGTGTATTATCTCCCAAATGAATCCAGCTGCAGTTACCATTCAGGGATTTGTCCATTTCAACAGTTTGAAGGATTAATTTTGGTCTTCCATACCTCTATAGATCGTGGCTTAATAGACGGCAGATTGACGGCTCCCTCAACCGCAACCCTCTCGGCTTCTATGACCGTGTTTGGCAAATTCTGGAGAGAACACATAATGGCATAGTTGTTGGAGGAAAACTTCTCCCTCAGGTTACTCCTCCGAAACCTTTGACCATTTCTTTTGGAAATATTAAGCATAGTATTACAGAGGAGCTGTAGTTCTGGATAAATAATAAGTCTCTGTATTTTTAAATGTTCACAATATCTGTGTTTTGAGATAACTACATCCATCTTTCACTCTTTCGCAGCAACCTACTCTGTCAGATATGACCATGTATGAAATGAATTTCTCTCTGTTGGTGGAGGACATGTTAAAGAACATCGTTTTGGCTGAGTACAGGCAGATAATTGTGGAGGTTAGGCGCAATGTCCCTGCTGCAGCCTTAACTTATTTTGAATTTGTAATATAACGTATCATTCACCTTATCTGCTGTTTGTGTCTTTGATGGCCTGAATGCAGCTGTTGATGGTGGTGTCAATTTTGCTGGAAAGAAACCCGGAGCTGGAGTTCCAGGAGCCGGTGGATTTGGACCAGTTGGTGAAGGATGCTTTTGCTGACTTTCAGAAAGACCACAGCAGACTGGAGGGATCTGAGAAACAGGTGAGGGCAGAGTTAACATGTGAAAGTTTTGGGGGGAATTAAAACAATACAATTCTGAATTACTATTGTGAAATATTTAAAAATAAAACTGTTCATTTGTAATAATTTATTTTAAAATGCAATTTATTCCTTTGACAAAAAAAGCTGAATTTTCATAATCTTTACTCCAGTCCTCAATGTCACATGATCCTTCAGAAACCATTCTGTTATGTTGATTTTTATACTCATTTCTTATCACTGTTGAAAACAAATCTTCAGAAACATTATAAATGTCTTTACTGGCACTTTACTGATCAATCTAATGTATTCTTGCTGAATACATGCATTCATTTCTTAGTATTAAAAAAATTATTTATATATATATATATATATATATATATATATATATATATTTTTTTTTTTTTTAATATATATATATATTTATATATATTTATATATATATATTTTTTTTTATTTAATAAAAAAAATTCAAAGACAATTACATATACAATTATATATACATATATATATAAATATATAAATATATATATATAAATATATATAAATATATATATGTATATGTGTATATATATATATATATATATATATATATATATATGTATATATATATATATATATATATGTATATATAATTGTATATGTAATTGTCTTTGAATTTTTTTTATTTGGTGCTTTTCTTTGTAAAAATCCATTTGCAATTCATTAATCAGCATATCATTTAATCAATAGATTTTGTATTTTAGATTCATTTTACAGCAGTCAGTCTGAATTTGAACATTATACGTACACTTGCATTAGTATTTTGTGGTGAGTTTCTAAGATAAATAAAATCCACAGGATAGCATGGAAGCCTTCTACAACACACCAGCCCTGGGGAAGCGAGGCACATCTAGTTACCTGTCCAAGGCAGTAATGATCCAGCTGCTGCAGGGAGAGGTGAAGCCCAGCAAAGATGACCCGTGTTCTGTCAGCTAAAGCTCCACACACTCCTGTCAGATTTACTTGGACTGCCATACACCCACCAGTCTTGCTAACAGGATTGTTTTTGTTTTGATTTTGTCTGGAATATGATATAGCATATACATTTTAAAGTTTGCCCACATTTGCATCCATTAAAAAAAGTGAGCGAGAGAGAAAAAAAAGTCTGCATGATTGTATAAGAACCTTCTTGAACTCAACATTTATTTTTTCAGGTTCTTTATCAATACCAGCACACAATTTCTTATCATGCCCATGTTTCAATCAGGTGGATTGTTCAAGCTATGAAACATTGTAACTATGTGCCTCATTGTAAACTATGAATTTAAGATCAAAATACCCTAATATTAGACACTAAGGCATTGAACTAACTGCATTTCATTATTTCAGTATATGGGTTGAAAACATTTAATGACGTAGGTGTTGTTAGTTTTGAACTTAAAAGTGAAAATAGAAGCTGTTTTGCAACTATTTTTACTTTGAAATAATATATACATATATAGTATACAAATAATTTTTAACTTGATGTAGTTTGTTTTTCATTTTGAGCTTGTTGTCAGGTTACTTCAGAGTCATTGAATGCTACTTCATGTATTGTGTATCATTTACTACTGAAGAAAAATATAATATTAAAAGATAAACTGCACACGTTTTAACTTGATTGCAATTTTCTGTCCTTTTCGCTTTCTCAACTGCACTGAAAACCTTTGACAGTAACATAAAAGATGCTTGTGTCACAGTTATTAGGGTACATCCCAAAAGAAAAGCACAGCAGAATTTCTTTTCTTTCTTTTTTTTCCTCCAAATGAGTGGGTGTTTGGACCAAGATCGTTGTTTATCATGCTGGCTGCTGCCATCAGCTTCCGCTTAGTATATGTCAGAGTAATCGAGGGGCCTCAGCAGTTCTCTTGAGAAATGAGTGAGAAACACGGAGAGTCTGAAGAATCTGTATCTGCCCCTGAGGCAAATACAAGCTTTGATTGGATGCAAACAAGATTACACACTGGAGTTTAGGGGCTGAACAAAGCTAAATTATGAGTTCTTAATCCAAAATTGATCATATACAGCTACGGGTGGCTTGTTTTTGCGAATTTGGTCAGTCCATTAAAAATATCTCGATCTATTTGAAGATTGACTCTTTTGAAGAATGTAATACTCATTCCTTTAGTCTTACTGCATTTTTTCTGATTTGTGTTATTAATCCATGCACCATTACACCCAATGCTGCCTGTCCAAATGAATGTATACTTCAGTATGGCTATTTCATAAATCAAGCCATGCACTTGAGAAAAGCAATAAAACTGTTTTAAAACCATCATTAAAGTTAACAAGCCCCTTAAAGACAATGTGTGTGTGCAGCTGAAGTGCTTATTGTGTGGTCTGGCAAGTCTAGATCGATTGTCTGTATGAGGGTCACCTTTAGGTAGTCGAGTGAAAAGGACATGGTATAAGGCTTAATCTTTGCATTACCTTGACATCCCTGAGTTTCTTTTCTCCCAGAACTTAAGATGATATTTTGAAGAATATTAGTAACCAGACTTCCATAAAAGGGAGTCAGCGGCTTACATCAACTGTCTGGTTACTGACATTCTTCAAAATAGATAAATAAATTCATACCGGTTTTGGAACAACTTGATTGTAAGTAAATTATGATCATTTTCATTTTTGGGTGAACTAACCCTTTATTTTGTCCTTTCTTAATCAAAGTATTGTAGCGTCTGGACGGTGTCTCAAATTGATCGATCAAAAAACAAACATCTGATTGTGACTTTCACATGGAATATACAAAAATGCCTACATACACTATGTAAACTTGTATAACACTGATGTATTCGTATGTATGTATGCATGCCCTCCATGTGCAGTCTTTTTAGTTATTTTAGGTAGTTCATTTAGATGTTTAAATGTGTATAATCGTTTAAACGAAACCCCTCTATGTCTTACTACCTTCCTTGGTATCATTTGAATTCGTTCAGCCTGCTCTTTCTCAATCTGTATTTTGTTTAATGCTGAAATGCATTACATATTTTCTACCCTTGTTTGATCGAATCGGAGTAAGTTCCACACAGGATCATAAACTATGCAGATTAGGTTGAACAGAGACAAAAGGAAACTTCCCAGCCTCCACCTCCAAGCCAGCGACTGGCTCCACAGCCAAGGTGTGGGAGTGTCCTAATGTTTCTATAAGACCCCTGAGATTCAAACATCTCTCTCTTCTTCTCTTACTCTTCCTGTTCCTCTTCCAACTCTCCTCTGGCGCGGATTCTTGGATCCTCCTTCAGCGCCATTTTCCACAAAGGACATTACAAACAAAGAACCAAATTTGAACTTACCGCGGATTCCAACGGACCCGCCCAGCAAGACGCAAACCTCGGACTAGATTACGGAATTCACACGCACGAATTCCGACCAGCCACAGAAAGAAACATAAGCAAGTAGCCCAAACGATCTTTAAGAGATTTGAGTTTATACCAATAAGTTGGTCTGATTCCTTGCTTGTTCTCAAATAGGTTATTGTCTGTAATACTACCTTCCTTTGTCTCTCCTACTCTCTCTCTCTCTTATTCTCTCTTCTTCCCTTTTTCAATTAATCTGTGTATGTTTGTCTATTGTTTGTCGATTATTAAAATATATATATTCACACGTGATTGCCTCTGAATTGCTCAACCATAAGTCACTTTAATGGTGACCGATCCTTGTTACAAATTAATGGAAAGATCTTTCTTTGTGGCCAAAAGAAACCTTTCCTTTTTATAGAGTTTATAAGGTCAATATTTGCTGGACAAATTATCCGTCCTTTGAACTCTTTTCTAGAATTAAAGAAAATTCTACAAGTCGAATCAAGCCATAGATATTAATAATTGTTATAATCCGTTATAATTAACTGTTAATATCCAAATTCCCCTTTGTGCAGATTTATGTGTGTTCGATCACAAAACGACTCACGCACACATAGATCCGCACCATTTCCCTTAGGCTTAGAATCGCTACATATAATGGTGGAGAATCAGCGGGCACCGTTTTAAACTTGTGTTTGAGCAAACTCAGTCCAGTCTAAGTGTGTATGTATATGTTTTGTTGTAACGTGCGTTGCGCAAAGTGAGTGCCGCCGAGCAACTCACTCTGCCTAAAACCTAATGAGCTCATGTTTCTGAACCCGGTCTGTTAACACGTCTATTTGTCTATCATTTAGCCTTTGTTAACAAGTAAATCCGTTAAAAACTGCAGTCAATATTAAAATCGCATCTGCAGAGACGAAGAAATCTCTTTGCAGAGCATTTTAATATTTGTTTATATCCCTGTTGGACGAAGAAATCTCCTCAGTGGATAACGTTTGATCCGAGCGAGTCTCCTCCGATCAACCCTGTTTAGGCCTTTATTGTGTCGCTAGTCATTCATCGCGTATGTCCGATGCTTTGTAACTTGGCGAATTCGCTCCGTTGAGCCCACGCGGAGTAATTACCCACGTGCGCTCAGGCAGATCAGACAAAGAAAGTCGCGCCACGACAGTTTTGTGTGATATGAGCCAGGAGCTAGGTGTAAGCTCTGATCCAGCTTAAAAACGACAGTGAAGAAAGCCTGTTCGTTTATATTTGTGCTTTAATGGTAGTGAAAGGTTCATGCCAGGCACTTCCTTGATCCGCCGCGATCGAAAGAGGAACCAAAAGTTATATATAGAGAGATTTATTGCATGCGTGAGTATTTTGCAGCTTCAATGAACCATTGAACCCGCCCAAAATTCAAATCACGAGCGTTGGGATTGGCGCTGCTTCTCTGACCAAACAGAGCGCAGGCCCTCCTCCCTACGTCATCGTCGCAGCGAACTCGATAACGCCACCTGGTGGACATTATTCGTAGTGCGGCTTCTCCTCTTTGTTTTCTCTCTCAATTTTCCTGAAGGTTAATCCTAACTTTCCCTTTTGCTGCATTAGTTCTGCCCAGAACTGTAATTTTCACTGTTACTGTTATTTGACACTCTCTGTCTCTACGACTCTTCACACTTATTTAAATTTATGTTAAACGAGTTTAACTTAAATTCAAATAAAGTTGTATCAGTGTCACCACAGGCATTCAATGATTAACACACCCCCTGGAGGTCATGCTCAGATCTTTCCTCCCATGACTTTCCTCTGAAGTGTTATTTCTGCTTTAAGTGCCTATTTATTGTAACAGCAAATTTCCAAAATTATACAGGTACCTTGGCACCTGGTTATTTGAAATTCGGTTTAAACTAAGTTTAAATTCAACATTTTCAAATTAACATTGAGTGCCTTTGGGGCTTTCCCCCTCTAAGCATCCAGTCTCCCTAAGGGTTATTACTCGACAGCGCCACCGCTCTGTCGGGTCCGCAATAACACCTAGTGGCGAAGCTTAGAGTTTCTCCTCCCCTCTTACCATTTCCTGTTACTTTGTTTTCGATTTTTAATCCACTTTAATATTTTTGTTTGTTTTATCCTGCCCTGTGTACCTCACTGTCCTGTTGTGTTTCTTTCAGTTCACATACAGACAGAACCTGTGTGAGCAAGCAAGGAAAGCTAAATATTAGATTGGAACCCAGCCGCCAGAGTCATCACACGACCCAATAGGCTGCCGCCGTCAAAATCTTTATTTAGGCTTGGCACTCACCAAGATTCACGGCCAAAGATATTAAGTATCTGGACCGTAGCTCACTAACAGTCTATACTGTTAGCTCTAAATTTGTACTTGAAACGTGCAAAATTTTAGCTCTAAATTCTGCAAGGACTTGCATTGTGTTTCTTTTGTGCTGTGTTCTCTCGTCAACAGTACGCCAAGATGTCCTGTGCATCCAGCCCTGCTGCCCACTGGGACAACCTCGAGACCTGGCTGTCTGCTATGACCCATGAGTTCCTGCCCGGAGTCACCGGCGACCTACAGCAGCTGAGCAGAGAACAGCTGGACGACGATCTGAACAGGCTAACGACCCATGATCCCACACAGAGCTACAATCGCAAAGAATGGGCCAAGATCATCGGGAGGCTCGCTCACAATCTGATCGTCCAGACACGGCTCAGCGAGAATAACAACATCCAGCTGGAGCAGGAGACAACAGCGCTCAAACTTCAGGCTGAGGAGGCCCGGAGGAACCAGGCTGACGCCCAGACTCGTCTAGATCAGCTACTCGTCGAGGCTCAGGAACGGCACAGCGGAGCGGATGAGACCGACACAGAGCTACAAGACAAAGTTGAGAGACTCCAAAATGCACTAAGAGAACTTCGTGCTGACACAGAGCACCGAGAGCAGTTGGAGAAAGACCACAGAGAGGACTTAAATGAACAGCTCCAACAAGGCGAAGCTCTCCTGATCAGAGCTAGAAATGAACTAAAAGAGAAGGATGCTGAGGTCAGAGCTTGCAAAAAGCACCTGCAACTGGCCAGAACCGAAATCCTTGCTCTAGCAAATGAAAGAGACAATCTTAAAGATGAACTTGACAATGCTCACAGAGAACTCAGACATTCCTACAAGCTGTACAGCAAGCAGCTAGGGGAAATGCACAACACAGTGTTTCCCCTGAACAATAGGTCAAGACCTCCGAGTCAAGAGTTCCTTGTTCCCAAGGGGGGTGCTAGCCCACAGTTCAAAGTGTCACCAGCCAGCTTCCCAGAACCCCGTTCAGCAGCGAAGGGGTGGGAACCTTCCCAAGACATTCCTGCCGCCAGGCACGGCAGCGCGCACAAAGAACTTGACAAGCTGGCCAGAAACATCCCCACTTTCACCCCAAGCCCTGCAGGAGGACACGACGTGCATGCCTATCTGCAGGATATAGACTTTGTCTTACAAACTGTGCACAATGTGACAACATGGGACAGATTGTATTTGCTTCGAATCACATCAAGCCGGGATGTACGCAGCTTCTTGGATCGACAACCAGAAACTGTCAAAACCAACTATCAACAGCTGCGACAGGCTTTGATTCAAGAGTTCTCTGATCCTGAGTCAGACAACGGGTTCTTCGCTGCTATGGACCTTACACAGGGCCGAGCAGAAACCCCGCAAGCATACTACAATCGACTGCGACAGACCTACTTCGGAGCACGGAACGAGCCTGGAATGGAGGAGGATCTGAACTTCAAAATTCTGTTCCTCCGAAATCTGCATCACACAGTGAGTCAACATCTAGGAGTTCTGGTCTGTCCCCGCAGCATGCCCATCCAACAGCTGCGGGACCTCGCCCATAAAGCTTACACCAAGCAAAAGACTGTCACTGAAAAGACTGTAAAAAACCCAACAGTCTACCCTGTCTTCTATCACAGCGCTGAACTGTCACTAGAGGGTGCCCAGCAACACCACAACAGTGGGCACCCAAACAGAGAGTCAAGATCGTTTCCAGCCAGCAGAGGGCACCATAACTACAATGGTGCCCGTCCCATGCACCAGCCCAGACACTCTGAAAGATTCTGGGACCAGCCACGTTCACCCCACAACACAAAGGGTGGAGCCACGTGGGATGGTAGCCGATGGCCCAGAAACGACCGACACTCATCGAACGGTGCGTACAGCCCAGAGAGTCACCGGCGAAATGGCTCTCGACAGGGCCCAAACAAGCCCAAGTCCAAGTTTGTTCCAGAACAGAAAGGTGCAACTGTGTCTGAAACAGCTGAGATCCTGAAGATTCTAAGAGAACTTGTCAACAGGACACCTCAAAAGGACGACATGTCAGACCACGCATGACTAGGCGTGAAATGTGAAATCAACACCATCACTATAAGCCCTCAAACTGAACAGCAAGTCCAGATTCCAGCATTCCAACCACAGATCACAGAAACGACCTACCAATCTTCAAGCATCACACAACTGCCGCTGACTGCACAGACAGAACAAGTGTATTCTCTCCAGCACCCAACCAGTCAGCCTCACAAGGCACCTGCAAGTGCTGTAGTGGTTGTCAGCCTCCCTGACAATTCACCTGAGACTAGCACCACCTGCTTAGCAGTCACCACTCAAGTCCCAACACTAAGACTCTTAGGAAACCTGATTGAAAAGGGGGTGACCCGGAAACTGCATCTAGCAGTCACCTTGGAGAATGAGATGAGGCTTGAGGCCCTTGTTGACACGGGGGCAGACCTCACTTTAATGTCATCCCAACTCTTTGACAGACTCCAAGCTGCAGCTAAGAGACAGAACCGAACTCTAAAATCACAAAAATGTGTGTTGAATGTGCACTCATACAGCCAAAATGAGGTACAGCTCGAACACACTGCTCCCATCCACCTCACAATCGGTCCAATGAGTCTGGTACACCCAGTGTACGTATCACCTGTGGACACATTTCCTCTCATCATCGGCAAAGATCTGCTAGATCGTTTCGAACCCCTGCTGGACTTTAGACACTTGAAAATTTGGGCTCAAGTGCGAGAACCCCTGTCTCTCCAGTCACCTAGGACAACTGAACCAGACTGTCAGGTCATGGAGGTCACGGGAACTCAGCCAGAGGTCGCGGGAACTTTCACAGCCGTGTCAGCTCCCGGGAAAATTTCAAGTTCACTGCTGTGCACCTTCCAACCTATCAAAGACTTTGACTCTGACCTCCCCAAGGTCACAACAAACTTGCAGTTGAATGATGTCACAACAACAGACATCATTCTTGCATTGTGGGCAGACAACTCAGCCATCAGCCTTGCACTGTTCAATGCCCTCATCAAGGACTCACCTGACCTTCCCTTCACCAGCAAGCGCACCTGCTTCCCCATTGACTCCTGCTTGTCAACAATGAGAACTGCCAAGAACATTTGCGCTTTGAACTTGAACTGGAATGGCAGGTGTTTAACCCATTACTTCCTGGTCCTTCCGGACCTGCCACATGATGTCTACATCGGAGCAGACATTTTGATTCGCCTTAAAGCTCAAGTGGATTTTATTGACAAAATGGTATGGGCCCCAATGACTTTAAAATCTTCTGTTCCAGTTTGCCCTGAAAACCTCAAGTCAGGCCAGACCATTCCAGAGATCTGCACTTTAGTTAATGAACAGGACATTGTAGTACCAGCCTACACCAAAGGGGTCGCTGTTCGGCTCAGCATGCGACGTGGTCAAACCCTGGAAGCCACACCTCTCACAAAGGTGCTTTCCCGTGCGGTCTACATCCTGTTCAACAACTGCACTGCAACAGACATTACAATCCCCAGAGCTTATCGTCTGGGATGGTTAGTGAGTCATGATTTCCACAACTTTGAACTCACTTTACCAATAACTGGTTCCATCCCACCTTCAATGATCCCAGAAGGGCGCACTGACAACACCCTGTCCACAGCACCCTTCCAGATCATCACTATCGCCCCTGCCATGGCATTAACCACAGAACAGGTATGCAGAACAGAGGATCAACGCCTGACAGTGCATACAGTCTCTAACCAACCTGCTTGTGAGACTGACAACGACACTGCACCTCTGACAGCTGACAGGGCAGATGACACAAAGGAGACAGAGGAGCCACATCCAGGATTTGAGACTCAAGTCCAGCAAATCCTCAAAGATGCGGACGCTTTAAAGGCTGATACAGACTGTCAAGAACGACCAGTACTGTACAAATTCAAAGCGTCAATTGCCAAAGACTCACAAGACTGTGGTCTCACTGACCTTCACACAGTGCGCATCCCAACACACCCAAATGCTCCTCCCACTTCTGTCAAGCAGGACAAGATTCCCATAGCTTCACAAGAACCTGTGCAGGAAATCATCAACTCCATGCTTGAAGAAGGTGTCATCCGCCCATCCAACAGCACCTACTCTGCTCCCATCTGGCCCGTCCTCAAACCAAATGCCAAGACGGGCGCACTCCATGGCAAGCTATGGTCAGTACCAACCCACCCACCCACCCTCAATGTTGCAGCAACGGTGTCAACATCACAGCCGCTTACGCTGGCTCCACAAAACGCTGCTAGCGATACAGCTGACCTTGAAGCTTCTAACCACCTCTCAGACCCCACCAGCCACCCTATCTGCACCTCTGACCTCACTTCTGCCCCAAGCCTAAAAAGGCTGCACGAACTCAAAAACATGCTGCACATGAAAGCAAACATGCTGTGGTATGCCCCGGATGTCCTCACAGCGCCAAGGCTAGTGGTGACACCGCGCCACAGGGGGGTCACGACAGCATATGCCCACGACGCACCATGCACCAGACACCATGGCACTAAAGCCACTCGAAACAAGTGACATTCTGCCCTGGCATGCAGCAAGACATGGCAGAGTACGTCAGATGGTACTGGTTGGCTACCAGTTTCAACAAGTAACTCAAACTTACAGAAACACTCACCTCACAAGCAGAATTTGCAGGTGGTCAACACTCCCACCAGCATGACACTGCCACTTGTGTCAGTTGACTCCTGATCCAGAACTTGAACTGAAGATTGAGAAAGGGGGGTGAGTTTCCAGCATCACTCACCTTGACACTGCCCTCCAAGAGCTCAAGTCCGAACCCGGACACGACAGTTCAGCTGCAGTAGAGACAAGCTCAACCTGGTCCAGAGAGAACTGACAGAGTCTGGTCAACTCAAATTGAACCACACAATGAGGCACCCTGCTGGCTAACACCACATCAGCAGTGCAAAATTCCCTCAGCCTTTGACAAACACCGAAGGGGGGAGGGAAACCAGAGCCCTCCACTCAAAACTTCACCCACAAGTTTCATGAAGGCTTCTGCAGTCAAAGAAAGAAAGGCTTAAACCACACCAACCCTGAAACAACACATGCAGTGACAAAGACCTCAACACGCAAACGCCACGGAAGGACCAACAGCTGTCAACAACAACAACCGACTTCAGACATTTCGCACAGGTGTCAAGCGGAAACTGCACTGAGATGGCCGGATGTGCCTGCCTCAGAGTCACCTGAGCTGCTGGCATGAGCAACACGGTTCCCTGAACAGGACCCACCACAGAAGTACTGTGCCACCACAAACTTCTGACTTCTGACAGCTCAAACAAGCTCCATTCGGCACTGCCATCAGAACAGAGCAACATTCCGACCTGCAGACACCCTGGAAGTGCACTAATGTCTACCTGCTGTCCTCCTTCCACCAGCACCAGCGCTAGGTCAGTTTGCTACATGTTTGTCTCACGGTACACAAAAGCCTTGACCACTACCTGCAGCAACCAGAAAACACCTGCCTCACATGAACTGACTTTAAGATGACAGATGACACTGTCAGTGCACCTGTTGATTCAACTGCCACTACACATCGATCATCATTGATCCACCTGCCATTCAACTATCTGATCTACTGTCCGATGATGTCCAAACATGAACTTCATCGGCCATAAAGGGGGATTATGTAGCGTCTGGACGGTGTCTCAAATTGATCGATCAAAAAACAAACATCTGATTGTGACTTTTGATTTAACAGAATGAGACTTGGAAACTCAGAATGCAGCTCTGTCTGCATGGACAGTCGTTTTACAGCCCTGGGGCAATAAAACTCTTTGTCCTCCTCCAGGCCTCCCTTCACCCCCCACATACCTACATACATTCCACAGGATGGCACATCTGAAAACACACACACACACACACACACACACACACACACACACACACACACACACACACACACACACACACACACACACACACACATGGAATATACAAAAATGCCTACATACACTATGTAAACTTGTATAACACTGATGTATTCGTATGTATGTATGCATGCCCTCCATGTGCAGTCTTTTTAGTTATTTTAGGTAGTTCATTTAGATGTTTAAATGTGTATAATCGTTTAAACGAAACCCCTCTATGTCTTACTACCTTCCTTGGTATCATTTGAATTCGTTCAGCCTGCTCTTTCTCAATCTGTATTTTGTTTAATGCTGAAATGCATTACATATTTTCTACCCTTGTTTGATCGAATCGGAGTAAGTTCCACACAGGATCATAAACTATGCAGATTAGGTTGAACAGAGACAAAAGGAAACTTCCCAGCCTCCACCTCCAAGCCAGCGACTGGCTCCACAGCCAAGGTGTGGGAGTGTCCTAATGTTTCTATAAGACCCCTGAGATTCAAACATCTCTCTCTTCTTCTCTTACTCTTCCTGTTCCTCTTCCAACTCTCCTCTGGCGCGGATTCTTGGATCCTCCTTCAGCGCCATTTTCCACAAAGGACATTACAAACAAAGAACCAACGTTTGAACTTACCGCGGATTCCAACGGACCCGCCCAGCAAGACGCAAACCTCGGACTAGATTACGGAATTCACACGCACGAATTCCGACCAGCCACAGAAAGAAACATAAGCAAGTAGCCCTTTAAGAGATTTGAGTTTATACCAATAAGTTGGTCTGATTCCTTGCTTGTTCTCAAATAGGTTATTGTCTGTAATACTACCTTCCTTTGTCTCTCCTACTCTCTCTCTCTCGTATTCTCTCTTCTTCCCTTTTTCAATTAATCGGTGTATGTTTGTCTATTGTTTGTCGATTATTAAAATATATATATTCACACGTGATTGCCTCTGAATTGCTCAACCATAAGTCACTTTAATGGTGACCGATCCTTGTTACAAATTAATGGAAAGATCTTTCTTTGTGGCCAAAAGAAACCTTTCCTTTTTATAGAGTTTATAAGGTCAATATTTGCTGGACAAATTATCCGTCCTTTGAACTCTTTTAAAGAATTAAAGAAAATTCTACAAGTCGAATCAAGCCATAGATATTAATAATTGTTATAATCCGTTATAATTAACTGTTAATATCCAAATTCCCCTTCGTGCAGATTTATGTGTGTTCGATCACAAAACGACTCACGCACACATAGATCCGCACCATTTCCCTTAGGCTTAGAATCGCTACAGTATTTATTTTATAAGTAGATTTAAACATGGTAAGTTTTATTTCACAGTAAATTGGCAACACTATTGTTTACAGGTTTTTTGGCCCACCACTTCATGAATGACTTTTGTAACTTTTACCAGCGATGAATCTTCATTATGAAGTGCAAATCTATGGCTCGTCTTTCATTTTAACAAAAAATCAATTTTGCATTTGCGGTGGAAACCACTTGTATTACAAATGCACAGCTATGCAATTTAAGCCATGCCACCTAGTCTGAGTCCTTCTGTAGTTCCAAACTCTTCTTCTCATGTGTTTTTATATCCTCAGGAGATGGTCTTTATACGGATCATTTTATAATCAGATTTCAGAGAGCTCTGGTAAAAAGAATTGGAATGAATTTCAGAGAGCTACGAAGTGGATTTCCGAGTTAACAAAACTGTTCCAAAGAACCTGACATCCTTTATTAAGCTCAAACCACATCAGTCCTAATAACAGTCTTGTGAGAAATGCATGATGTGGTCTGACTGGAAATAGGAACAGAATCAGATTAATACAGAACCTACAACTCTGTCCTCAGCTGATATGTCTAACCTTGTGACAGTAGCTCAGCAGCTTTTGAAATAGTGGGTTTTTATTCTTTCTATATAGGTACTTTTTCAAACATTTGATGTACAGATGAGTATGATATTTTACTACCATTCAATTGTACTGTAGTTTGGCTTCAACAGTACTAAACACTGTAGTAAATGCCAATAGAAAGTCCTCTTCCCTTGCAACAGTTTACACAACAAGAGCTTAATGATAAGTGTTATGTCCGATACATGAAATCACAAAACATATGCATTTTATATTTTTTAAAGCAGCATCTTAAATATACAGTAATCCTTCGCCACTTCACAGTTCAAGTTTTGCGGCCTCAGTGGATTTTTGAAAAATATTCATAGAAAAATTAAAATTAAAAAATACCGCCATATCAGCAGCCATATTGCGGAAAGCAGTGTTGCGAGAGAAACTGTTTCCCAGTACGCCAGACAAAGAGAGAAACTCTCTCAGAGGCTTTGTTCACACCCACAGGCACTCAGACAAGAAACGTGATTGGTTCCCGGCGCAAGATCGACCAATAAGAGCATGAGATGCATGGGAGCCTCTTTGCCTCTCTCAGAAGCAAATGTTGACGATCCAGCGCTGATATCTGACGATGAGCCGCTTCCCGAACTGATTTAAAGGCCTTATTACACCAGTGCAGTAACACCATCATCATTCATTACATTCATCGAACCGCACAGGTCTGTAATCATCATTACTGGAGTCAAGTCTCAAGATACTACTGTCATTGATGAGTGTAGAGCACCATAATACGTATCGTATGAGAGAGAGAGTAAATATATAATAATAAAGTTTTATAATCAAATAGATTTAATTAAAATATATTTAAATCATAAATATACATATTTTAAACATTCTGGTACATACACACACATATATACGGAAATCCTACTTTGCAGATTTTCACCTATAACGGGGGTCCACATTAACCGCGATAAACGAGGGATTACTGTATAATACTTTAAATTGTAAAATCAAGGAATAACAAAAAAAGAGCATGCTGAACAATTTCAACTTTGACCAATGATTGTGTTAGACAATGCTTTTATATGCACTAGTTTACAGTGATAATAGTCCTTGCATTACAGTGGCCTGTTATATTATACAATTAGAGATGCAATAAATGATTTAACTCATAAAAAACTCTTTAAAAGGTAACATTTATATTACAATCTAAAATTGTTTCAAATGCATTTTAAAAGGTGCTTATATCATGGTACAATTTGTACTTCAATTTAAACATTTGAAATAGAAATTGTTGATATAACATGATTGTTTAGTCCACATTCAGGCGCAGGTTGTGCTAGGTTTAAGTGTTGTGCACCTTTAGTTCTCCTGGGCTCCACTGGACGTTGACGTAAGCTCTTTGAGGAAAAAGCATAGAGGAATGGATTCACACAACTGTTGATGAATGTAAGACTTCCAGCAATGCCACTGACAGGAGATAGAACTGACTGTGATTTTAAAAATGTTGCACAAATTTCTTCTAATTTGATTATGTGGTGTGGAGCCCAAAAAAGGAAAAAAATTAAGACAATCCGAGTCACCAGTTTGGTTGGTCTGTATCTGTGTCTGAATGATGCCCGTCTTGTCATTTTGTGTAAGCAATAATATGAAGTCAACATGATTATGAAAGGAAGAAAAAATCCAAGCAGCGACTCCATTACAGCAACAATAAGTCTAATGTCTGAATCCAGATTTCTTTCACACTCCATTTTGGATTCACTTTGAACGATCTCTTGTGTAAGTACACCAGGACAAGAGAAAAGCAGTGCCAGAACCCAGCCACAGAACAGCAGCGCTCTCTCTCTTCTTCTGCTCATTCTGGACCACAACTGTGGATGCCGAATCCGTAAGCAGCGATATACACTCAGCATAGTTACTGTTATCACACTTGAGTACATACTGCAGTAGACGAGTGCTGTGAAAAGCTTACAGGTTGATTGATCAATGCTGTCTTGCTCACTGTAAATCCACACAGGCAGGGTTAGCAAACACAAGATGTCAGCAGCTGCCAGATTCAGCATCAGATGAACTGTAAAGTTGTCCTTTTTGAAATGCCGAACTATGTAAAGAATGACGGCAACATTACCAGGAACTCCAATTATGAACCAGAGACCCATCAGACCACTGGTGACCAGGTTTGCTGTTGTCCAGCCTGTGGCGTTTAAACTGGAACTGCTGTGGTTCTGCATGACGCTGACTCTCTATGAGCTGAGCTATAACAGATCACTATATTTAAACACAAATAACTTATTTCATCATTGCTGTAAAACACACCCACTGAGGATTCTCAAGAATTTTCTTTTAACATTCCGCTTAATCTCAGATCTAGTTTCTGTTTTGCTTCTAGCAGATAACGCTGGAAACATGTTTGCTGAAATTCAACATACTTTATCATAATAATAATTATTATATACATGCAACAGTACCTTATTGACATGAACTTGATCCATTTAAAGCTTCTCTTCATGCTTAACTTTTTTCATGTTTTTTTTTTAATCCTTTAGATTTACATTGTAGGATGTAGGATACAACAAGACTCCAAAAAAAGTTCCAAAATATCCTAACTCATGTAGTAACACAAACCACAAATAATACATTATGGCAACCAAAGGCAAATGCAATAAAGTAATTTAGAACTGCTGGTATGTTTGAGCTGTGTATTTTTAGACTTGTGTTTTGCCTTGTTTTCAATACAAGCCCTGATCTCACTTCTAGATATCCAACTTATTTTGATTTAATTGGTTAGTAGGTTTAGATTAACGTCGTGGGCACCTGGTCTGTTGCCAGACGTCTGATGTTAAGCAATGGGAAATCTTTGGTCGCTTCTTACGACAATTCATAGTAACTAAATGAGTAGTTGCGACATGGGTTGCTTCCGAGTCAGCAGTATTTGTGATGTGACACAGTGATATGTGAGAAGTCTAAGCAATACTGAGCAATAAACAATTAGTCAAAAGCTTCCCATACTCTTGTAAGGTCCTTGGCATGAGACTATTTCACTGCAAAAACCGAAATCTTGAAATAAAGCAAAGCTTATTATGAGAAAATATAACTTGATTTTTTTTTGGAAAATTTCTTAGATTTACATTGAATTCCATCTTTAATGGAATTAAGTATCCTTTTAAAGTGTACGGAATATTTTGTCACAGTGAAAAAGACATGTTATTATTTTAAGAGCACAATGATTCTTATTTTTAGAAAACAGTCTTAGCATATTGTCACAAAAATTGTTTTAATATTATGCTTCAATGTACTTTACATTTATTTAAAACTAACCACAAATAAAGTTTTTTTTTTAAAGAAAAACTACCTGATTTGACAGTTTTTTCATTGGTATCAAGACCTATGTACTGCTTGTAATAATCCAGTTATAATATGAATCTAAACATAAAATTTGCTTAGTTTTCTTGTTTTAAGAACGAGAATTTTCTGCCTCCATTTGCAGATAATTTTGCTTCATTTGAGTTTTTTCCCCTCAATTCATGTTAATTTTTGCATGTTAATTTTTTTATTTTTCCCCTTCTGTTTTCTGACGCCTACTTGTGAATACAAGTGAATTTAGTGAATACAAGCTGATAGAGATGGAGAAAATAACTCAAAAACCAACTGAGCAAGCATGCATTTATTTCTATTTTGTTGTTTTTGAACTGCCTATTCAAAAGTATGGTCATGCTACAAACATGCACATCTGTAAAAAGACAATTTACTATGCAAAGTTTTGGCTGTAGTTATTACTGCATTCTCATGATGACTATAATGGTCTCAAATATCTAAAAAAGAAATTGTATTTATTTATTTTTTTGGTAAAGAATATCTGATAAATGCCAAATGAAAATACTCAGATGGCCCATACATTAATAATACTTTATACAGAAATGTAAGACCTGTGCCTGGAACATTCAGACATTAAAACTTTTTGTTTAATCTGAACAGGAACTTTAAAACGCAAGTTGCTTTTGATTGAACTACTAAAAGGAAGTAGAGCAAGAAACAAGTCATATGCTTTCTAAAAAAAGCTCCCTCCCTTTTCCTGTGCCAGAAATGGGAAGTCAAGATAGCACATGCTATAGATGGATAGATGGATAGATAGATAGAAAATGTCATAACATTACAATGATTACAAATGGCCTTTTGACATTTATTTCAGGTATGCTTTCTACATGAAGAGACTCGCAGGACAAAGCAAATTTCCACATAACAGCATTAAATACTTCCATTTGACATCAGTATCTAATGCAAAAATAGGGTGAAATTAAAACAAAATGAACACAAACAATGAAAAAAAATTATTTGGTCCTTCTGTTTGCAGTGACATGGGCCTCAAACGTGTCAAAAGTGTTTAGCTACAATCATTTTGTGAAAGTAGTGACATTTTATAGAATGTCTTTAAATATCGATCATTCACAGAGACAGCGAGAAGAACACATACATTTTCTGATCCATTTTGTAAAGTGCCTTGAGCCTTAAATTGTGTTTAAACTTAGTTTGCTTTGTATGGTAACATATCTTGGTATATTTGTATTATAGAGCAGGTTTGGATCACTTCACATTGTGCAGCACGAGGCTGTTTTTTTTTTTTTTACTAAAAAAAGTGGTAGCATATCTTTGCTGCCATCTAGTGGATGCTAATCACATTAGTTATGCTAGCAGGCTAAGGTCCGCTTAAAATGATGTACACAATTACATGAGATAAAGACTACAGTCATATCAGTGGCTTAGTAAAAATCAGGATATCAGAAAACCATATAGCGATCATAATCTGCAAACCACCTTAATAAATCCTGGTGGTAACTGTCCTAAAACCAGTTGCAACGCCATTAGTTGCAAAATAAATTAATAATGGGTAACAAACATGCCTTCAAATGGAGTATTTTTTACAATGATATTAGTAACAACAAATATTTAACTTTGCCTGATGAGGTGTCACCTGTATAAATGGCAAATATAAATTAGAGGCAGAATTAATTATCTTTACTGTTATTTCCTGTAGCTCAAAGAGTAGAGTGTGGTCTTGCAACGTCAAGATCATGGGTTCAATCCCCAGGGAAGGCATGGACTGATTAGAATGTCAATGTGTTCCTTAAATTCAATGTAACTTTGGATAAAAACGTATCCCATATGTGAAAATGTTATTCTTTTATGATGAATATAATATGTTTTATACTTCTATAGTTATTGTAATTATTACCATTCTGTATAATATTGTTGTGCTGTATTTGCAATTACTATGACATTCAGTTTTATAATTCAAGAGATTATAAGTAAAAGCTTCCAGATAATTCAAGAGAAGTTAATCTTATACTACTGAATACAGCAGTGCAAACTGGCACCAAAATGGATTATTTAATGGGTTGCATTCACCTGAGAAAGTTGCTATAGCAACAGTGAGGTGCTGCTATTGCCTTCCTCATAGGATCAGTATCAGATGTCACATCGAAAAGGATGCAAAACATCCATGATTTATTATTTCATTGTAGCTTTAGTCAGATCAAGTATATTACAAACACTCAATGGGATAGTTGCTAATAGAATTTATAAACTGATCCAAACCATGGTCATTTAAAATAATACTGATGTAAATTGAAATTAGGCCCCTTTCTGTACTACATTTCCTTGGGATATTGTATTACCATTTTGCGCTGATAAGTGGAACACTTACTATTTTCAGTTTCATTTACTTAGAATCAGTGTTGTCAAACACAGTCCGTCACACTTACTCACACAACACCGAAAGAAACATTTAAAACAACCCTACATATAATTATTTCTCTGAGTTTATTATGTGGATTTACTGAAGCGGTTTATTACGGTTTCATAAAGTTACAAAATAGTTTGCATAGAATTTACATTCCTGTATATATGGAGTTATATCACCTTGGAGTTATGAGGTTATATCTGACATTTTGTCAAAATTTAGTTATTCACATATTATGTTTTATAATGTTGCGCTTGGGATTTTTTATTCATAAAACAACAAAGGTTCTATCTGTAAAGTCAAATAGAATGCAAAACTGCTCATAATGCAGATAAAACCTTATAAATCCAAGGTAGAGATTTATTTAGCAAGGTCAGAGAGAGAAGAAATGTAAATACTAATCATAAATAATGAAAAGAGCATATTTAATGGACCTGAGCAGTAATGTAAGCTCTATATGACTTCTTTTCTTTTGTGGAACACAGGGGTTTTGTGGTAACCTTTCTGACGCACTCATTCTGTTAAACTTACTTACCCAATAAATGAGCTAAAATGAACAAAACTTACCAATTAATTAAGAATTTAACACAGTTTGTGTGATTTTTAACACAAACTTTAACAGTGGAGAAGATCTTTGGAAAAATGTATCTTTTTTTTGTCTACAATAAACATTCTCAATGAATGTCTGGACCTCAACATTCTTCAAAATGTTTGTTGGATTCTACAGAAAAGTCATGCAAGTTTGGAATGACAAGATGGTGAGGAAATGATGATAAAACCCTTAACTTGCAAGTGCTATAACATGTTATATTGCTATGTATTGATAATGATGTTCCTTCATTTTGTGATCAATAATTTATTGCTTATTATTGTGGCATTATAGCGAGCTAAAAAAAAGTCTAATAATTCTCATTTTGAAGGATTTAATTTAAAATTCCTGGTTCAAGCCTTGGCCAAGCTGAGCAAAGCAGAGTTTGCATGTCGTCTCAGTGTGGGTTTCCCCACAGTCCATAGACATGCAGGTAGGTGGATTGGATATGCCAAATTGTTGTAGGAATGAGTGTGTGTGTAAATGAGTTCCAACACATTCAGTGCTGGGTTGTATCAGGAAAGGTATCCGTCATAAAACCTGTGCAAATCAAATGTGTGTAAAGCTGACCCTGCAAATGAGGGGGAATAACGCTAGGAAGATGGAACAGTTCCATTATTGTCCAACTTTCAACTGAAACTTGTCATCCATAATTCCAGATTAATATTTCCAGTATTGTTTGCTTAATATTTCCATTGCAATTTGTAAGAACATCTGCTGTGTTGACAACTTTGAATGTTCCTTTGGATGTACTGAAAAGCTGATCTTTTTTTGACAAACTCTTTGAAGCTGCAGCGTAGAGAAAACGCATTTACACAACTTTTTAAAATCTCATGTAGCTTACCAGATAAAACTGGTTTTGATGATCTGAAAACTATTTATAATATTTTAACTACATTAATAAAGTGCTGTGGAGGAATCACAATCTGGAACACTATTTTGGTTGGTCTGTGTCTGTGTCTAACCCTATTTTACCTTCTTATGTAGGCATCAATATGAAGTCAACTTCGTAAAAGGAACACAAAAAGCCAGCAGCAACTCCAATATAGCAACAGCAAGTCTGTACTCCTCTGAATACAAGATCCTGCCATGATTTCTTAGATTCATTTTGAATGATCTCTTGTGTAAGTACACCAGGATAAGAGAAAAGCAGCGCCAGAGTCCAGCCACAGAACACCCTCTCTCTCTTCTTCTGCTCATTCTGGACCACAACTGTGGATGCCAAATCCATAAACAACGATATACACTCAGCATAGTTACTGTTATCACACTTGAGTACATACTGCAAACTACATGCTTCTCACAAATCACCACATTTAAACTTATTTCACTTACAGACCTCATCCACACCCACAGGGTGTGATGTAATGTTTTCCATCATGTATGTGATTCATGTAGCTTAAAAATACTAAATAAAAATTGGGGTCTGCAGCATGCCTTTAGAAAGAAATCTGAAATCAACATCTAAGATAAGTGAACACTCTTTTACTCCATATGTCTGTGCATATTGCATGGTTTGCTTATCCATTCCTAAATGAGCCATCATAACTGTTTAATCTAAACGTCTTGAGGAGTGATTCACTGAGCATATAAGCTGCCGCATTTACACAATTGTTCATGCAGCAGCAAGCCGACTATTGTATGTAATTGCTTTAAGGATACACCATCTAAGATAAGGCAATGAGAAAAGGTTAAAGTGAAACAAACATTTGCACTATCAACAAGGTTACTAACTGTTTAACTCTGACATGTTAATTTATATCCCAAGGTAATTTTAAAAATGGAAAGCAATACCAAGTTAGCTTTGAAAGCATGAGATCCTACCTTCTCTTCAGAGTTCTCCAAAACCACTTCTCCTTCAAAACACATGACACAACAGAGTTTGCAAAGCACCACGAGACGAGACAAGAGCAAAGCACATACCATTACAATAATAATGAACTTAAACCTCTTAAAGTGATCTGACCTGTACCACCTGACTGCTGCTGATTAATTTTGTTTTTGATAGTGTTGCCACTGAAACGCATTTGAGTGCCTTCTCTCAACCTTCTCTCCACTCATCGAGGTAGATGTATCTAATCTTCTCCTTTCCCGCCATCCAACCACCTGCCCTTTAAACCCCATCCCCTCACACCTTCTTCAAGCCGTCTCTTCTACACTTTTACCAGCACTCACTCACATCATCAACACATGGGAACCTTCCCTACCACATTCAAGCAGGCTCGGGTAACCCCACTGCTGAAAAAAAAATTTTTTTTTAAACACATCACTTGATGATAATTACAGACCTGTCTCTCTCCTACCATTCATATCACAAACGTGTTATTTTTAACCAGGTATCATCTTTTCTCTCACAGAATAACCAGTTGGACATCAACCAGTCTGGCTTCATGAAGGACCATTCAACCAGGATTGCATTACTATCAGTTACAGAGGCTCTAAGGAAAAGCTGATTCCAAATCATCAGTTCTCATTCTTTTAGATCTGTCTGTTGCCTTTGACACTGTTAATCACCGGTGTTCCACAGGGCTCAGTTCTTGGACCCCTTCTCTTCTCCATGTACACCACATCACTAGCTCCCATCATACGGGCACACAGATTCTCCTATCACTGCCACGCCGATGACACACAGCTCTACCTATCATTTCAACCAGATAATCCCACGATAGCTGCGCAAATCACAAGCTGCCTAGCGGACATCTCAGCATAGATGAATGAGCATCATCTACAGCTCAACTTGGCCAAGATGGAGCTTCTCATCTTTCCTACCAATCCAACTTCAACACTACAACACGACTTCACCGTCCAGATCGGCTACTCAATGATCACCTCATCAAGGTCTTCCAGAAATCTTGGCGTAATCTTTGAGGACCAGCTGACCTTCAAAGATCACATTGCAAAGACGGCTTGTTCATTTAGGTTTGCACTTCACAACAACAGGAGGATCAGGCTGTTCCTAACTGAGCAAGCAACACAACTTCTGGTGCATGCCATGGTCATTTCCAGGCTTAATTATTGCAATTCTCTTCTGGCCGTACTTCCTTCTGGTGCAATCAAACCCCTGCAACTGAATCAGAACGCTGTAGTTTTTCTGGTCTTCAACGAACCCAAAAGGGCATACGTCACTACACACTTCATCTCTCTGCTCCCACTTGGAGCTTGCATCAAATTCAAAGCACTGACACTTTCTTACAGAACTAACACTTTCTCAGCACCCTCATACTTCCACACGCTACTTAAAATCTACACACCTACCGGAAACCTTTGATCGATCTAGAAGCAACGACTCATGGTACCTTCACAGAGAGGCAAAAAAATAAATAAATAAATCACAGAACATTGAACAAGAACATTTTCATTAAACATTTCTTCCTAATGCAGAATCTTTGTAAATATTCAAAAGACTGCTGAAAACTCATATTTTTCTTGAGAACCTAACATGACACACATGCACATACCACCTCAAACACATTTATAAAAAAAAAAAAAAAAACGTAGTACCACTTAGTATCTCTATTCTCCAGGCTTTTACTACTGTATGAGTAATGTTTGAAACGTTGTATGGTAAGCACTCTTTGCACAAATTGTAAGTCACTTTGGATAAAAGCATCTGCTAAATGAATAAATGTAAATGTAATTTCCATTTATTCTAAATTACAGTCATTATAGAATGAACGCACCATAAACTGGTTGTTTTGGTTTGACACCTTCCACAGATGATATACATTTAGACCACTTAACTTCAGGATGTGAAGAGACTTTCAGTTAACAAAACACTTTTTTTGGGAACAAATCGCCCACCCTGCTTTTAATGTGTGCGGTTGATTTCAGCAGCATCAGGACATGCTTCTGTCATTCTTTATAGTCTCAACAGCTTTCACGTAAGAGTATAATGGTTATGTAAATGATGCATCAAATGATTTAATTATGACACTTGCTCAGGTGGCAGCTGGGTTCCTTTTCTCTATCAGCTTGCAATGTATAGTTTATCTATAGTTAGTGAGAACACAGTCTGTGTTTCTAGAGCTAAGCCATTTGGTAGCCCAGACATACATTCATAGGCAACTAGTGTTAAGCCATTTGGCATGGTAACCCAAGCACACATAGATATTGAAACATGTGGTCTCCTAGCTTTTACTGAAGAGGGGTGAAGATCATATCTTGGATGTAGATCTGCTTGAATGGAGGGTTTTGTTTTGTCCTATCTTGTCCTTTTTATGCTCATTCAAATGTGTAGATACATATGTGCATACCTGCCCATGCAGCAGCTTGCTTTCTCACACAAAAGTATGCATATATTAGCTTGCATTGTCTATTTCTCTTAATACCCTGTGCAATTGTGTAGGGTAAAAAGTTGCTTTACAAATGTACAATAATAGTCTTTTCAATTGCTGCACAACTGTGCTCCAAACTCTTTCTAGACTGGCTGGGAATAGCTGTGCAACTGTACAAGTTAATTGAACTTATTAAAAATGAACTTCTGCTTTGTTGAAGGATTATTGTATGTATGTCACATGTGCAGAACCATGTTTGTGAATGTATTGGCAGTTGCAAATCTCTGTACTTTCTCTACATCAGCAGCAGCCTAGCAGATCTATTCCAAATCCATGACCAGATATATTAATATAGCCATATCCATTACCATGCCAATCTCTTACCATACTTATCTCTCCAAAAGCTGACATGCCTTGCTCCTAGTCTATAAAACAATTGGGGGAATTTTCTAGCTAAAATAGCTCCTGCCGGCTGTGATTAAAGCATATTCAAAAGCATTGTCTGGAGTTTGTCTGGTTACTGCTGCTTAGCATGTTAGTTAGTGGAGCACTAGAGACCTTATTCCCAAATGATAGTGTTCATAAGGGCAACACCAAATAAGCTGATGTCAACTGAAGACGTGCCAGAGTATAAATAGTTTGCATCGACTGGAGACGCTCCCAGGTTAACTTAAATCAGGTTTGTTGGGGAATTTCTACTAAAGGACCATTAACTGGGAGTAAATCGTACAAGGGAATTTTTATAGATCTGGTGTGCTTTTCACACTACCCTAACAAGTCAGTCTGTGTTTTTTACCACGCTAAACATGCTAACTAGTAATAACTTCGCCATAGGCTATTTGTGAAGTTGGTGATAGTCAAATTTGCCTTTCACCATCTGTCCTGTGGAACCCACCAGTCTCACTCCACTAGATCCAGAGCCCAGTTAGCCATTACCACACCAGACAGAGCTAAAGCCAGACTTCACCACAGACACGGACCCTGAGCTGCCAGTAAGCCCAACTGAGCTGTACCCCGCCCCAGAGCCTGAGCCCAGCGACGCATTTGACCATCTTACCTCAAGAGTCAATTCTGCTCTACCACTATAACACTAAGCCAAGAGATCCTGCTATGTCTTGAATTTTGATTTTTAAACACATTGTGCACAAAATCTTAAGCATTTAGACACTCAGACATCAAGAATAAGCATATGAATCTCAACAATGGTGACCATTACTGTAAGAAAGTCAGATAAACAGATCAACTTTATCAAGCTTTATTTTGTGTTACCACTGTTGAGATTCATATGCTAATTATTGATGTTTGTGTCTTCCTTTAATCACATTCATTATAAGAGCTAAATCAATAAATTGAAATTCATAATACATCAAACAAATGATAGACATTTATCTCTGAATGTAGGATATACTATTAATATATTGACATTATTAATAATAAAAAAAGAACATTTCATAATTGAGAGAAAAAGACCCGCCAGTGAAGGACGAGAAAGGACCAGGCCTGGACTTATGTTGTGCTGTTTTGTGTGTGTGTGTTAGTGGGTGGCAGCCGTTTATTTCATAATGAAAGTTTTTGAATGATCGTCGGTTCCCAACTCCTTCATCCCCGAGCTTTATTCTGTGTTACAGAGAGATGTGGGGATTATTGGACGTATTGGACGATTATACTGGTTGTCCAGCAGATGGCAGGATATACCACATTCTAAAACCAATTGAAGCAATTCGAAGAAATCCATTGATTGAGTTTTTTGTGTTTTGTTTAGTTTTTTGTGGTTTGGATCTGTATCCAAATCTCCTTCCATTCACTTCTCTTTAGGGTGATTATGAATTCAATCAGACTAACGTCATCAGAGGATTACAGGCATCTTATTTATATTTAGGGATCCGTTTTCTCATATGAATGTGTTCTTCTGTCACAATGTTGGCAGGGCTTCTAACTGTCTCACTTTTTCAGACACCAGACAAGACATAATCCAGAATCATATGTTTTCCTTACACATTCATTAACTTCTCTTTGAAAGCAGCAAATAATCCTATTGTGTGTCCCGACAAGCCTCCACCGAGCACAGAATGTTTCTGGTGCTGCTGCTCCATAACTTCTGCTTGGAGTAATAATGTTGTGGATGGTAAATTGCACATTAATAAGGGGGAAAACACTCTCATTATGTTTATTCAGTGTGTAGAACACACAGCCAATCCACTTAGAATTTGATGGGTTTTTATTCATTCATTTATGGAAATATTTGATAACGCGCTTTTATTTGTTGTTAGTCATATATTCAGATTGTATAATATCAAGATAATATCTACTTAAATATCTTTCAAAGACTCTCAGCCCGGAGGATTTGAATGACATATTTATGCTTCTAAAGTTATAGCTTTGACTTTATTCACAGACTCAAACAGTTTAAACGTCTGATTGTTGTCATTAAGGTGTTTGTAGTGCAAAATTAGTTTAAGACATCATAGCAGTTTTTCTCCTCCAAGTTCTAGGAGATTTGTCTTGAAACTAATGGAAACAAGGCTAGTTGCTTTATATTTAATTAAGTCTCCCCCAAAGAAATTAAAAGGCTGAATTGCGATATTAAACACAAAATGTTCCCCACAGGATATGCTTGCAGGGAATAATACAGTGTGGCAGTGTATGGGAGCTGACAGCAGTCTCTACTTAATTTGGATTGGGTTGACAGACAGCAACACTGCTATGGGGGGACCAGGGGAATTCTGGGTGATATATGAATTTGCAGACAAATGAACTGTGAATGTGGGACTGGAATGAACTCCACCCATCAGAGACCAGAGAATGCACAATCTGCCACGAAAGAACATCATATGGTGTATCAACATATCAAACAAACTGAACACAGTAGAACTGGCCTCTTTGTGTTTAAAAGGGAAGTACAGTAATACCTCGGTTTACGAGTGACTCAGTATACGAGCAAATCGATATATGAGCATGGAAAGTCAAATCGGTGTATGAGCATTGTATCGGTGTGCGAGAAAAATATTCCCTCGCCCACACGCATTTTTGTGTGGAAAAGATCTAACGTTCAGCATCGTCACGCACATTTTTACTGGAAATATCCTACTGACAGCCTCTCATAAAACATTCACGTGGTTCAAACCCCTTTATCACCCCTTAACTCGTTCATTCTCTCCTCCCTCCTCCCTCCTCCTCTTCTCCATCACGCCAGCAGCAACAGGTAAAGTGCGCGTTACAGTAAATTGTCAAGTATTTTTAGAGTTTATGTCAATTATTAATCTTAACATCTTAATGGTTATAATTTTAACCATAATTAATAGGGTAAAACAAAAAAAATGGTTTAAAATGGGCATTTATGGTCGTGTGGAACGAATCAATTGATTTTTAGTGCGTTCTTATGGGGAAAATAGTTTTGGTGTACGAGAATTTGGGGTTACGAGCTCGCTCTTGGAATGAATTAAACTCGTAAACCGAGATATTACTGTATGTGGAATTCAGAAACCCTTGTTATTAGCGACACTAGTGGCCGTTAAGTAAACTGCAGCCAGCAGACTTTTTGCTCTCGCACACGTAACGTACAAAAAGTGACTTACGATTCCGATACACTTTATGATTCATTGCTTAGAAGTAAAAAGAAGCCAGAAGTATCTTTGTAGATACTGTTAACGAATATCCAAACACCGTCCACGCTGCTGAGAGGTTTGAATGAATCTGGAAATATTTACAAAACAACAAAAATGACAGAAGTTATTCAGCCTGAGGTTGGCCCTATAATGATGATTGACAGCAAAAGCATAGAATTGCCTTAATGTAGTATTTAATGTAACCTAACAATGATGTTTTAGAATATTACAAGTAGAGGAATATAATGTTGTGTCTGTTCTCAGAACGAACATAAAACAAACACAACATAATTATATAAAGGCTATTCACATGAGTATGAAGGCTTTACTTTCATCAATTTAATACACTACTCCACATAGGAAGAGCTAGAGACCTGATGCAGACTAATTTACATGTAGTTGAAGCAGGCTGATGTCGTCTTGGTCTGGAGCAAGGTTTATGTAAGGTAATGTAAAAATAAGTGGGGCAGTCTGAAATCTGTCCCAATGGCTCTCCACTTTTCATCACAGATTTATATCGGAAAAGTGTGGGCTGTTGTTGAGCTGGGGAGGACTCAGGCACCTTCTGCTTTGTATCATAATGCATGCCTGTCGAAGCCACGCATCTAGACAAATCCAAAATGTATTTCTTGCAGACTGCTGAACACACTTCATTATTACAATTCATTATTGGTTCATTTTATATAGAGGTTTGTATTTTGGATGAATATTTTGCCTTTGAAGATGAGCTGCTGCTGGACTATAAACAATATAGATATATTAAGTTTGAATCAGTCCCTTTTCTTTGAATGATATATATATACATTAAAGTACAGAATGGTTCTTTCTGCATTATTCTGAACATTGTATAAGGATTTGTTTCAAGTGTCAAAGAATGTGAGTCCTTCACATAAAAACCAGTCTACAGGCTTACATAGAGAACCTAGGAAGTCAGGGAAGGTTTCAGTTTTAAGTTTAGTTACTAGCTTTTCATCTAGCGATTTTATAAAAAAAAAAAATTATATATATATACTACATGACAATTCGTACATATAGCCTCTTTAAAGTAAATCTGGTTATTGTTACTACCAAAAAAATGTATAAATAGTGTTTGCCTATAAAATACTTGTATATTACTATTTACTGTTTATTCAGCCGGACGTCTTTAGTGTTCATATAGCGCACACAAAATACATATGCATGGTTTTTGCTTTTTTTGTTGTTGTCATTTTAACAAATTAAAGTTCAGGCTTTGGTAACATGATGCAATCATTGAGTATACGGCACTAGAAATGATACAGAGCAAAATCAATATAGTGTCAAATTTTAAATAATTCGATTGACACAATAATTTGACAACATTTATTTTAAATAATTCATGGCATTAAAGATTTAATTAATCCCATTGATAAACTACAATAAAATGAACTCATCAATATTACTGTACCCTAAACATGTGTGCTTCTCTAAAGTTTTAATGTGTCAAATGCTTTCATTTTAGTTGTCAATATGTTAATAATAAAAATTTCAGCATCTATGCAAACATAGGAACATGTGTTTTTGAACTGCACTTTACATACAAATACCCATAATTACAAATGACACTGGTCTATTGTGACCTCCACTGTCTAGACCTCTTGCTGTGCTTGTAACCATTCTGTAGTTTATATGACAGTTACAAGGTAGTTACTGTCCGATACATTGTGTCCTTGTGTCCTTACATTAATTATTAAATTGTTCAAAGTTGTTAAATATTTGAAATAAGTTAAATATTTATCCCCTGTTTATGCATATATTCTTTCTCCCACATACACAAACTTATTGTACTCCATATCTTCATGTAATCGTGAGAACATTTGGCTCCTTCTATCCAGGAGGCCAATAAAATTACAATCCATCATTGACAATGATGTTGTGTGGAACGTGTCCACACACTTCATAGTCAGCACAGGAACAAAGGGAGTGACACACACACACACACACACACACACACACACACACACACACACACACACACACACACACACACACACACACACACACACACACACACACACACACACACACACACACACACACACACACACACACACACACACACACACACACACACACACACACACACACACACGTTGTGAGATTATCTCACCAATCAAACCCTTTTTGTTAACAATAAGAACAAGAATAAGAACAATAAAGTTGCGTGAGATGCACAAATCATACAGTGACAGTCTGCGAGCTGTGCGTGATCCAGATTCTTGGACTTACTCGCAACTTCGTTTAGAGTGACATTCAAATTGCTTTATTGCATTAGGTCTGACATGTTAAGAGAGAAACAATTCTGGAAATCAACACTCAGGATACAAATTACTATTATGCTTGAAATAGTTTGTGTGACAACTGAAATTACCATCTCCAAAAGCAAACACAAAGATAACAATGGCCTAATTTTTGTCAATTAGTCAAGTTTGAACCGCAGGCATGATATTGTGCTTGGCGTGTTGCTACACTGGTATTGAGGTCCACACGAATGTTGTAGCAACATGATGTAAATACGAAAGGTTGCTAATGTGATTTAAGTTGCAAGTTTGTTGTTCATCATGTGCTAGATTGATGTTACCAGCTGTGGAATACATCATAGCTGATTTATATACTGAGTCTCTCAAAACACACATAAATTTGAAGCTCAAAGTAAACTGAGGCACCTTAGTTGAAGGTTTAAATCTCCTGTTTGCCACACAACCTAAAAGAATATTGTGCGCATGTTCATTTCCTTGGCATTTTTGGTTTAATCTATTGCTCAATCTATTCTTCAACTGCAGAATAGTTCAACTGCACTCCCTCAAGTAGTCGCTCAACAGAAACCAATTGCTGGCACTGAATTTGGACCTCCACCATATTATTACCCCCCTAAATTGTCAGAGCCCTCTAAACCCCCCTCTTTGTCAGACAATTAAAAGTTTTTACCCAACTTTACGCACTTATCTGTGAGACTGAGAAGTTTTGGGTCCTAAACAAGATTATATATTTTCACAGAACTGCACTCTGAGGACACATGAAAAGATGATGGGATTGCTCTATTATTGAACAAAACGTGAAATTAGCATTAACTTTAGTACTGTATTTTGTAGTAAAATGCTATATTTTACAAATGCATTAGCGTATCATTAAAGAAACTCTATGTGTCATGAGGACCATGAGGACCATGCCTTGAAGTGCTCAAAGGTTTTTAACAGCCTTTGGTCAAATGTTATAATGGAATTTCAAAACTGTTAATTATTTATTTTGTAAAAATGAAAATAATAGATTCCTTGAGTAATAGTTGATACCAATTATGCCATAATTGCTGCTATTTGCTGTTCATTTTGAATTTCTTTTAAAACCTTCCTTTTTAAACTCTTCCTAGCCTGGATTTTGAACCAAAATTGGCTCATATCATTTTCCGACTATGCCAGTAAAAAGTTATCAAAAGCTTTTTGTATTCTAATAATACATCAATGAAATTGTACGTGTGACAACCTGATTCTGAAAATAAGTCTGCAACACTTGGCATATTGCCACCAAATTTTGTCGCCTTACACTGATCAAAATAATACTTTTATAACACCACCACCATGTAGCTCCGTCAAGGTTCACATTTTGTGGTATAATAGATTACCTCACAGATTTTACTAATTACTGTGTTATTGGTGCAGCTTTCATCTGGTTGCGGATTTTGTACAATATAATGGATTAGTCTTTTCTTAGAGGAAGATTTAAGATAACAGACAGGTAGAATGATAAAATAATTATAATAAAGCAGGTATTAGGTATTTATTTGGTGAGTTGCAAGTGGTGGGTCGCTAAGCAAATAGATTTAAGCTCAAGGCCTGCTCTGTGTAAATCATCAACAAATGTTACGTGCTTTATCTCTTTGGTGTTTCATCTGACAAGAACAAACAGAATTAAATTGACAACTTCAGGGAGTGCCTGAGGCACACAATGAGTGGAAGACTGGAAGGGTTAAAGAAAAGAAAATAGTAACCTTGGCCCATTTCTCTCTGACAGTGTTTTGTGTGTGATTAGTCACCAGTGAGTGGTCCTATTTGACTGTGATTATTACCATGTTAACTGTGAACTGATGGAGCCCATTATCCATTATGAAAGGATGATGTCATCACTTTTTTGAAGGATAAAGAGATAAGGCCATGCAAGCAGCCAGAGGGGAGTTGATAATTGCAAAAATGTGAATGCCTCATTACATATCACACATTAATTTAACAAATTTGTATTTAAACTTCTGTATATAAATAAATCCAGAATATAAATCCTAAAGCATTGAAATTTTGAGGGGTCTTTCTTATAAATGTCAAGAATGAGATTGCTCATGAGACCATCAGCACCCTTAGGGCAAACATTCCACTCTGCTTAAAACAAAGAGCAGACAATAAGGTTCATACATGGCATATTAAAACAATCCTGGGATTTTGTGTAATAAAATTGCATTTTGAAGGTTTGTTAGTTGACCCATTAAGTTGCTTTGTACATAAAATATACTATTATGAAGAAAAATATATAACTCTTACAAAGCTAAGTTTAACTCAAATTAAATGTTGAAAGAATAGTTGGTTCCATTTTTTTAAATAGAACTGACTGACCCTTGCATGTGCATTCTTCCACTTATGCAGACAGAACACTAAACATTAAACTGCTTTAAAAAGTGTAATCTGAGATATTCAGAGCGAGCCAGTGAAAGTCAGTTAAAGTGACATTACGTCAAGTAAAATTTAACTTGTTGGAAGATTGCAAAGAGGCGTAGGATGCCATTTGAGACAGTTCCATGCTGTTCGAAAAGGAAAGTTCCCTATAAATTAATAAAAATTGATACAGCGACACAATCATTGAAGTGACACAACTGATGCTAGTAGGTCAACATAGTGAATGCAGCCAAAAACTCTTATAAGCTGGTTTGTTTTAGTGAATCAAAAATCAAAAAATAAAGGAATAAGATGAAGCAGTATCTTGATTATTATTATTGATCCATTTGATCCAAAAACTGATACCCTGTTGTGTTTTGCTTTACCTAAGCTTTGTGAAACCTCAATCAGTGTAGTTACTGACCAGTTGTATGTCATTTTGTAAACAAATGTGTTGTATCACAGTTTTTCTTTGCTGTTTTATTATTGGAACAATCCCAGTTCTGTTCTAAAGACTCATTAATGGAACCATTATGAAATACGATTTATTAAATTACTAGTTCCTCAGGAATATTTTTAGAATACCTTGTTATAATTTGGGTTCCAGTCTTTACTGTTACTGTACAGTAAGCTTAAAACATGCTAAAACCCAAACCTTGTCCAACATAACAGAAATGGTGTGTATACCATTTTTGGACAGTTTGCATAATATTTTTCAACCTCTGGCCATTTGAAGAGTGTGGCTGTAGTTATACTACTGTTTATTTGAATTAGGATTCATTTGACCCGAGTGTTACAGACACCATACAATGCAGCCAGAAGCGTTGGCAAGCAATGGCAATAATATAGCCGTGGTGCGAGTCTGAGCTGCAGGAATGTTCTAGATTAATGACTGGTTTAACAGATACTTGTTTTCACACTCCCAGGGCGCCTGCACAAGGGAATCTTGCTGGACCAGGCACAATCAAACATGATCTTTGTTAAAATCTCCCTCCAGTCCTCTTTAGCTAGGCTCCATGCAGTGCTACCTGCTAGAGGAAAACTTATCCCTGAGCTTGCTTCAGATGCCCCGCGAGGTGGATGTTAACCATAATGCTTTCTACACATGTGCAGGGGTGGAGGTGGGTGTTGTGGTGTGTGAGTTCTAAAGCAGCAGGGTTCTGAGGAAGTTTCACAGTAGGGGAGGCAAGAGAATAAGACAAAAATGTAAATAAACTGATTAGGTTGAAGAAAAAACAATGCAGAGATTCCTATAATTTGCTTTGAACCAGAGAGGATGTGGTATTAAGATGAGCAGGAAAATGAATATGGAGCTAAGGGAACCCACACACACACACAAACATGCAGTTTCAGCTTCCAAGGCATTTCATGAATAAGCTCTTCGAGTGCAGGCATGCTCAAACTTTTGTTTGCTCCGTGTCCAAAATACAGATTCATCTATAGCCCCTGGAACTGGAAGGTTTCTGCTTTAAGTAATTATTATGAATGAGAGACAGAAGATAGAAGACAGAGATAGAGATAGCCTCTAAGTCAGCCAAAAGAGGGTTAAAACCACAAATGGAGATTGAAAGATAAAGAATGGGAAATTAGAGAAGGTTTCGCTTAGTGCCAAATATGGGTCAGGCATGACCATGACCTTCTCATACTGCAGATGTTGTCCTCTTTGAAGCATATTCTTACCATCCTAAAGGGAATCTACCATAACACGGGTGTAGACACATTTTCCTGTGCTGGGCTACGTAATTTATGGCAAAGGAGTGCCTGAGGGAGTCACGAGAGAGGGGTTTTCCCTGTCAGAATGAGATCCTGGTGACTGGCAACAGCCCTGGATAGAGTCAGCCATGAGAACCGATGTAGATAAAGTCATGAGCAAAGAATGGAAAGAGGCCCCTCTTGTCTCTTGTATACACATCCTCTCTCCAAGCTTGGAGTTGCATGTTCTGCACAGCTCACCATAAACAGCTCTCGCAGACCGACAGACTTCATGCCTGAGTGGGGCTCCTTCAAACCGCTGAATCATGAAATGCTTCAAGAGTGGTGTCATGAACCTAAAGACTCAAAGACTCATCATACAAGACATTTCCACTGGAGGGAAGTGGTGAGCAGCTAATCATTACATGACAGCTGACTGGCTTTATACAACCTGATCTACAGAATGGCAATTTCATATATGAATTTGCACAGTGTGATTCTTATGGGAAAAAGGGAAGCATGACGGTCCACCCAATAAACCTAACCATCAGTGGAGTGTATAAGCAGATCGTATAAAAAAAATGTATAAATTAGCCACCAGTTTGCCATGAGAGTTTGTTGACTGTGAAAAGACATGAACAATGTGATTTTCCATAATTTTTGACATTATGCTTGCCCACCATTGACAAGTTTTTCCGTAAATCCATGCTTTCACTGTTATACGGTGGGGGGATGTTACTGAAATGGTACAGCATAACCGGATCCAAAGACAAGTGAAGAAAAAGATCTGCGTAAACCAGGAGGAGTGGATGGAAGTTTCTTAAACTAACATGATCACAAAACATTCAGCAGCATATAGATCAAATCTGAAATATTGAACACACAGAGAAATATACAACTTTGCAAATGTTTGGAGTGTTGATGGACTCGTTGTAACTGATACATACTTTGATCTTTTTGTTTGAAATGTTGCTTTTCAATGCGCACAATCAAGTGTTGATTTCTTTTAAAAGCAGAGACTCGGTTCTTTCTTTTGATATACCCACTGTTTACATGTTGTGGCAGGTTCAATGAAACAAGGGTTCCAGGGATCGTGAGGTGAAGAAGTTGAAGGGTCTGTGATTTTAAGGCTGGAATCCACACAATCTTTGTTTGAATCTGCTAGGCCAGCAACAAACCGAACACACAATTAACATTTCCTGCAGTTCAGAACTAGATCCCTCTTTCTTCCCCTTTCTCTGTTTATATCCTCTCTTCTTAACAAAGTACAGGTGTGGCCCATTAGCGCCTGCTCCTGGCTGCTGATTGAATGATAAGTAATTGCAGGGCGATGCTGAAGTGCACTCTCTATTCTTATCACAATATTCATAGAACAAAATATTGTCGGGGGCATGACATTTTTGTGGAAATGATCAAAAATGCTGGAGCAGGGACTGAAGGGTTAAAGTAGCCACATCTTTTCTTCAGTATTGTGACATACATACAAAGTGTAGCGGATAATTGAAAAATAAACGCGAACTTAAGATGGGGACTTGGCCATTGCACTCAATAATGGATGCAGATGAACGCAAACAGAGTTTTAGTGATCTTAAATATTTGGAGAAATTCTACATGTTGTTTTCACTGGAAGGAAACACTTTGATTTAAACATTATAAGGCCTTTTTATTTATTTTATTAATTAAAAATGTTTACTGTAAGAGCTATAACATTAATAAAAAAAAAATTGACAGTGTGACTTTTCATCTCATGCCAACTATAAAGAAAAAGCTTGGCCCATAACAGCGAGGAGAGGTCATGTCCTCGGCGGCTTTGCAAGCACCAAAATCTGCCCACTTTTCATCTGATCACTGACGGCTGGCTTAGAGGGATCACTCTTGTTTTTTAATAATGTTTTCAGATGAAACGGCAACCGGGGCACTCCCTTTCTTTAATCTTCCTTTCCGGTGACATCAAATCCTCATTATTGTCTAACACGCATGTGAATGTGTCTGGGTCCTTAGTTGTCTGATCGAGAAAGGAAAAGTAAATTATTGTAAATGTGCTGCTGTCACAGAGGCTCACCTATTTAGAGAAATAATGGTCTAAAACCTGAAAAATGTCTTATGGACAATATACAGAGTAGGGGATCGAGACAATTGAATTTCAGTGTTTACACCCTGTCTATTAAGAGAAGTTTCTCAGGTTGTTTTTTTGAAGGCAGGATATATATAAGTTCTTTATGGCTTATGATATCCCATTTAAATCTTATGTGTGTGTTTTTGCAGTTGGAGGTGGAAAAATAGTGTTTTAAAGATTAAAGCAGTTGACTGGAATAAGATTGATTAATGTTATCAACTTATGATTATATTTCTAGTTCTTTAGCTCACATAATCTCTTTGCACATGTACATAATTAGGAGGACACTTAGAGGTATGAAGTGTGCTGTCAAATACCCTGGCCGAATTGCAATTGGCATATAAAATACCTCTTACTTTTCATTAACCCCTTCTGTCACAAATCAAATGTTTTTATAGGTAAAACTGGATGGACAGTTTTGGAAAATGACAGTAGGATTTTAACAGCATTTTGTTTCTGATGTGTGAATAGTTGCAATATGGATGGAAAACAGAAGCTTGTGTAAATAGCAGATATGGCACAATTACTGGAAATTTTAATTTGTCAATTTGATAGTCCATCTAAACCTAAATTACAAATCTTTTATGATTTATTCATTCTTATGTTGTTCCAAACCTGTTTGACTTGTGTAGTACACAAATATATTTTGAAGAATGTTGGCAATCAAACAATTTTGATGTCTGTTGACTTCTAACACTCAAAAATTAAAAATATCAGATGAAGAAGTCTGGTTTTGTAATTAAATTAGTAAATGATGACAGCATTTTGGGAGAGATCCCTTAAATGATTTTTGAGTGTACTAATTCACCTAACAACATAATGCTTCAGTAAGCATAAATATTTATTTATACTGTTGCAATACACTATTACTCAATTTGCACATACTTTCTTGTACATTTAGTTCTGTTTTCTCTGAGTAGCTGTTTATTCCTATTCTGATCTTGTATGTAATTTTTGTAAGTGCTCAGAGCTTCTTTAAGCCAAAGACATTCATTGTGAATGTGAGTGCACTTAGCTAATAAAGATCTTTCTAAATCTGATTCAGCTCAAATGTCATGAAATATTTTGCATGTCAAAGTGTAATGTGGAATTTCCTGTGCGTATGCTATATCTTTAAACCCCTCTGATCTTATTTGATTGATGCTTGCAGATACTGTTCCATCCAGACACACCAGAAGTTTGTTCATTAAGGTAGCAGATTCAAGAATTAAAACTCGGGGATCTCACTGAGACCATTATGTTTCCTCCCGACATACTGTCATCCCATTCTGGCAATCACGGCTACTTCTGAATGCTTCTTAGAGGAGCCAATGAACGTTTTGCCACCTTAAGACTTTTCTTCTTTCAGGATGCCTATGATCTCTGACCCTTGCTCCATAAACCAAGACTGTTTGTGACAAGTGACAAGAAGAACTGCTAGAAGAATTTTTACACCACACGTTGTGAACCCATGGGAATTATATTGAGAATTTTTCACTGGATCAGATTTCTCATTCATTCTGCTCTCTCTATTTTATTTTTTATCCCAAGTTCCCGTCGCAAGAGACCTACTTCCTAAAGTAAATGAAATGTGTAAATTAATACAGTAACACTTAACAATAAGGTTTAATTTGTTAGTACATTAGTTATTATTACATACATTAATTTGCTAATACATTAGTTAATGTATTAGCTAACATGAACTAACCATGAGCAATGCATTTGTTACTATTGTTTGTTAATCTTTGTTAATATTAGTTAATAAAAAAAGCAAATGTTCTTTGTTTGTCCATGGTAGTTCACAGTTTTCTATTTTAATATATTTTAAAATATTAATTTATTTCTATGTTGTAAAAGCTGAATTTTCAGCATCATTACAAATTTTATAAAAAAAATTATACAAACTTGTTTTGTCAATCAAATAAAATAATAATGTCTTTAAAAAAATGGTGGATTATTTTCACCACAATAATGTCCTAACTAAACAAGTTAACAGCCCTAAAAATACATTTTGAGAAAAAAAAAACCCTCAAATGTGTTGTATACCTCTAGCACCTCGTGTCCCCCCCCTAGGGGTCCCCATATCCCAGTTTGAAAACCACTGCTCTAAATAATAGATAACAGCCATCTCTCCATTTATTTTCAAAACCGCTTGTCCTTTGCAGTGTCCATATGGTTGTTTGAACCTTAAACTGTGATTCTGTTCTGTTGTTTGTGGGGGGTGAGTGTTTGTGTGGGTGTATGTGGGTAACCCTAAGCCTCCGGTGAAGCCTCTAATCGATCACGTATGCTCCTACCCTTTCATCTTCCGTTTGGCTATGCTTGATTGTCCACGTGGGCTTTGCAGAGTTCATCCAAACCAAAGCCCTGACTCAGCAAGTGACCAGAAGGTATGGTATGCAAGGCTGGGAAAGAGCTTTACATTGCGGGGTAGAGCCTCAGGATGCACAACCCTGGAGTCTACAGCTGCCAGCAACCCTGCAACACTGAGGCACTGTTCAGTCTCTCCAGGATACTTCTAATTTCTTTGACTGGCTCAGGTTTTTAAACCACGATCAGTCTCTGTGAAGTAGGGATGTGTATTAAGGCGTTTCAGAAAGTAGTTTCCATTATTTGAAAAATTTAAGTCAATATTTGGCCTTGACACTAATGACTCTCATTTGAAAACACTAATGTGGTAAATGGATAAAGGTCGCCTCTATCCATTAGACTGAGAGACAGTGGAAAGTGAGCTGGCCTGTGCTCTCTCTCACAGTTAGAGAGGTGTGGTGCTGTACTCTATGTTGGTGTTGGGTTATGGGTGGATGGAGATGGTGGTGTAAACCAGAGCTTCACAATATGGATTCTGTCTGTTAATCCTTGTGCATTTCCCCCTGAGTATTCTAAATCCATCACTCGGTTTGGGAAGTGTCTCCATTTTTATTATCATTTGTTTTCTCAGGAGCTCTTCCTATAGCGGCCTAATTTAAACCAACCATGCCTTTCTTCTTAAACATTTAACTTTATTAACTTTACTATGGTGTGATCCAGTGAGCAAGATAAACAGTGGATTAAAATTGATTACAATTGTAATAATTATGTGTAAAAAGTTATAAATGTGTCCTGCCATCTTCTCCATAATTTGCATGCTCATTCTATACATTGCCTTTACACATTCTTTACAAGCCTCAATGTCCTGTTCAATAACAATCTGTGTTCATAACTTCATATCATAACATCATGATATCTGAAAATATATTGTCAATTTGATTGAAGAACACAAGAAAATAAACAAACAGTGAGGACAAGCCACACATTCAGTACTATAAACATGAGTTTACTGTTGACAAAAACTGACACAGTATTTGTCTGCTGCATGTAAATATTGACAGAGTGTAACATGATGTCATGTCTCGAGTCCCTTGTTCAAAATGCTGATTGTCTCTGCTGGGAGCTGCAGACGTGGTACAACTCCAGGACTGCGCGGCCATATCAAAACAGAGTCACTGCTCATTCTGACCAATCAGGGCGGAAAATCGGAGACAAGGGGCCTGCGTGGACTTCTAAAGCCGGACCAACAAACAGCAACCCACACATAGTGCTTCCTTTTCCTAAGAGCCCTTTCAAAGTGTCCTCACAGATTACTCTAACAATCCCTATTGTAACAGATCATTGGGAAACAAATGTCATCCCTTCAAAATGCAATTATTCATGCTAGAGGGTGGGGCATGATGGGATATGGCTGTTTTCATCACGCCGATGAGAGGTTTGGTGTTGGGGACAAACTCAAACTGCCATGGTAAAGGCAATGACAATGAGTCCTTCCTTTAGTTTAAAGCAAAAAAATCACAAAATTAAAGGAATAATTGGGTTCAGTGCATGTTAAGCTTAAGCTTGTCTCCTCTTGTTGCTTAATATTTTAGCACAGTCAATCTGGGTACAATAGAAGTTAATAGAGACAATTCATAAATGTAAATGTCAACATGAAATGGAATAATTGTGAATCATTATTGTTTATCCATGCATATTGTAATAGAAGGGGACTCACAGGCAGGGATCCGGATTACTCGTCTTTAATAAGAGTAGTCGTGCAGGCAGAAGGTCAGGGCAAACAGAAAGCATACATAATCGATAAACCAGGCAAGAATCAGAAAGGCAGGCAGACAGAATCAGGTACGATAATCCAGGCGGGGAAGTCAAGATGGGCAGATAACATTCACGAGCGATAATACAGGCACATGTCAGGGCAGGCAGAACAGAATCAAACACGGGTAACAGGCAGAATCGGTAACAGGTACCACAAGACAGGATAATAATGCTCAGAATGTCTACCATAGTAAATCGAGACCTCGCAATGTGTGTGCATGCATGTGAGTCTTTTATAGTTCATGTAAAGGTGTCCAGCTGGTGTGACAATCAATCCAATGTGTGGGTTTCTGGGAAATGTAGTGTATGTGTATCAGTATAAGTGTGATAGCTCCTTCTGGTGGTCAGAGGGGGGAGCGCGGAGCTCATATTCATAAGACATATAATATTGTACTCTGTTATTACTGGATGTTCCGATGAAATTATACATTTCTCTGGTGACGCATTCTGGACTTCTCAAAAAATTTCATTCTCATATACCCCACCCCTTTCTTACAGTCGATTGCAACCTCATAGATTTGCCTTCATCCAATCAAAAACCGATGCATCAAACCAAGTCCCTGCCCGGATCTGTTTAATTCGCGTGTACGTCAAACTACAGAAGAAAAGACCTGCCACTGCTTATGTTTAATTACGACTTTAAAATACTCACTGCTTCAATTAAATAGTCAGAAGAAGTAAGCATTATTCATGTTAAAAATATTGCTTACAAACATTTTCTGTATAAAAAGGGTATGTATATTCTATACTGCACCTATACATCTATAACCTTGATTTTTGCAAAGGACAAGTCAAAATCATTTTTTTTGTGGCAATTAACATTATGCCACAAATTCTTCTGGTTGAACTTAACTCGTATTGAAGCTGGGAATCGAGTGTTTGAACAGCATAAAAAGAAGATAAGCAAAACACCCATAAATCTTCATTTCCCAGTATTTTCACAAGGAATAATTGAGATTGCAAAGTCAAGAAAATGAATGCTTGATTAGCTCAGCTGTGGTTTTGCTCTGTGACAGACAGTGGGTAATGGGTATTTACAGTAGTTACTGCAGACAAACATGTCTGAGCGTGCGGCTCTATTGTGCTTGGTCTCCTGCAGCGAATGTGTTTTAATGAGGAACAAATTGTATTTGGATGTCTTAACTGATGACTCTTATATTTACAGAAATACATTTCCACTGCTCTTTAGGCTCATTTAAATGTGAAAACGAGACGTGAAGTTTGAGATGCTGTGAGGGTGGAGAGTTTTCAGGATGTACAGTATCAGTGTGTTTTGAAAGATCTGCTTCAACACTTCTGTTTAGACAAGAGGGATAAAGGCTTTCAGCAAGAGAAATGAAGCTGATGACAGAGTAATTTACAGCATATGAGCCGGGGAACCAGTTGTAGTCTTCGATGAGGGAATGGATTTATTGTTGATCTCTTGTGTATTTGTGTTAGAAACACTCACACAACATAAAAAAATTGCCAGGTGAAATGTCTTTATACCCAAAGCTCCTGAAAATTGGCAGAAGCAAAATAAACATGCCTGATTGATCACTTGAGAGAAAAGAGCTCACTGTACACACTGTAGAACAAAGTTGGATATAACAAAGCCACATTGCTCCTGATGTCTATCACCAGTTTATCACACTGGGGCTGCACTGAATGTCCTGATCTGTTTAATTCATTGTGTGAGCCTCAGCAGCCACACACCCTGTAGATCAAAATATTGCAAAGTGAATCAATTATTGTTTGAAACTGTACTGTTGCATATACTGGTATTTCATGTTTGGAGTTATGTATGCTGCTGAGACGTGTGTGTGTTCACTTGAATGCTGACTGTTTTGATGCCAACAAAATAACGCCTCTGCATGTTGCACTCATCTTATTTGTGCTAGTTTATGACTTTAGATTTATTGTAGACACAGTAAGAACATTTTGGTTTTAATCAGATTTTAAACCGCTGGTACAAAATCATATTTCATGTGTTATTTCCTGTTCATACTATGAAAAACTATAAAAAGTATAGGGCTAAAATGTTCTTGAATTATTTAGTAAGAGCAGATTATAATACCTTGAGAAAGCTAACCATTAGCATTACCATTCATCTTAATGGCACTCAGATGGAGGTGCTGAGAGATTTTTTTTGTCATGTTCTTTTTTTTTCAGCTATGTTGATCATTTATTTACAAAATCTACAAACTGAGGCTAACTGGGTCATGATAACCAGCCAAACTATGTCCTATTTAGTTTCCTCAACATTTATTATCCACAAGATAATTACAGATTGTTCTATTGTTTTGTCAGACCTGGGTGTTTTTGTTCAGCAGAGAGGATGTTCATGACACACCTCGGGGAAAAGACCTCCTTCACACCACTTTTGGCAAACTAAAACCCAGTCCTATATGAGAAGTGAACAAACGACCTTTGTTTCCGATGCTTGGTTGAGTTTTTAAAATGGAAACACTGTGTGTGTCTGTTGTTGGGTGGAGGTTGGCAGAGACCAACAGGAAAAATCAAGAGATGAAAAACTGAGTGAAGCTGGTGTGCAGGTGCTGTGTGAAGTGAAACACTATAACCTCAGAAGACTGCACCTGAAATCCCAGGCTCTCGGAGTAATCATCGAGTCAGTGCAGTGCTCTCTCTCCATTGAGCTTTGTGGTCGACAACACTTCATTCTCCAACTTGTAGCACTTGGAAAACAATTTCACAGTTTCAGCACTGGAGCGCTGGCCCATAAGGGGAGCCCATTGTATTTCAACAGTGCTATATTTGAAGTAAAAAAACTAAACCTTGATTCAACCCAAAACAATTGCAACTTTTACAATAAAATATTGATTTAATTATTGATTTTATTATTGATTGTATAAATATATTTTAATGATAATATTAAATATCAAAACATACATATACTATGAGTACCTTATAGGATTCCCATTGCTCTACTGCAGGGAATAAAACAATACAGTGACAGTTAATATTCCAAAATATTATTAATTTAACTGCCCTGACACTATCGGATGAGAGCAGACCTGAGCTGGATGATGACATCACTGTTCCATTTCAAGGGAACTCGTGTTGTGTGGGAACGCTCCTGTGTGATACTGCGAAACATGTGTGTAATCAAGATTATAAACCCGTCAGAGGTGGTGTTCCATGTCAGTCATGTTTCTATCTACTTCCTGGTTCCTCCTGTGATCTCCCACTGTTTTTCAAACTGACTGTAAACAGCTTCCTCTTAGGATGCTCCACTCTTTGAGGAGAGCACCCAGGTTTGCGGTCCTATGGGCTTGGGTCCTGCTGCCGCTGAGGCTCAGCAGTGATCCAAAATCGCAAGTGGATTTGTTGGAATGTTTGAGATGGTCTGCAGTTTTTCCTGCCCAAGGAGAGCCACTGAGTTCTGAAGAGCTGGATGTTGTTAGCGTTGAGGTTGGAGATGAGGACTCGCCACCTCATTCTGCAGCCTATGAAGAGCTGGTGGAGGTTGTGACACGTGCTGTCGCCAGATTAAATATCAACTGGCCAGCAGAAATGTAGGACTAATGCTGCCACTTCACACTATGCATCGATAGTGGGGCTCAAATAAGAAATGGGGCGATGCCTAATGTAGAGGAGACACTAGCAAGTTATCTGTCTCCTCAACTGGCATCGAAAGGCCCCAACATAACCCACCAAGCTACTTGAAAATAACTTTGACTTTGGTGGGTAGAGCTTACATCTCAGCTGGTCAGGCTGCAGCATGCCTAAACAATATAGGGCTGTTGCAGGCCTACCAGGTGGATGTGCCCCGAGACCTTGACGAGGGCTTAGGTTGTCCTAGACGAGAGTTGTGTCAGAGCTGCATCAGGCAACCGATTTGTCTTTCTGGGCTGTCAAAGAATCCGGCAGAGTAATTGGGCTGTCTTTGACGGCTATGGTGGCTACGGAGAGACATCTCTGGCTTAATCTTTGTGAGATAAAAGACAAAGATAAATGTTTCCTTGTGGACACCCCATTAGTGCCTCCTGGCCTTTTCGGGCGATTCAGTCACCAGTGTTGTCAAGAGGCACTAGGAGGACTCTAAACAAGTGACGTCAATGCCATGTGGAAGAATCCCTGGTTCCTATCCCTAGGTCCCATGTTAGAACCTTTTCATCTCCTAGTACTAACATCGGATGCATCCCTCACGGGTTGGTGAGCAATCCTACACAGACGCTCAGCACAAGGTCTGTGGAGGGGACACCATCTCTCCTGGCAGATGATGAACATTCTGGAGATAATGGCCATCTTATTGGCTCTAAGGTCCTTCCTTACAGATCTCAGGGCCACCATATACAACAACACATTGGTAGTCAACTACTTAAATCATCAGGGGGGTTTGTGCTCACGTACACTTTACAAACTGGTGCACCAAATCTTCCTGTGGTCCCAAGGGAAACTACTCTCACTCAGGGCAGTTTGCTTCCTTTGGACGCTAAATCATTGAGCAGACATCCTATCAAGGCAGAGGCCGAGGCCCTGGAAATGAACACATCTTGAAATGGAATGTCTCGGTTACATATATAACCTTAGTTCCCTGAAGAGGGAAGGAGATGCTGTGTCTCTTTACCATATCATGCGTGCCTACCAGCAGAGTGTTCTTCAGACACTTTAAGCTGCCCTCTGTTTGGCATGGCATCCCTTTGTAGTTTACTGGTTCATGATGTCACCTGCCTCTTATGTCCATTGGTCCATTGGACCATTACAATTGGTTTGGTTACACACTTGCTTCTTGATGCAATCACGCAGAAGCGTTCCCATAGCATTGATACAGCATGTCGTTCCCTCTTCAGGGAATTAAGGTTACATATGTTACTGAGATGTTTTCTGCATAACTGCTTTATAGATGAAAATATCTTAAGAACTATATAGTTGCAATGCCAGTGTCTCTCCCTGGGTGGAAGGAACCACATAGGGTGCTTCTGACCACTGAGAGAAGGTACTGGACCCACAGAGGATCCTCCATAGGATCCTCTGTAGGACAGTACCCGTTTCAAACCCCAGATATTATATATTTGCGATACCCAAGATCCAGAACGCTGCTGAGTCTCAGCCACAGAGGTACCCAAGCCTAGGCGCTGTCCTCGAAGAGCGCCAGGTGAAAGCGAAGCATCTTTATAAAAGAAGTTGCACAATGTACACAGTCAGTGCCCTCAAGCGCTGACCTTGCATGCTCCGCTCCCAAACAAGCAACACAAAGACTGTGTGAATCCCCACCTGTAATGAAATGAGGACAGGCAAAAAGACACCGTCTAAAATGTTGAATGCTCGCAATTTTCACTCTTTCAACTTGGAGGTAGACAAACAACAGTAAATAGGACAAATGATCACACAACATGCTTTGTGACGCACTCACACAGAGTGTTCTCATAGCATTTTGACGCAGTTCAAGTTCCCTTAAAAAGGAACTGACTTCAGCAGAACGATGGCACTATTTTTTTTTTTTTTTTTTACAAATTAACTGCATCATTGAATATTTTTTCCTAATACCACTGTAAAGCTACTTCGAACTGCTGTATAAATAAAGGTGACGACTTTTTGAGATTTTGGGATCAGTATATAAAAAAATAAAGATTAGAAAAAATAAATACTTCTACAAAAAAATAATTTTATTGAGCAAGGATGCATTCAGTGAATCAAAAACTACCTATTTTAGTTTAAAAAAAGAAGCAGTGCAGCTGTTTTCAAACTGATAATAAGAAAAGTTTATTGAGCACCAAATAAGCTTTACCATCACAGGAATAAAAATGGTAGTGTATGAAAGGTTCTATGAATGAGCGTTTGGGGATTTCTGAGCCTTGGGCTTCGGCAGCTTAGTGGATCTTTCCAGTGCTTAGTGTTCTTGTTTCAGATAATTGAGGTTGGTGAATTGCTCCGTGCAATTGGATTTTGAAACCCATAACTGGAACTTTAGGCTCAAGCTGGCCTTCCAACTCCCACGACTCCCTCATTTACTCAGAAAAATGGGCTTATTTCCTTTACAATCTGAAATGTTCTTATTGACTGTTTTGCACCTTTTGGGGTATGAATGAAAACTATTAACATTCACAGATTGATTGCAGTCATGTTGACATTTAATTTGGCGAGAGTAGGAAAATCTCTAGATGGGCATTTGTTCAGATATGTCTAAAATATGTCTTTCAATAAATTTCCCATTTGCAAAAGAGATTTTGCAAATTACATGTTGACACCCAGTTACACCAAAGTAAAACCGATTGAATAGAGTTACCCCCGCCTCTCCTCACAGATTCACGTACCAGTTTCTGGACAAAAGCCCTTGAACACTCAACCCTTCTTCAATAATATCTTAAGTACACGTTCCTTAAAGTAAATAATTATAATACAGATCCCAAATGACATGTTTTTTTTCCTGCTTTGTGGTGAATAAGCAGAATGTTTAAAGAAACATCAAAGGCAATAACTCCACCCATAGACAAGGCACACCACAAAGTAGAGGAATTATCATAATCAGGGATGAAACTTTTCCTATAGAACAATTCTAAAAATACCTACTCATACCAAAATAAGTTTTCCTTTCACATTTTTTTTTACCTCATGATATTTACCCTCTAACTTTAGAAATGCTGACATTTTGAGCCCAGACATTGACCAGAAAGAGTGATCTGAGCAGTGTGTACTGCCAATGTGGTGGAAGATTTCAGGCACCCTGAGGTCTGTCAAGTTTGCTTGGGTAAGTCATGTGGCACAGCCAACTCACTGAGATTTTATAGATCAGTATTTTTAATTCAGTTTTTTATTGCTATTATTTTTTCAATCCATTTTAATATGTAAAATATAATTTATTTACACGATGGCAAAGCTGAATTTTCAGCAGTATTTATTCCAGGCTTCAGTGTCACAATAACAATGTCACAAAAAATGTATACCTCAAAAGCACCATAAGCCGCTTTGGATAAAAGCATCTATCAAATGCATATGCAGTATGTGAAAAAAACTTCTTATGATTTATATCCTGGTATTCACATGTTTCTCAACTACGTTGGTGAGATTATGATAGTTTGCATCTGTGTTACATAGACCGCTGTGGTTATTGCACAAACACACATATGAGTATGTATAATCGGGTAAAGCCGATTTGGGTTTGGTCATATTAATCATTTCTATCTGGGAGGTGAAGCTGCTGTATTTGATACAAAGAGAGCTCAAGCATTGCTCTGTCTGTAGACACACAGCACTAATGAGTGACAGGCAGCTCCCACAAACACAAAGCCCTGCTTATCCTCTTTAAGGTATAAATCCAAATTCATTTGAGTAATCCCTGGCAAATGTTCCCCACAGACTTCATGATCATCAGAGCTTCCGTAGTGATTTCTGGGAGAAAGCCGGTGAGTTTGATCTGACCCCACGGCCAACACATGCTGATAGACAAAAGGAGAAAAAGCCACAGATTTATTTGCACAATTAAAACACATGGGTCTAAGTGACCTCATTCGCATTGTCTATTTCAATGGAAACACTTTCTCCACATGAAACTTGGTGTGTTTGAGTTTATACAGACGTGAGGAAAGTAAATGATCCTGTCTGCTGTCTCTGAAGTGTGTGTGTGTTTTCTTTGTTTTACAGCCCATACACCTATAGTTTTCTCACTCCTGTTCATCAGCATCTGTCCGCTTTGGATGAATATGTTTTGTTTTGAGACATGTATTGTATGTTAGGGTTCTGTCACATTTGGTCTAGTCATTTCTTGATTTTGAGTTCGCTCGAGCTGTGTGCGCTCTTGTCTGCATGTGTTGTCATGTAGCAGCATGTTTACTTCCGCTGCCAGCTTTCATGTCGTCTTGTTTTGTGTTAACACGCAGATTTTGAGTGTTCTCATCATGTTTTTTTTTGTCCTGTGATTGTGTAACCCCGCCTGTCTTGTTTCCTCGTTATTGAAATTTGTCCCATCTTCTCTCATCACATCGAGTCCTCACTCATCCCTTCACCAAACCTGACACCGTACTTATTTAAGCCAAAGATCAGAAGAAATAAAACACAAAAATCCCAAAGTGGATGGCTGGATGGTAATTTATAGTTTCGTAAATATAGGAACAGATCATGATGTGGTCCAGAGGGCACTGTGGAGCCAAGCTGTTGACAGTGAGCGATTGGATTTTCTCAACCCTCCCATTATTCAAAAATGTAGCCTCACTACATCCCGTGCGCTCTATCAGCTCTGCCTCTACACTTTGGGTCTGTGCTGATGTGGCACGACTGTGTTAGAGAGTCTGCACTCTTTCCAGACCACATGAGTGACATGACGTTTATGATTGTAATTTGTATCCATTGGCAAAGACCAATTAAAATGAAAGAACATGTAGTGTCTCTTAAAACAACTAATTTTTCATAGCTGAATCAAGCAGTATATCAAGTGATGAGCTGTTTCCACAGCGCAGGGGAGCCATAACGTGGAAAAGGTTGGGACATTTAAAGGGCCCTTTACTAGCAGATGTGCCAGCAGAACCTTCAACTTTTTCCTGCATGATTTTGGGATTTAAAAGTCTGAGTCTGTGCAAATTGTCCCAGTCTGTGCAAATTGTCTAAACTAAAATGAAGACTGTTCCTACTGTGTGGGCTCCGTCTTAATATGTTTAAGCTCAGAATTTTGACTCATAACAACTCAGCAATTAGTCAGCAAGAAGTAGCAAATTAAAAATCAGAAGCAGAAAGAGAAATGTGAGTGAGAGGGAGCAACTTTGCAGTGTGACGCAAGCATTTTTTTTTGTTGGTGAAATTCTGCTTCTTTTACATTACTTTTATACCACATCTTCCACGTGAATAATCACAGACTTAGTTACTCAAGTTTTTTTTAAAGGTAATTTATGTTTTGTTTTATACATATTAAGACTAAAACAAATACAGTTATTCGTCCACTGTTTATGTTCATGTTTATTTATGATTAAAATATTAATGTAAAAAAATCTACACGTTGGACTTAAAATAAAAGAGGGGCCCAGAATAAGCGTACTGAAATGTTCCCTCCATTGACGTTCTTTAAACAGTTTCTGGTAACCCTTCTGGTACATTTGTTTTCTGAGCAGTACTTTTATTGTGAATTGTGAATAAATTTGGGTGTATTTGCATATTGTCTCTTACAATGTTACCTCAACCTGGATTATCTATTGAGTCCTCTGTACTTTTTTTCGACCTATCAACTGATAGTCACTGAGGGCTATGAATCACTCACATGTCCACCTAGGACAAGAATGTAGAAATGCCCTTTTATTTGCTAATATAAAGGCTCTCAATGAGAAGAAAAAGGAAGAGGAAAAAACTAGGTCATAAACTTTCATTGTAGGATGGGTAACTGGAGCTCTTCACATAGTCATTGCCAACTTTTTTCTTTACACACACACACACACACACACACACACACACACACACACACACACACACACACACACACACACACACACACACACACACACACACACACACACACACACACACACACACACACACACACACACACACACACACACACACACACACACACACACACACACACACACACACACACACACACACACACACAAATATAAACTTGAATGGCTGATTGTGGTTAACAGCGGTGGCTTTGCTATTGAGCGGTGGCTTTCCCATTCACAACTGAGACCATGTCACAACGTGTCACGTCACGCCTGTCTTGCGCCTCCAAATGTCAATGAAAGTTAAATATTTATCTGCCTAGTCCCTGTTATATCGACTGTTTTGTTTAAGAGCTTGATTGACTTTAGTATTTTAATGTGGAAGAGTCTCTGCACTGTGCATTCATCCTCTGTGGTGATTACACTTTGTCAGGGCAGGATGTTAATTCTTTAATGGATCCTATATATTGTATATATTATAATAAATGTTATATATGTGGCTGATATATTACGTAACTTAATATTCACCCATACTGGATGTGGTTGTCAGGAACGGAAGCTGATTCAGTAGCGAGTGTGAACAGGTGATTTACTGTGGAAGAAACAAATGTAAACAAGACGTAAGAAGGTGATGGTTCCAGGTGGCGCAGGGATACAACAGGCGCAGTGACACAATGGGCAGACGGATGCGTGAGATGAACACAGTGGTGGATCTCCGGGATAGACAGGAACAACCAGAACAGAAAACACCAAAGGACACAAGAAGCAGACAGGACTGGACAATGGCACATACAACAACGATCTGGCAACACAAGGGCGGTTAGCAAGACATGCTATAAGCAGGTTGATGGCGTGCAGCAGGTGGTGGTGATGAGTGAATATGTGGGTGCTCAGTAGCCACACCTTCCACTTACACACCGCACCCCCCTCACACGCACACACACAGACAGTGAGCCAGTGAATTCATGAACCGTGACAGTACCCCTATGCGTACACTATGTGCATACTCAACCCATGGGAGTTGCTAGCTCCAGGAGAAAGGATTCTGGGATAACAAACATCTCTCTAGATCAGGGGTGGGCAAACTACGCCCCGTTGGGATTTTTAATCCGGCCCCCCGAATTTACCGAACCTTTAAACCGAGTTTTAAACCTCCTTCATTTAAAATTTCCCTGTAATGTCACTCTGTCGTGGCTGCAAGCGGCAGCGTCGCTGAAGCTGTGATGGAGAGTAGACGTGTGTCGCAAACCCCTCTACACCCCCCTTTATGGCGTTAATTCCGTGCTAAAAAGGAACGGGCGCAAAACTGATGTTTGCGCGCACGCGTTAATTACATCCGCGAGCGGAAAACAGAGCTACACGTAAATACGGGTACCCGCGAGCTCATTTTAATCACTCGCCCGCGCGAACATTAGCCCGCTCTCGACTGCTGTTTTTGCTCGAGCACTTTTATTTTTGTCAGTCATGGGGCGGGGCTTACTCTTGTAACATCAAGAGCAAGTAACATCAAACGCAAGTAACATCTAGTAACATCAAACGTCATTGGTTAGTTCCCTTTTTTTCCAGAGATCAGTAGTAATTGGACGCCTGTGATTGTCAATCTAGAGCTGAGGCAAATATTCAGTCACATTGCATATTATGGTTTTTCTGTCGATTAAATTGTATTCATATTGTTTTGTTGTAATTTCACTCGTCGTAGTCGAGTGATTTAAGACCAAACTACACTTTATACAGGTTTTCTAGGATTTCTTATAAGTAAATGCACAGGTACGACCTTCACCCCGGCCCCTCTGTCAATTTTAAGAAACCAATGTGGCCCGCAAGACAAATAGTTTGCCCACCCCTGCTCTAGATCTTGCTCGGTTTGGCCATTGCTTTGGGGGTGGAAACCCAAAGATAGGCTTATACTCGTACCCAGTAAACTTTCTGGAATTTGGAGATAAATTGGGGCCCCCTGTCATAGACCATGTCTTGTCGGGAGGCCTTGTATGCAAAAGACTTGCTCAATGACAGCCACCACTGTCTCCTTACTGGAAGGTAATTTGGGTATGGGGATAAAGTGAACTGTCATAGAGAACCGGTCCACTATGGTCAAAACAACCATGTTAACATGGGAGTGTGGGAGGGTGGTAACAAAATCTTGCATGATGTGGGACCCGGGTCTCGAATGGACAGGCAGCGGCTGGAGTAACCCATCTGGGGAACGAAAGTCTCACTACAGGCGCAAACTGAACAAGCCAAATGAATGTCACAAGTGTAGCGATTCTAAGCCTAAGGGAAATGGTGCGGATCTATGTGTGCGTTTAATCGTTTTATGATCAAACACACATAAATCTGCACAAAGGGGAATTTGGATATTAACAGTTAATTATAACGGATTATAACAATTATTAATATCTATGGCTTGATTCGACTTGTAGAATTTTCTTTAATTCTAGAAAAGAGTTCAAAGGACGGATAATTTGTCCAGCAAATATTGACCTTATAAACTCTATAAAAAGGAAAGGTTTCTTTTGGCCACAAAGAAAGATCTTTCCATTAATTTGTAACAAGGATCGGTCACCATTAAAGTGACTTATGGTTGAGCAATTCAGAGGCAATCACGTGTGAATATATATATTTTAATAATCGACAAACAATAGACAAACATACACAGATTAATTGAAAAAGGGAAGAAGAGAGAATAAGAGAGGGAGAGTAGGAGAGACAAAGGAAGGTAGTATTACAGACAATAACCTATTTGAGAACAAGCAAGGAATCAGACCAACTTATTGGTATAAACTCAAAAACTCTCTAACGAGGGTAGGCTACTTGCATGTGTTTCTTTCTGTGGCTGGTCGGAATACGTGCGTGCGAATTCCGATCTGGTCCGTGGTTTGCGTCTTGCTGGGCGGGTCCGTTGGAGTCCGCGGTAAGTTCAAATTATGGTTCTTTGTTTGTAATGTCCTTTGTGGAAAATGGCGCTGGATCCAAGAATCCGCGCCAGAGGAGGAAAATGAACAGGAAGAAGGGGCTGGAAGAGATTGAAGAGAGTTGATCCTTGGCCTACGGGCGCTTATAAAGGCATGAACAAAGCACGCCTCTAAGAGTTGGGACAGCCAATCAGAGTGAAGGAACTGAGAAGCGGGAAACTTTTCTTTGTCTCTTAGTCGGAGGTGATTAGCATGTTTTATTGCCTACTTGAGAATGCAGACCTTTGGGTTTTGGAATAAAAGAAAGAGTCTGATGCATCCTAGCACAGTGAAACAAACCTAGACGGTCTGCAAATGGAAAGACAAAGATTTCGAGACCATTCATGGCTATACTAACTCTTAGCATCAAGGCAAGGTAAAGATTGACTTGGTTTTACCCAAGTATTTACTGATTATAAGCTTCTAAATTATCAAACACATCTAAAATGGTTATAACAAAAGCATGCATACATATAGGTAAAACACAACACATCTAAAATGGAAAGTAACTAATTTAAAAGTCACATGGCACAGACCTTTGTGTTCTTGGTATGTATGTGTGTGTTTGTGTGTGGGGGCTGTTTTACGATGGCATCCTTTGAAATGCAGAGGAGAGCGAGGGTGAATGCGAATGGTTTGTGTCCTAGAAGTCTTAAACTGTCAAGTCACAGACTCTACGGAGCCGATCCTGTCGAATCACTTTTTCAATCAAAGAATGAATCTGATCGATCATTCATGAGCACCGTCCATACCCTACATATCCCCCCTGTGGCCGACGAAGTTCGTGTTTGAACATCGTTGGACATTAGTTCCGGTATTCGAATGGCAGGTGGATCATGATGATCGACTTGATTGATGGTAGTTGAATCAGCAGGTGCACTGACAGTGTCATCTGTCATCTTAAAGTCAGTTCATGTGAGGCAGGTGTTTTCTGGTTGCTGCAGGTAGTGGTCAAGGCTTTTGTGTACCGTGAGACAAACATGTAGCAAACTGACCTAGCGCTGGTGCTGGTGGAAGGAGGACAGCAGGTAGACATTAGTGCACTTCCAGGGTGTCTGCAGGTCGGAATGTTGCTCTGTTCTGATGGCAGTGCTGAATGGAGCTTGTTTGAGCTGTGTTGGGCAGAGAGTCAGAAGTTTGTGGTGGCACAGTACTTCTGTGGTGGGTCCTGTTCAGGGAGCCGTGTTGCTCATGCCAGCAGCTCTGGTGACTCTGAGGCAGGCACATCCGGCCATCTCAGTGCAGTTTCCGCTTGACACCTGTGCGAAATGTCTGAAGTCGGTTGTTGTTGTTGACAGCTGTTGGTCCTTCCGCGGCGTTTGCGTGTTGAGGTCTTTGTCACTGCATGTGTTGTTTCAGGGTTGATGTGGTTTAAGCCTTTCTTTCTTTGACTGCAGAAGCCTTCATGAAACTTGTGGGTGAAGTTTTGAGTGGAGGGCTCTGGTTTCCCTCCCCCATTCGGTGTTTGTCAAAGGCTGAGGGAATTTTTTTTCACTGCTGATGTGGTGTTAACCAGCAGGGTACCTCTTTGTGGGATTCAATTTGAGTTGACCAGACTCTGTCAGTTCTCTCTGGACCCGGTTGAGCTTGTCTCTACTGCAGCTGAACTGTTGTGTCCGGGTTCGGACTTGAGCTCTTTGAGGGCAGTGTCAAGGTGA